>LFJQ01000099.1:0-568949 GCA_001182835.1 Oropetium thomaeum | reverse complement strand
TAAGCCTGAATCTCAGTTGTGAAGTAAACATAAAGCTTCATTTAGTGATACCTCCTGATTTATTCTTCACATTCTCTACTGATATGAAATATGCTCAAAGTAACAGAAGATGATCATACTCATTAATACTTTTCAAGAGTTCTGCATGGTAATTCTTTCCCCATTTTTCTTGTGCGGTTCCTTGCACCATGACTAAATTTCATCTAAAGTTGTTACTTATGTTACAGAGAACGATTTTTTATTAAAAAAATATAATTCTGTCTGTTTTCTGATGCCTACACCCTCAGATTTGTTATAAGAACCTAATACAAGTTGCAGATTCTGAACTATCACATACTCCATCTTTTTTTATCTGTCATTCCGACTGATGAAATACACTTGCCTCTAGTTCAATTTTTGTATCGGAAACGACATATAAAAATGAACGGAGGAGTAGACCATTTACTTTTTCTGTAGTGACTTGGTTCAAAGATTTTGGTTCACTTTTTAAAGAGTATGTGATTTTCACGTCAAACTATTATTGTTAATTGTTTTATTCATTTGGCCAAAGTTTTTCTTTTACATTGCAGCTTTTGCACCAAAACTTCAACAAGAGAAAGTTAAGTGTGCTGGATTGTCATTCTCATCAAACTTTTGTTGTGATGACACATGGGCTGCTGTAAAGCAAGTCCTTATGGGGGTAAGAAAATGTTCTGTTCAATGTTCTTTTACCCTTTACTTTATTATATCTTTGTTACATAAGCTTTCATGGTGGTTCGTAGATGTTTAATGCACAAGATGTTGCACCTGAAGCTCCAGACTGTCTGTATGTGTTTACTAGAATTGATGACTCTGTCTACATCAGAACTATGAAAGTATGGAATCTACCCAGCTGTTACTTTTTTTCCTTTTGGTGATATGATCTTTATGTTTGGTTAAGTTTGAAATCTGTTTCAATGAAAATATGAAATGCATTTTGATTAATAACTGAACCACAATTTTTGAGGATTCAAAATTTTGATTGCCACTGATTTTGAAATATTATGGAAAAGACGTGTATCTGTGTCCTAAGGTTGATTGCTCATATTATTCAGGTTGACAGTATCCCTGCCAAGAATAAAGATGATAAACTGGTGCTATCAGAGGTATGACATATTCACTTACCTCATCCTTATTAATTGCATTAACTCGTACCTGATTGATCATTGTCATTGCTTGAACATGTGGCCTTTTTTCAGGTTGGACCATCTTTTTGTTTAAAGCTTCTGGATGTTAAGTATTCTCAGGGGCCACGTCTTACTTCTGATCGAGTTTGTGATGTTTCGCAAAGTCAGGTAGCATGTAAATGCCTTTATATTAATGATCTGGTTATTTCAGCACATGTTACTCTTGTAGCACGTTGACTTTCAAAGGAGCTAGGTAGAAACCAGTTCAACAGACTTTGACCTCAAACTGTGGCCATTGTTTTGCTATATTAAGTCACTTCTTCTGCGTAATATATTTGTTACTTGTTGCATTTGTACGTTTATTTACTTTTTATTCTTGAACATAATGCAAAGCGAAATTAAACAGTTATTAATATGATATAAAAAATTATTTTCAGAAACTTAAACTGGACTTGGCTCCCACTGTGTATCAATGTATGTCACCTGATGAGATCGGATCCTGCATCCTTCATACTGTCTCCTTCGGCAGTACCCATCTTATGATTCTCTTGGAGAGTGGCATGAACTTGTCAGAATATGAAGATTTCAGTCTCTCTCTCCTAGAATCTTGGAGAAGGAATCGTTTCTAAAAACGAAACTCATTATTGGATCAGAAAAATAGTCAAAAGTGTACTTTTGTACGCACATTGGGAAATCTATCATTAGATCCATGTTGCTTGAGCTTATTAGACTGTTTGCTTCTGGTAAGTGCATTAAAGTGGAACAGATGTTTTGGGGCACTCACAAATTCTTTTGAAAGGCTCATCCATAAAGTTCTATGGAGTGAAACTTGACAAATATAAAGAGGATCAAGCAGAAGAGAACGTGGTACAGATTGTCAAGTTGATAGAGGAATGTTTCCCCAGTGGTAAGATTCCAAGGGATTTACAAGAGATGCTTGACTTCGTGCGTGAAGATCCTCTACAGAACCTTGAAGTCGCAAAAAGATGATTGTTGCTTGTCATCTGCCATTGAAAGAAGAGAACTATTAGTTAGTCTGCACACCGAGTACATGACCAATGTTCGCCCTTCTTTCTCCGGGACATCTGTTCATGGTTCTTTCTTTTCAAAGTGCCCATACCTAAACAATTGGATTGATAAGGTTAAAAGAAATAGATTCCTGCAGAAGGTAGCAAACTTGGAGACAAAAAAGGTGAGGCATTTAATAAAGAATGCAGAAGATGCAAAAAGACCGGGCATGAAGAAAAAGAAAGTGATAAGCGCAGTTACTAAAGGAGAGCTATTATTTAATCTAATGAGAAATTCTCATACACATATCCCAGAAAAGGCTTGTAAGGTATGTAGGAAAACTCATTCCTCCTGTTGTGTGTTGTGCAATGTTTTTTTTTTCATAAACACTGACTGTGCCAAGCCCAACTTGCTTAGGACAGACCTTGTTGTGCCAAAACAATTACTTGCTATCAGTTTCTGCTGACCATTTTAATTCTATGTATACTATCCATTATTTTCTGTTTTCATGCTAGTTTTAATGGGGTATAATATGTAGCTAATTTCCAAGTTTTTGGGACTAGAATGCTTTGTTATTATCACCGTTGCATTTTTTTTTTCACTCCTAATATTCCTTTTGTTATAGGATGGATTGAAATCCTTTCGCTTATCATGGTCAGATTACATACTCACAGCTTATTTTTGGAAGTATCTACCCTTCATTCAGAAGAGGATGGCACCATATCTTAAGTCAAAGAGAGGTTATATTAAATTTAAACTTGACTATTTTTGCTTATTGCTAGGTCGATTCTTTAAACTTTCTATGTTTGCAACAGGGATACACGGACTCAATTGATCTGCAGTGCTGTTGATACTTTGTGATTTACGCGACTACAGTTGATGCCAAATTTCTGAGTGGTAGAAGGATATTTTCAAAGTTGATTCTCCAGTTGGATTAATAGTTCTTTTGGTTGGCAGATGAAGCCTTGCAATTTCTTTCTGTGTATTGTTTGTATGTATTTTTGAAATGCTTGCCTCCTAATAACACATCCGTTTCTTGGGGTATGAAATGTGGGCGTAGTTCTTCCAGAATTACCTAATCTATAAGATGCTTTAGTGATGTTTGAGTTAAACTAAGTTATCCTGATATTGTAAAAGTGGGTGGAACTGTGCTGAATTCTCTAGGGAATCACTGAGTTGGGTTGCATGCGTCACTTGTTCTTTATCACTGCCAGTTGGCAGTTTGGCGAGATTAACACCTGACATGGCACTGTTAGTATATAAGCTACGATCAGTTCGGTGACAGCTGATTAATTTATATGTTATGTAATTCCTGCTGTCTCTGATTCTTCAAAGCGGCTTTTGATCAGAGAAATTTTACATTGCCCTTCTACCCCCTTTTAGTCTTCTGGGAGTATGAATCTGTACAGTAAATACTTTTTGTTTGAGGGATTAATAGGCTTTCTTCAAACCTAGTTGAAAATCCACCGAAAAATTCTAAATTTGAAACAATACCATAATGATCCGAGAACAGGTTGTATTTTCATGGTACTGACGTGTTGAACAGCCTAGAGATAATACTGAACCAGATCCTCTGAAGTAGACCTCTCGTTGGTTTTGGATCCAACGGTTCTGCGCGGTGGATAAGCCTGAGCTGTGAGTCTGCAGCTTCATCGACCCAGTCAGCGTCGCCGACCTAAAAGAACAAACGCCACCTCACTCAGTCACTCTCACTGCTGCCGCGTCTGTACTCTGCTGCGCCGGCCGCCGACGCTTGGTAATTCTGCTCCAAGGTGTGCTCTTCCACAAATAAAGCAGGTAGGGAAAGACCGACCCTGAGTAAGCAAGCACCTTCGCCGCAGCAGCGATATACTTTGGTGTGGGTCTGCAGCGGGGATGGACATGGAGGATGCGGCGCACCGGCGGTGGACGCGCGCGGTATCGCTGCCCGTGGTTAAGACGCTGAGCATGTCCGGGAGCGACTTCGCCGTCATGCACGCGGCCATGAGGGCGCTCGTGCTGGGCATGGACGGCGTGCTCTTCACTTCTTCAGCCTCGCCACCGCTGCGTCCTCGTCGACGCCGACCTCCGCCCAGTTCTCACTTTCCAGGAATTGGTCCGTCCGGCATCGATCCCTCCTCCTCGGCAACGGTAACTCCAACACCGTCATCACCACGATCGACTGCCGGTTCAGCATCGTTAGCGCGCTGCTGGGGAAAACACCTATACCGTCACCATCAACCCGGGAATCCACTACGCCTTCATCCTCGAGACCTCGAAAAAAATGTATTATCAGCGATGACACTTCAGCGTTGGTACGGAGCCTATTCTTCACTTTAGCTTCTAATCCAGAAGCATGTTTATGCTAGTACTGAATGAGGCCTTCTTGTCCCAATCCGTGACTGCAACGAGAACGAGAATAGCGGAGGCGCAGGCGCTGGAGCAGCGGCAGTGCGGCCGCGACTCCTCGAGAGCGAGCAGCGAAGGCACTAAGGCAACCACACGGAGGACCGTTGGATTTGGAATCTACGAGCGCTCTATACCCCCCTCCCCCCCCTCGGTTTCCGTGCCAGCGACATGTCACGAGGCTCCGCGTCTCGCCGCTCGTCAGTCGCCTCCAAGAACCAAGCCGTTCTTGGCGGAGGCGAGGACTGCCAGCAGTCGGTTCACGTACCTCATCTCGAGCGTCGGTGGGAGCAGTCGACAGGAGGAAGCAGCAGCCATCCGCAATCAGGTGCCCATTGACCGTACGGATTGGTTCGATTGGGCTGCTGGTGGGAGATCTGTTTCCTCCTGTAGCTTGTAAATCATGTGAGCAGGAGGTCGTAGAGGCGTAAGCTCAGTTCCTTTCGATTGATGATTAGGGAATGCATCGGGAAGGAGGCAAGGAGCTGGTGGCTCATTTCGAAGGAAAAGAACAATCAAAACTCAGTGTGGCTGCTGCAGTTCATCAAGCGGGACCATCATCCTGTTCTGAAGATGACAAGTCATTATTTAGAGAGTTCGTTGGATTTAGGAACTTTTTTATTTTACAAGGTGTTAAAATCTATAACTTTAACTAATCGTATATCTAATCTGTTCAAGATGCTTTGTAACGTTTGTCTCACCTCTTGCTCCTCAAAAAACTGCTCCAGCTCCTCAAATAAAACACCTCCCAATATTTTTTTAAAAATATCTATAAGAGAGAAGAAATGTTCATAGGGTCCCTAGCTCCATTCAGCAATATTACAGTCAAATAACATATATTTAAGTTACTTTTAAAATTTATGGCAAAAAAGAAAGAAGAAAGCAACTACTCTGTTGGGTGATGGCCCAAGACTTCTTCCTCGGGAAGGATAGAGCGTGTGTTAATGTAGCACGAGAGAGACGAAGAGAGATGGATTTGACTGAGCCGATATAGCAACAAATCGAGGGCGCGGATATGGAGGAAATGATCCAAATCCTTAGACGAACCCAGTTTTGAGGTCGAAAACGAAGGAAAGCATGTGTTGTGGGCTTTCGATTAGAGAAAAATAGCTCCTGGTGCCTCTCGCATGCGTGAAGAAGAGAGTTGATGGCACTTACGAGTAATTTTACCGGAACTCGAGGGGAGGTGCAGTCACTTTGATTTTTATCTCCCCCGCGCTAGTTCATTTTCCACTCCGCTCCAACCAGCTCCTGCCCCTGAATCCACTATCAATCATGTGTTTGGTGTAGCTTCAGCCCCATGCCCATCGACGCTGCGGTAGGAGCTCTGCCAAACACCCCTAAGGGTGACATAAAAGAGCTCTTTAAATACAAAAGAGTAAAGTGCATCAGCAGTTCTTCAACTTGTTTTGATGTGTTATTTAGATTTTTAAATTATCAATTTGTATATTCGAATCCTTATACTTATTGTGACGTGTCATCTAGGTTCCTAAACTTTACAGATCTAGATACTCAAACTAGTTCATGTACGTCATTTAAGTTCCTAAACTTGCTAAGTATTTTTAGTTTAAATTATGTTAATTAATGGCTATGTCTTTGAAAATTCATAATTTTGTATTTTCAAACACAAGAAAAACCACTTAAAATTGTATCGAAAGATTTAAATTATCTCGTTTATTTCAGGTCTATGATCTAGAGCGTGAAACAAACAAAGATGATTTAAATCTATCTGTACAAAAATATTTTAGTGTTTTATTTGTGTTTGAATATTAAAAAATAATTAACACTATTTAATATAATTTAAACATGAGAAAAAAAACACTTAGGGCTTGTTTTGAAGACAAGTTTTAGAGCTAAAACAAGTGTAAAACAGAACTCTGTAAATTTTACTGGTTTGATAAGAAATTTTTGTTTGAAGACCGGTTAACCCATTTTTCATACCTGTTTCTCAGTAGATTCGACGGATAATAAAAATGAATTTTTGTCTATGAGACATCATAATAATATAAATTTATCTATAGGACACTAAATAATTTTTTTAATCTATAGAATACCACTATAGTTCAACTTCATGTCCTATAGATAAAGATTTGTAATTTAGTGCCTTACAAACCATGTGTGATTTTGCAAGTGTCCTGTTAAAAAAGACCTCGCGACATCTGAAAAAGAAAATAACGTTTACCGGTGGCGTCTCTGTCCCGTGCGTGTCCCGTCCTCGCTCCAACGACGATGTGCCGCAGGGAAGGTCGCTCGTGCCACCTGGCGCTCTCGACCGGCCAGCCGCCGCCTTGGTCCACCACCTCGTTCCACGCTTTGCTACCGGTGCCTTCCTGACCGGGACCGTCCCCGTGACGCGGCGACGCCGGGATCAGCAGCTCCCCCCCCCCACCCCCAACAAAATCCCTTGTCGCGGCAGCGCCAGGATCCAGTACCCTTGAGGTTGAGGAGGAAGCAGCGCGGGCCGCGGGGTGGTGAGATCTCGATCCCTGGGAGACGCAGTCGCCGCTTGCTCCTTCACCAAGCAGCGGTGAAGCCGCCGGCGGCCCGGCCTAAGGACTCCTCTTTCTCCTAGCAGCGGCTTTGAGCCTTCGAGGGCCTCTCCTCCACCCAGCGACGACCAGATGCAGCAGCCACGCTGTTGCGCGGCCCGCCCCTTCTTCCCCACCAGTCAGCGCCGTTGGAGCCTGTGTGCTCGGTGGCCGTTGCGTCTGGGATTTGGGATGCCAAAGCACACGGGTGGGAGTTCGAGGGACCGAGGGAGATCTGCATGTACATCCACAGCGGCGGCGGTGAGGAAGTCATGCGCCCTGGCCCTGCTCTGCATCGACGTCCATCGAAATCAACACTTCAGTGATGGTTCAAGCTTTGGTGCTGAACTACTGATGTGCAGGTGACCACTGTGTGAGTATGAAGAAGAACAACTGAAGAAAGCGTAGACACATTGCTAATTTTCTGCCGCTGTTTTCTATCTCGCAATATTCTTCATCATCTTCTTCTTCTAGCTTCATGATCTGTATTTCTATGACGTGTTGAT
The DNA here is from genome assembly GCA_001182835.1 of Oropetium thomaeum. NCBI lineage: Eukaryota > Viridiplantae > Streptophyta > Magnoliopsida > Poales > Poaceae > Oropetium > Oropetium thomaeum. The sequence goes on along the minus strand of LFJQ01000099.1, from coordinate 561,377 downwards.
TTCCTGGAATGATTTCTTGACCATTGTTTGGGGCAATGCCGCTGGTAAGAAATGAATTTGTCACTGTTTGAATTTATAACTCATTTCCACGTCAAATTTTTGCATCCAGAAAACTTGGTTCCGATTCTCTTTGAATTATAGTTCTGTATTCATGGAAGACAAGCAATAACGTTGCTTGAAAATAGTGTACCCGAAGTCCCAAACAACATTTTACAGGGGAAAACTTTTTCTTGTGTTCTTGTGCACAACGAACGAAATACAAGTGTAAACGGTTCACAAGTGTAACTTTTTCCAATCACGCAAATGTTAAAAGTTTTAATCCGTACATTAAAAGTATAAGAACCGAGATAACATCTCATAACAAGTTTAAATTGAGGATTTAGGAAACTAAGGATCTCAAGACAAGTTCAAGGATCGCTAATACACTTCACTCGATACAAAACACATAAAAAAAGGATTTAGTTGAATTTTTTCTATTTTTCTTGTTGAATAATGCCAAATCAAATAAAAAATATCCAAAAATCAAAAAGTTAAAAGGAAATTAATTAGTTAATTCAATAAAAAAAGAAAAAGGGACTAGCACTTGATTTCATTGCCTAATCCAATCACATTCACTCGTTTACTCATGGAATGAATCCGGTTGAAAGTTCAAACAATCTTTTTTTCATAACATTTTTCCTTTTGTCAAGTATCTTTGCCTCTTCTACTGTCCTGTCTAGGACTTTGATATACAAAATGGAAAGGAAAATTGTTGACGGCACGTGGTAGAACAGTGACGGCGAGTAGTCCACATTCAAACGTTTTCATTAAACTCCCTCCAGTTGTTCTGTCTTGTTAACGTCAAGGCAAGATAACTGGTTCAATTGAACTAAGAATCCTGTCCTAAACGTTACGAAGAAACATTGTATTTAATAGATTCTAGAAGAAAAAAAAGAGAAGAAATTGAATAGGGAAAAGAACCACGAGGGGCACATTCAAGCACGGTAAAAGGGCTAGGCCCGTGGGCTCCTTCACAACTTATCCCGGCCTGTATTTTCTATTAGTTCGAAGATGAACTAAATTTCAGCCTGATCCTAATCCAATCCGGCCCTGACACTTTTTAGTTCATTTTCATCGGCCCATTTACCAGGTCCGCACACGAGGGATGACAGTTTCAATTAAGCAAATAGCAGCTGAAAAAATAATTATACATGATACCCAACTACAAGCGAATAGTAACATGGAGATAGTGCTCTCTAGTTTGTAATCTTATTCTGCACCATTAATTAGTGCTCTCTAGTTTTATTTGCATTTACCGCAGATCCTTGTGCCCTTTGGTTCATGCTGATGCTCCCTTGTGGGATTCCTTCCTTATAGTACTTTACTGACCCAAGGCATGTTTGCTCCCTGAAGCATCTTTCAGAATTGGATTATAGATTCACAGGCTTTACCCCAGAGTGATGTTAGAAAGGAGTTGAATGTGTTCCAGTGTAATGAGAAAGACCCGTTACAGGTAGCACTGCTGGCAGAGGAGGTTGATGCTTACCATAGCGTTTTTGCAGTCGCCAATACAACAAATGCCATACAAGTGGAAGGCAATTAAAAGACAAATGATCATACGACGGATTAGCTACAAGCCACCGTAGACATGCCTGCTGTTTACTTTCTTGTTCCTTTTCCTTTCTTCTAGCTAGTGCTGCTCATCGTGCATCTTGGTGAGCATTTTCGTTTGCAGAATGCCGCTTTTCATGGCAGCCGCGGCTGCTATGCCCTCTACATCTATTTTATGTTTATACTCTGTTTCATTCCTTCTATATCAAAAAAATAGAAGAGTAGTTGAAGGTCCAGTAGAGTATGGATGCCATGTGATGCGGTAATCCACGGCTGGGGGGTAACGGCAGTTGATCTCGTGGCTGTACGAAAACGTCGATCTGAGGTACAAACGTTTCCAGACTATATTTTTATTATTAATAAACAACTTATCCCGGCCTGTATTTTATATTAGTTCGAAAATGAACTAAATTTCAGCCTGATCCTAATCCAATCCGGCCCTGACACTTTTTAGTTCATTTTCATCGGCCCATTTACCAGGTCCGCACATGAGGGATGACAGTTTCAATTAAGCAAATAGCAGCTGAAAAAATAATTATACATGATACCCAACTACAAGCGAATAGTAACATGGAGGCTCCGGCATCTTGTCACAAACCACATGTAACGTCCATGGCAACAGAACATAATTTCAGTTTCTGTGCATCAACAACCCTGGAGGCTCCAGCATTCACACCTGTAATCGTAACATGGCTAAGTATCAGCACAACATTGAGTATACTAAGCAACCACTAGAGAAGGTTTGGAATTACTAAAAAATGCCATGACTCAGATTCAGTCACAACAATACAGAGTAGAACTATTAATACCAGACACAAAAAATCCCTCTACTTTTAGTAAGACGTAGAAACATATCTAACAGAACATAATTAAGATCCAAAAGTTTCAAGAGCAACGTTGCAACAACAGCAACCACCATCATGCCTTTTAGTCTGAAGCATGTAGGAGTAGGCTAGAGATAAAACCCATAGGACCCAACATTTAAAAAAAAAAAAAGATGGGAAAAAGAAAAGGGAAGGGAAAAGGGTAGAGGAAAAGAGCAATAAAGTAATAAACCAAAACAATTAAGGGTTAAAAATATGAACAAATCTAGAACACTTCCTTCTAAATATTGTGCAACCTTTTAGAATTGGAATTAAGTGAATACCAGATCTAAGGCAGACTCTCCTATTAAAAACAGATTATAGTACTAACAGTTAATAAGGTCATGGCATGATAAGAAGCATAAGTTTGCGCAACAATGCCTTCCAGTGAAAAAAACATGCAGGCCAAAAATAAATAAACAATAATAAGCAATGTTACAAAACCATGCAAGCTACAGCTAAATGCCCAATAGAGATGGTAATAACCAATATTAAGGAAATTGCACATAACACATAGAATGCAATCGATAGTCAGATTGTGAATGACAAATTGTATATATATGAAGCAATATTAACAGGCCTATTGCTTGAAAATCAAAGGAAAAAAATCAATTAAGTTTTATGGTATACCTATTACTGTTGCGAGAGTCCTACCATTTCACCATATAGCTACTCTAACAAAGGAGTCCTGACATATATATTAGCACTACTTGGCACTGTGCTAATCCAAGATGGGGTGAATATGTTGCACAATAATAGTTGTTTTGAATGTCACTGTATATCAAGTGAGTACTTCAACTACAGGATTCATGAAATCCGTAATATTATATGCTCTTATTCTAATCAATTAAATATATATTGAAGGAGATATAAAGGGTACAATTGAATGAGATGTGTATTATGTACATCGGAAGTAAGAAACAAAATGCTTTTAAAAAAAGGGCTTACTCAAAAGGATATCACAGCTTGCAGACATGGCCACGTTAATCCCTTGAAGGAATCGCGTACGTGGTAGAGCTGTTCCCTTTGGTTGGAAACCAGTAGGTAACCAAAAGAATTGAATTGATCATGTGAAGTATATGCTCTCACTCTGACAAATTCCCGTGTATGTCGAGGATCCACGGTAGGATTGGTACGATCATCGATCGAACAGCTAAACGAACAGAAGCCATGGTGGCCAAGAGAAACAAATATGCTGGTGTTTAAAGCCCTCTCCACCTCCGCCTCCATGTCGGTAACTATCGGCAACTTAGCTATCGACAAGTACGGACACCTTGTTTCGACACTTGAACTTGCTGAGGTATTGCAGACTGCGATCTTGTAAGCAGCGATTTGTTCATTGACACTTGATAAGCCAAGGAAGAGGGGTCCGTGCGGAATGGCGCCTCCGATGAAAGGCAGATCTTTGTCGTCCAGCTTTGCCCAATATTCAGTCTCTGTGTCAAACATGTGTGTGCCCCTCTGCCCTGTTACCGATACCAGAATGCGGGATCCCACTACAACATAGGACTTTACGGCGACCTTTGGTGGCACGATGTACTGCCTTGGGGTCAGCTCCCAGGGGAAGAAGGGCGGCCGAGGCAGTGGCCTCCACTCGCAACTGGCAAGTCTGTCATCGATCACTTGAGCATTAGAGAGATCGAGAACCTCGAACCAGGGCACGAAATCCGGTTCTTCCTTAACGTCTGGATTGCGCGACAGCGCGTAGATCCTGTCACCGACGGGCAGTAGGACCGGGTAGAACTTGGTCGCCACAAGCTTCGGCCCCGTGATCACCGCCCGCGTCTTGGTGTCGAAGATGATGGTCTCCGGGGCATAATCTTCATGTGCCGAGTCGCCGCCGACGCCGACGATCCACGGGCCGTGCCTCGATCGCACGGGGACGAAAGACATGCAGTGCTTGGCGTCGAGGCTAGCATGCCTCATACGGTGCCGGATGCGCACCCAAGTCTCGCCGTCGCCGCCATCAGCGAAGGGGTTCACCTCGAACACGGAGTAGGAAGGGCGCGTGGAATCATGGCCTACCACCAGGTAAACCGACTGAGACTCCGTGCCACAGCTGTTGATACTAGAGATCTCTCGAGGCGTAGAATCCCCGCTCATCTTGCCCAGCTTCCCCCTCTTGCCCAGGCGCGGCATCTCCGTACGCCGCCGCCGTGAAAGTTAGGGTTGGTAGTGTAATATGGGTGGGGAATGCTTCGTCGAGACGACAAGGAGCGGAGGGTCTTTCTTTCTTGCCTTTGTCCTGGGCCTGCCTGCCTGCCTGCCTGCCCAGAGGAGGTTCCTTCCTCTTTTCTCGATGGGCTAGTCTCTCTTATATTTACTGGGCCACGCATTGTTTCTTCTGTACATATGGGCAAGGCCCAAATTGTTCCGAAACGTGTAATCCATCTTTCTATAGGGAGCCTGAGTCGCTAGGGCTAGAGCCATTTGCTCGCCGCCGCCGCCGCCCTCCTCCCCCCCACGGCCACAACACCCCCATCTCTCAGAAGCAAGGACTCTTCCTCTTCGTCCACTAGAGCGATTTCCACCAAGGTGAGGTGAGGAGATGCCGATCCTGAACAGCAAGAGAAGAAGGAAGGCCAAGGATGGCGCCGTGAAAGATGGAGCTCGGCTTACTCGCGTTCGCCAAGGGAGTAAAAAGGTGGAGAAGAATTCTTCGGGGCCTAGTGAGGCTGCTGCCGTCAACCAGTCGGTGTACTTGGTGCTGGAGCACGGGGTCGAGAAACCCACGCACTCCGTCCTCGAGCTCGTTGCCGGAGCCGCCCCGCGGCCCTTGCTCTCCGGCGAGCGCGGTATGTCCTTCGCGGCAGTGGGGACGCGGTACGGACCCCGGATCGTAGGCCTGGGCCATCAACGGACCATCATCTACGATCCCAAGACCTCAACGGAGGTATTGGGTCCTCGCCTAGTCGACCCCAAGCTGCACCCCATCCTGATTCCGCACGGCAGCAAGCTCTACGCCCTCTCAAGCCGCCCTTCCGTCGTGAGGGGGCTCGACTTCATGCCCTGGTTTGTTGTACTGCGCCTGAACGAGGGCTACGTCGAGGGTTGCACCATGCCGTGCACAGCATGGCGTGACCTTGCGCCGCCGCCCATCTTCCCATGCCGCCTCAACCCGCTGGAGTACCGCAATCCGCCCGAGGTCCGCGTCGCGTCCTACGCCGTCGTCGGCTCCCACATCCTGCTCTCTGTTCAACAAGACAATGGTACTTGTGCCGGCTCCGATGCCCTGTCCTCCCTCCAGCAGGACAAGGGTACCTGTGCTTTCAACGTTGACACAAATGAGTGGGAGATGCTGGACGACAAGAGCCTGCCTTTCACCGGCCAGGCCGTGCCCCTCGGTGGTCACCTCTTCGTTGCTTGCTCCAAAGCAAGGGCCGGTGCTGCTACAGTCTACTACATGGATGTTTTTCCATCAACAATTTCAAGCACAGGGAAGACACAACTGTCCATCCTCGAGTTGCCAGCATCATCCAAGGACATTATTCCTGGGAAGCTTTTCTGTGCCATGGGGAAGGGCAACATCTCTTCTTTCGATATTCGATCGGTTGATCCTGGTCTAGAGGCCAAGCTGGACAAAGTGCGAATTGTTCATCGTACCTACTCTCAGGCAAGTGGTAGTGACAATTCGTTTGTCATAGTAAAGCAAAAGAGGCAAATTTTCAAACTAAGAGATCCATCCCACCATTTGGCTCATCCTCTGCCAGTGGTTGCTGCGTTAACCATGTAAGCATTGGTGACTTTCACTCTTATAAGATTTTCAATTTCTTTATTTTTCTTCCGTGCCCATCGCTGCTTAATTAGATTTTCAGTTAAATACCCACTTAAATTGCATTCCCTAGTTGAATGGTGAAATGGGACGAACTAAATGGTCTGCTAAAAATAGCGTTTATCATGCATTCATATTTTACTCACTTATTCAAATCAATGAACATACATTTGCCTCATGTTTGTACGTAATTTATTACATGTGGGTCAAACTCTGGTAGGAACTTTGGAAACTCGGAGCACCTATTGATTTGATTTGTCTGCAAATGCTGTTTTGATTACATTTTTTTATTTTAATTTAAATTCTGCTTAAATGAACAATCGAGACCCTTCCCCAGACCTTGCGCAAGCGGGGGCTACGTGCACCGGGCTGCCCTTTTTTAAATGAACAATTGACTAAGAGTTAGGGGGGCGGAGTTTGATATTTCTTCGACAGAAGTATAGGTTTTGTTCTTGTGGTTCGGAAGCTAATATCGGAACCTGGGTCTGGTGTGTTGGTTCTTGTGGATTTCATCTCTCTAGCCTAACCCAACATTCTTGGGACTAAAAGTCTTTGTTGTTGTTGTTGTTGTTTTTGTGTTTGGAAGCTAATATCAGCCACACGAAATATTTTTAGGTTGTAGCAGAGTATGTAGGATTTCAATTAGTTATTACTCCTGCTGTCCGATAGATCCTAGTTTTGGACTCAAAGCATCTGTGACAATGCACCTTGAACTGCAGTTCAACTAAGCAGCATAGACTATGAACTGGCTTCCTTAATCTCATCCAGATGAACTTTATGGGTTTATGATTATCTTCACCAGCCTGCGCTGCCACAAAAGTCACATATTTTGTCCTGTTTTGACTTCAGCTGGTGCCTGCAATCCTGCTTCTGTTATTAATATCGGTATTACTAACAGTTATCCTGATATGTATTTTGGTGGTACTAGAATACTTTGTGCAGCCAGTGGCATAGCTAAATTAGATGTCATAGATATGGTACTTTTGGGGCTATATATGTGTTTGAACTTTGCCTCTATGTGATTTGAGATCAAAGGAGTTAGATGCAGGAACAGATCTTGTTGCCGAATTGCATTTAAAATAAGTTTGGTCTCCCTATGTTGCTGAATAATCCTGATAAGTATGGTAAGTTAGTTTGGTTGATTCAAAAAATTAATTGATGGCAATTTTCTTCTTAGCACCTAGAACATTTCTTATATTTACCTATAAACGTGAGAATGTTCTGGTTTCTTTAGTTTGCATTTATCATTACGGCGACAACAGTAATGTCTTGTCAACTGCTGACCTTTAAGTTGTTCAAAAATAGCCTGTATCTTGAAGTGTGATTGTTTGCTTGTTTTGCTTGGTCCAGGGACGAAGAATGACAAGTGATCTTACTGTGGAGTTTCAACTACTATGCACCGTTTGGTAGGCAACCATAAACATTTTGCAATGTCTGCCAATCTTTGTCGAAATGAAGCTGGACCTGGGCGTGCATCAGTTGGAACTAGACAGTTTGCTTCTATTCTATTGTTATGACAGTTCGTGTCACCTTAAACTGCAATTTGGCGCATATGTAAACTTTTAGACCAGCAAAAATTGCCAGTCTCATCAGACCAGTGCTTGACGGAATCTCTCCCCTTCAAGCACCGTCTTTTTTCTGTTAATTTAAGTCTCATTATTGATCAAAGATAGATCACTTGTGAAGAGAGTGAGGATGACAAGGAAGCAACACCGACTACGGCCTTCTTTGGATTGTCTTACTGTTTTATTTTGTGAAATTTCTGAATGATTTTGTGAAAATCGTGCGATCCAAAGAAGTCGTAAACATTTTCATGTTTGCGATCCTGAACACTTGCAGGCATATGGCGACCGGACGCTTGCAGGCATATGGCGAGTGGAGCAACTCTGACAAAGATAGCATTGCAATCTTGGCGTACTGCAAGATGGTCTGGCAGAAGGGTGTCTACTCATTGAGGGCTTCTTTGTATCGCATGATTTTTATATGAATCACTCAGGCCTCGTTTGGAAAGAGAGGGATCAACGGCGATACCTACCTAATCCCGGCCATCCGGAGATCCACACCACCGACAGGAATCTCCACACGTGTATTCTAAAACCTTCGTTCGGCAGCGGTGGGGAATTGGGGCCGAAGCGCACTCTTGGGCGTGAGGTGACGGCCGTCCTCCCGCACCCCTCGTGACGGCTGTCATGCTGCACGTCGGCTGAGTGGAGGGCCCGGCTTGAACACGTAGCGCCATTTTGTTGGACTTCAGAATAAAAGTTAGATTTCAAATTTTAAACTAATTTATCTTTCAAACCGTAACTTTATTTTTGAATTCGTTTGAACCATCGTATTCGATAGAATTAATGCAACAAAATAATATCTCACATGAACATACTTTTTAAAAATTTGAATTTGATATTTTTTGAATCTTTTTAAATTCAAATTTTAAATTGTTCTAGTATAGAAAATTCATTGCAACATTTTTTATTTAATGTGGGATAAATTTTTTTACCAAAGCCAACATTTTTGGATTCAGTCTGGAACAATTTTCGATTGAAGTCAGAACATTTTTCCATTAGGACCCGAACATTAAAGCCGGAACATTTTTCTATTGAAGGCAGAACATTTTTCCATTGAAGCCGGAACATTTCTCATCGAAGATGAAATATTTTTCGATTCAAGTAAAAAAATTTCAATTAGCTCAGAACAATTTTCAATTAAAACTAAAACATTCTTCAATTAGCAGTTTTCCATTAAAACAATTTCGTTTATCGATGATTTTTCTCTTTCTATTTTTTCAATATTTTATTTCAAAAACCAGAAAAGCGAGGAAACCTCAGGTTCGGTTTCACAAAAAACTGAATCCAGTCCGGTTCCCACTGGTTTTGTAAACCCTGCTCCCGAGTCGCCTGGACCTCACTCGCCCTACCCCCGCCAGCCGCCGCCGTCGCCGCTGCTGCGCCCCGAGCTTGCCCGACGCCACCCAACAAGGTAAGCGGCGTTCGTCCTTCTCCAAGTGTTCTTATTTGCATTTCGTCACTAGATACATTCTCGACTTGGTATGTGAGGAGCATTATCTGGATCCATTCTGCAAGTGTTCTGTTTGTTGTCATGTTTGATATTTGTAAATTGATATGAAAATATGTCCATTTTAGTCGTATTTGATATTTGTCCATTCTCAATGTTCTGTTTTCTGAATATTTCGCTGACAGGCTGTTTTTTCTCTGGAATTGTGTTCGTCAACCTTACTGTGCTGAATACCATTCTCTTGGGCACCCTCCTGGCCCTGTGGTTCTGCATCTCTATGCCACTCGCTATCATCTGATCTAAGTAACATGTCCGTGAACATTTCATAGTAGTGACCTATAGTGAGTTAGGAGCAGTGTAGCAGATTAGTTGTTTTATTACGATACATATAACCTCTGAACAAAACGTTGTATTGGAATCGGAAACCATTACGGAATTCAACCAAACAAAAGCCGTAATGGGATACATTGATTCCGATTACACCTTCAACTGATTACCATTCCAATACCGTTACCGGCGCTGAACCAAACACCTCCTAGTATGTTTTACTTGCAGCTTGTTCTTTTGTTAGAAGTGACCTTTCTCTGCCGTATATGTCTCAATTAGTGAATATATGATGCTCTGTTTGCTACTTAGGTAACAAAATCATTATTAGAACAAATCTTCAGGTCAAGAAGTTCTTTGTGTTTTTTTTTTCCAGAACTAGAGTCGGTGGGGGGAGATGGAAGGAACCTACTACTATTTGGGGAAGCCAAGCCCCCCATCCTTCAGGAAATTTCTTAGGACCTGTCAACTAATACAATGCTTTCTAAGTAGTTGATCCTCTCCAAGGAGGCTTTAAACTAGCAGCCAGGCCAGCCGTAGTTAGGGGTGATCTTGATTTGCTTTGAACTATATATGCAGAGCAGTTTTCAATTAGAAGCTTATGTTTTCTCAAATAAACAATGGTGCTGTACAAAATGAACATTTGATGCGTTGATTATTGCTTTCATTTCACACCAAATGCCTATATATTGTTCCCATACTGCAGCAATTTTACCTCGCATGAAACTTACCTTTGTACTGAGAAACATATTTGGCCATGCTTACCCATTTTATATGTGTGTGTTACAATGCAGGATGTGTTCACTTTTAATTTTGCTGGAGGACAATTGTCATTCCTACTGTTATATTCTTGTTTTAGGCTTGCTTTTTTTTGCTTTTGTGCATATATGGGCTATACTTGGCAGCGGCTTATTATCTTATTTTGCTAGTTGTTTTTCTGTTAGTTGGTGGCAACTGCTTGTTTATTTAGATGGTTTCATTTGATTGTAGCTAAAGCAAGGTTATGGATATTGACGGCAGTTCTGTTGAGGTTAAAATGATAAGCAATGAGCATTTTGATCTGAGCAGCGGTAAGGAGGTTCAGCCATGTGTCAACAGGGCATCGTGGTGCTTGGGTGCTGACAATAGTAGGGCCAAGCGGTGGGCAAAAGGTAATGGGATGTTTATTTTTGTTATCTTCAAACTTGTGTTTTTTATATACGTTGTTGTCTTAGCTCTGTCATTTGTTTGGGTTTTCTCTTTATCTTTAGGGTGAATTTGTTGTGAGCCATTGCAAAGTCCCGTAATATGAGATTCGCCATTGCAAAAGAGCAAATATGATGTATGCCATCGCAGTTACAAACTATACTGCTTGAAGCCATCGCCGTGACGTCCTGCAGGTTTACCGTTATGATAGGTGGGCCCGTGTACATGTGTGGGCCAACCTAAACCATGAGGCCATCGACTCTGAAGGACTCCTGGCCGGCCACACCACGTCCTCTTCGAGAGCCTAGGGCGTCCACCACATCCATTCGATCCCCATCTCCGGCAACCTCTCCCCGGCGGCCTCTCCCTGCCACACCCTCCGCCTGGCCTCTCCCCGGCGCTCCCTCCTCTGGCCTGGCGCCGCCTCCTCTGCCTGGACCGGCCTGCCGCGCGCCTGGCCTGGCCGCCGCCCCTCCCGCCTGTCCTGGCCGCCGCCCCTCCCGCCTGGCCTGGCCGCCGCCTCCTCTGCCTGGACCGGCCTGCCGCGCGCCTGGCCTGGCCGCCGCCCCTCCCGCCTGTCCTGGCCGCCGCCCCTCCCGGCCCTCTTCACCCCCTATCCTGCTCCTTCTTCGCCCCTCCCGCCTGTCCTGGCCGTCGCCCCTCCCGCCTGGCCTGGCCGCCGCCCCTCCCGGCCCTCCTCACCCCCTGTCCTGCTCCCTCTTCGCCCCTCCCGCCTGTCCTGGCCGCCGCCCCTCCCGGCCCTCTTCGCCCTTGTCCTGCTCCCTCTTCGCCCCTCCCGCCCCTCTTCGCTCCTGTCCTGCTCCCTACTTCCTGCTACCTCGGCACCTCCACATCGACGCCCCCCTTCCCATCGAGTTGAGCATGGACTAGAGACAGCAGGACAGCAAGGGTTCAAAGGGGGCTCATCATGGAGATGGATTCGTCCCCGCGGTCGCAAGCAAAAATAAGGAAAATGAACCCTGCTGAGGTTCCAGTTGGGTAAGTGCTCATCCCCTTTCTTGAATGCGGCTGTGGGATGGATGTGAAGCTTGTTCATTTAGTCAATTTGCTTAGTTCTGTGTCCCATGTGGATGTCCATTTGCTTAGTTGTGTTCATCCACAGGATGGACCCGTCGTGCACTTTCAAAATCAAAGTGCGGTCTTTGTCTAAGAACATGCGTCACACTGCTGGGTTTTGCTTTATAAAGTTCATTGAGTCTGACAGATGCAATGTCAAAGATCTGCCAGATGACTTGTTTACAGAGTTTCCACTTGGCTTGCATGAGTATGCGGAGTTCAGTTATTTTGATGCACATCAGAAATGTTATTGTGTGGTGAAAACTGACCAAGACCTCATGGATATGTTTGGCAAACATGCTGATAATAAGTACATTGAATTGAATGCAATGATTGTTAGTGCTAATGATGTGAAAAGTGGAGTTCAAACTTCCAATGAGAACTCTATGAATGCACCACCCTTGTCTGAAACTGGCGGCATTTCTTGCAACATGTCTAATGCCCAGGCAAATGAAGCATATTTGGCCAACCCTTTTCCTATGTTTGAGCATGTTGGTGTGGATGAAGAGGTGCAATATGGAGTGGCAATAGAAGATGGGATTGGGGGGCAGCAAGAAATAGTACATGCTGCAATTGAGGAAGGTGAGGGAGTTGCTATTCAAGGAGGTGAGAGTGAGGAAGGTGAGAGTGAGGAAGGGGAGAGTGAGGGAGGTGACAGTGAGGAAGGGGAGAGTGAGGGAGATGACAGTGAGGAAGGGGAGAGTGAAGGAGGTGTGAGTAAAAAAGGAGAGGCTGAGGGAGGGGAGGCTGAGGGAGGTGATAGTGATGATATAGTGGCAGAGGACTGGGTTGCAAGAGATGCCATGCCAGATGTTCTTCCTCAAGTTGCTTATGACAAGGATGACCCTCCAATGACTGTTGGCTCTATTTATCCATCAATGGCTGAGTTTAAAATTGCTCTGTCTACTCATGCTATAAAGAAAGAGGCTACACCGAACAGGGAGTTGACTCAGGTGCGGGATACAGTGGGCTTCTCTCTCGTCACCCCGGAGCTGACAGCCATGCATATCTCGGCTGCAAGCAACACTCTCTGCTCCCCAAGGACAAACCTGAGGACTCACTCGCGCCGGCACAAGATCGGAAGAGAAGAGACGGAAGAGGAGGTAATCCGGGACTCAGCTGAGGCTCCGCCCTTGATTTTAGAGGGTGTAGTAGACTTAGCAACGCCGGAAGTGGACTTAATCACACTCCAGTCATTACAAGCAGAGGCGATTACTTCGCTGCTAGTAGAGGCTCCATTCGAAAATGTTGTAGACTTGGCTGGGCAGGAAGTAGAACCAGGGAATTCTTCCTCAGAACAAGTTGACAACGCCATGGTTCCGTCTGAGACTCAACCTGAACCTTCAGGCGTCGATGACTTGGCGTTGGCAACTTCTGTTGTTGAGACGACGCTTTCTCATGCCAGTACTGCTGCGGCTCAGGCCAGTACTGCTGCAGGTTTCATTGAACAGATGTCGAAGAAAACTGCAAGTGTGTTGATGACTCCATGTCATTCTCAGGCCAGGCTGAGAACTCGGCTACCGTCAGCACCTCCACGACGCAGCCGTCGCCTGGCTGGGGCTGGGGTCGAATTTTCTATCCAGCCAGAACCGGCACGCTGCAAGAAGCGGGTAATGCGCACTCTGGAAGTCATCAAGGAAGATGAGGGAATTCATGCAAAGGCGTTAGAAGAATACGCCAAGCTGTTCTCACAACCGTTACCAGAGCGACAGCTATTCGCCCTCGCCTGCCTGGCCGGTTTACAAGTGCCGGACAACAGCGAACGTAGGGCGAGTTTGGGCAGGGCTGTAGTAGCAGCCTGATTGCTTTGTCAGTGTTGGTCGTTCCTTAATTGTGCGCCAATGGATCCTAGTAAAATATTGATTTGGAATGTACGGGGTCTCAATTCCCGTAGTCGGCAGGATGTAGTAAGAACCTTGTGTGATTCTGCTCGAGTTGACTTAATCTGTTTGCAAGAAACTAAGATGGAATCCATCACGCAGCGGTCTGTAATCTCCATGTTTGGGGCTGCCTTCACAGAGTTCCAATTTCTTCCATCGGTCGGGGCCAGTGGAGGGATCTTGCTGGCTTGGAAAAGGGAGATCCGAGCCACCGGACTTAGCAGAAATGATAGTCACAGCATGTCAGTTCAGTTTACGTCCGTGTCTGGTCAGCTGTGGTGGCTCACCTGCGTTTATGGGCCGCAAGCGAATGACAGGAAGATTGAATTTTTACATGAGCTGAGAACTATCAGGGCAGCATGCCAAGGACCATGGGCTTTAGTAGGGGAATTTAATCTAATTTATCGTGAAGAAGACAAGAGTAACAACAATGTTAACCGAGCTTTGATGGGGAGATTCAGACGTTTGATAAATGATTTAGCGCTCAAAGAGGTACCTCTGCATGGTCGGCTCTTCACCTGGACAAACAACCATGTGTCAGTCAAGTTGGACCGGGTTCTTTGTTCGGTAGAGTGGGAAAATCTTTTCCCAAACTGTTTATTGCAATCAACAGCTTCTGATGACTCCGATCACTGTCCTCTCTTGTTGGGAACTAATGATGTTCGTCCAGGTAAAAGGCGGTTCGACTTTGAGGCTTTCTGGCCTAAGATGGAAGGTTTTATGGAGGCAGTGCAGACTGCGTGGGACTCGGTGCAGGCTGGGCCGTGTCCTTTCGACACTTTGTCACGCAAATTCCAGGCCTTGTCTAGAGGATTGCAGAGTTGGAGTGATAAAAGTGTTGGGCATGTGAAGTCACAGCTAGGAATCGCAAGGGAGGTGCTGCACCAGTTAGAAATGGCACAAGATCGGAGAGCTTTATCTGAGCAGGAAATTTGGTTTAAAAACTCTCTCAAGAAACACTCCTTGGTGCTATCTTCCCTTTTGAGAACGATAGCCCGCCTTCGATCTCGGATCAGTTGGATCAAAGACGGTGATGCTAACACCGCTCTATTTCATGCTCAGTCAAGGTATAGAAGCCGCAAAAATTTCATTGCCCAGTTGGTCGATGAGGGACAAGTACATACAGAGCAAGAAGCCAAGGCAGAGATAGCAGATTTGTTCTATCAAAATCTCCTAGGGCAGAATGTGGCCAGGGAGAGAACCATTGATCTGGCAGCGTTGGAAATTCCTAGCCATGATTTGTCGCAGCTAGAAGCCCCTTTCTCAGAACAAGAAGTGTTTGACACAGTAAAGCTTTTGCCACAGGACAAGGCTCCAGGGCCGGATGGTTTCACTGGGAGATTTTATAGGATGTGCTGGCCTATAATTAAGAAAGAGGTAATGGATGCCATCTCGGCTGTTTGGAGTAGGAAGCTCATGAATTTTGAGGTGTTGAACTCAGCCTATATCACTCTTCTGCCCAAGGTTGATGGAGCTAGTAGCATCAAGGACTTTCGGCCCATAAGTCTTGTTCATAGCTTTGCAAAGCTTGTGACAAAAATCATGGCCAACAGATTGGCAAAATTTCTACAAGAAATGGTATCTCCCATTCAGAGTGCTTTTATTAAGGGGCGGTTCATTCAAGATAACTTCATGTTAGTCCAGCAAACGGCAAGATTCTTGCATCAAAGGAAGTTGCCAAGAGTTCTCTTGAAGCTTGATATTTCAAAAGCCTTCGATTCAGTTTCTTGGCCTTTTTTGCTGGAAATATTGAGGCATCTGGGTTTTGGCGTGATTTGGTGTGATATCATTAGTGGGCTGCTCAGAACATCTTCAACAAGAGTTTTGCTTAATGGAAACCCGGGTGAACTCATACATCACAGGCGCGGTCTACGGCAAGGGGATCCTCTCTCTCCCATGCTTTTTATTCTTGTGATGGATGTGCTAGGTCATTTGGTGAACAAGGCTGCAGCACATGGTTTGTTACAGCCGCTGTCTTCCGGAGCACTCCAACATAGAATCTCGATCTATGCCGATGATGTGGTGATGTTTCTCAGACCAGATGCACAGGATATTGGGATCACAATGGACCTATTGCATCTTTTTGGGGATGCCTCAGGCCTCAAGACAAATGTGCAGAAGAGCAATGCCTATCCTATTCAGTGCCGACAAGAAGATATTGAGGTAATTCAAAGTAATCTACCTTGCGCTGTGTCAGAGTTCCCTTGCAAGTATCTTGGCCTCCCCTTGTCACTTAAGAAGCTTACCAAGAATCAAATCCGCCAAATTATTGATCGCATTGCGGATCTCCTTCTGGGGTGGAAATCTGAGCTCATGAATAAAGCAGGAAGGGCGGTTCATGTGCAGTTTGTAATGACGGCTACGTTGATCTATTCTTTGATGGCCATTGACTTGCCACAGTGGGCGCTCAAAGAGGTAGACAAATGGAGAAGGGGCTATTTATGGAGGGGAAGGAAAGAGGCTAGAGGAGGACACTGTTTGGTAGCATGGGGCAAAGTAACTCGACCGAAAGAATTGGGAGGCTTGGGTATTTCGGACTTGAGAAACTTGGGGATTGCACTGCGGGCTAGATGGCTTTGGCTTCAAAAAACGGACCCCAATCGACCATGGAGCATGCTGCAAATCCAAGTACCAGAACAAGTCAGAGCTTTATTCTCAGTTGCTATGGCATCCGAAGTTGGAGATGGTACGACTACTCTGTTCTGGGAAGACAAGTGGCTCCAGGGACAGCGGATAGTTGATATTGCCCCTCGTTTGCATGCGGTGGTAGCTAAGAAGGTGGCCAAGAAGAGATCGGTGGCACAGGCTCTCAATGAATTCCTATGGTTACAAGACGCACGGGCAGCACACACAGTAGGGGAGTTGAATGAATTCCTAGCTCTCTGGGACATTTTGTGGGAATATGAGTTGCAGCATGGAGAGGAAGATAGGCACTATTGGCGCTTATGCTCATCAGGACAGTACTCGGCCAGCTCAGCTTATAGTCACCTATTCTTGGGTGCAACACAGTTTGGCCCTTGGGAGCTCACATGGAAGTCATGGGCACCCGGGAAGTGCAAGTTCTTTCTTTGGTTGGTTGCCCATGATAGGTGTTGGACGGCGGACAGGTTGGCTCGGCGAGGACTTGATCATCCTGAGAAATGTGTGCTGTGTGACCAAGAGGAGGAGTCGATAAATCACTTGTTGGTGGCATGTCCTTTCTCTCGGCAGTTTTGGTTCATGCTTCTTTCCTCGGTTGGTTTGCAAGCTGCAGCTCCTGATGTCATGGAACAGGACTTCTATGGCTGGTGGGAGAGGGCGGTGGTCAGGGTGCCGGAGCAGCAGAGGAAGGGGCTCAACTCCTTGATCACACTCGGAGCGTGGATTATTTGGACACACCGTAACGGGTGTGTGTTTGATGGAGTAGCTCCTAGCTTGGCTCGGGCTTTGACGGTCGCCCAAGAGGAGAAACGTCTATGGGAAAGGGCGGGGGCGAGAGGTCTGGCTGACCTCCTGCCGGCTTAGGCCAAGTTGGGTCGTGTGTATCATTGTAACAGGCGCGAATGTAATTTCAGAATAGTGGGGTGCGTTATGGCAGTGTTGTTACAACACTGGTGTAGTGCGGATGTTGTACAGGCTCTTGCCCATTCTCTTTTTCTTCTTAATATAATGAAGCGCAGCTCTCCTGCGTTTTCGAGAAAAAAAAAAAGAGTTTGAATTCAACACTGAGAAAAGTGACCCTGATAGATATAGAGTGTACTGTGCAGCAAAGTCCACTAAGAAGTGTAGATGGAGGCTTCATGCTTCAACTCTTGCAGACAAGGTCACAGTACAGGTATGCATGTATGCATTATTCCTGATTTACTACAACTTATTTATATCCTGATTTACTTTAACCTTTTCTTTTGTGTATACATGTCAGGTGAAAGTGAACCCAGCAAGACACACATGCGGTAGCAGGAGGAGAAGCAAGAAGATGAAGAATGCAACCCAATTTTGGATATCTGAGAAGCTAGGTTATTGATTGGTTGAGGGAAGATTCATGTATAGGCACAAAGGAGCTACGGCGAAGGCTCAAAGACAAGTACAAGATCCAGATACCCTATCAAAGGGTACAAGCTGGCCGCACTCTTGCATTGGACAAGTTGTATGGCAATTATCATAAAAGCTTTGACATCCTATACAGATTCAAAGCTGAGATTGAGAAGAGAAGCCCAGGCAGTGTTGTTGCAATTGAGTACCATACTGTAGGAGAAGAGAAGATGTTCAGTAGGATTTTTGTGGCATTTAAGGCATGCATTGATGGTTTCCTAGCAGGTTGTAGGCCTTTCTTAGGCATTGATAGTACATTTTTGACTGGTATGTTCAAAGGACAGCTAGCTACTGCCTGTGCTGTGGATGGCCACAATTGGCTTTTCCCGGTGTGTTTTGCTGTTATGGAGACTGAGAGTAAAGACAACTGGAAATGGTTCATGGAGAAGCTGCACTCACTCATTGGGGACCCAGCAGGTTTGGCTATATGTACTGATGCTGGGAAGGGGTTAGCAGAGGTGAAGACCGTGTTTCCTGCTGCTGAACATAGAGAGTGTATGAGGTACCTAGTCTCAAATTTCAGAAAGAAGTTTAATGGGAAAGTGTTCGATGACAACTTGTGGGCTGCTGCATATGCTTGGACGCCTGAGTTGTTTGACGAGCACATGGAGAATATGGTTGCAGCCAAGCCTGCTGTGAAGGCCTATTTGGATAACCATCATCCAAACAAGTGGTCTAGAAGTAGGTTCTCAACACTTGCAAAGGTAGATTATGTTACAAACAACATTGCTGAGAGCTTCAATAACTGGGTTTCCAACTGGAAGAGCATGCATGTTGTTGATTTGTTGGACAAGCTGAGGCAGATGATCATGCTGAAATTTCAACAGAGAAGGGAAGTTGCTGCAAAGCTGCAAGGTACAATTTTACCTCACATCATGAGAGAAGTGACTCAAAGAAGCTTCAACTTGAACTACAACATCATAAGGAATGGTGACTCTGAGGCAGAGGTATCAGGGAATTTGTGCAGGTTCACAGCTGAGTCGTTTCGACACATTGTTGACATTGATGACATGACATGCACTTGTATGGAATGGCAGATTTCTGGTAAGCCATGTACACATGCTGTTGCATTTTTGACTTCCATTGATGAACCTCTTGACAAGTATGTGGACATGTCATTCTCTATTGACAAATTCAAGTTAGCCTATTCTGGGATAGTGCCTGCTGCAGTTGATAAGAAGATGTGGCCAAAAAGTGATCATGGGTTCTTCCTTCTACCACCATTTCTAAGGAAAACAGCTGGGAGGCCAAGAACTGTGAGAATTAGAGGGTCCCATGAGCCTGGAGCTAGCAGCCAAAGGAAAAGGCACAGATGTCCTATATGCTTAACTTATGGCCATCATTGGCAAAAATGTAGAGATGGAAACCCAGAGCATAAAGAGGCATTAGCAGCATTGGCTGCTCAAATGAAAGCTAAGAAGAAGAGGGCAACAAAGAAACTGATTGCAGATGCATTGTCTAGGGTTGAAGGAGAAACATCTAGGTAAAAAACATTATTTTTCTCATTTCCAACCATCATGTTGTCAATGTTGGTCTACCTAACAGTTTGTTAATTGTAGCATTGCCAGGACCACAACTGCATCCATTGAAGTTGAAGGACCAAATTCATTAGCTATCGTTCCTTTTGGAGAAACTGTTCCGGCTGTTGAACAAACTGTGGTGAAGATTAACAAGTCCCAAGCGGTCAATAAGTCACAAGAAAAGAAGAGCAAGGCTGTGACAAAACGAAAGAAAGTGGCGCCAGAGCCATCTACACTAGCCAAGAAGCAAACAATGGAGAAATCAACACGAGATAGCCCTGCAATGAGCACAAGGAGCAAGCTTAAACTCCTATAAACTGATCCTGTTAGCACTTTTTTAAGACTTGTATTTTGTGTTGCTTTGATTTCACCTATGTATTAGACATGTATTGTGTGCTCATGTGTGCTACTGCAGTATTATGCATTTATTTGAGACTTGTATTTTGTGTTGGTTTGGTTTCACCTATGCATTATACATGGGTTTTGTACTTGTTAATTACTCTTTTGGACTCATTTATCCTTAAATGTGATGTCCGTGTTGCATTATGAGATGTTATTATTGTACACTCGTATTGTGTTTCAGCTATTTGACCTTGCACCGTGTGATCCATAGACATGCACCATGTTTCAGTCATTTTTTTTATTTTCGTTAAAGTATGCAAAGTCAATGAAACCAGCACCTTGATCCAAAAACATATCCTGTTCATAAAAAATAATTTTCTGTACTCATACAAGTGGCATATACCATATTACAAAATCTGACTATCCACTTGGCTGGCAGGGGTATTTTTGTCTTTTCAAGTTGCGGTCATCTACTGTAAAGGGCACGGCAATTCAGCCCACACATGTACACGGGCCCACCTGTCATAACGGTAAACCTGCAGGACGTCACGGCGATGGCTTCAAGCAGTATAGTTTGTAACTGCGATGGCATACATCATATTTGCTCTTTTGCAATGGCGAATCTCATATTACGGGACTTTGCAATGGCTCACAACAAATTCGCCCTTATCTTTAATAGGCTGACCTCTTGCTCTTAGGTGGAGCTGTGCCTTGTTCATTCCTACTTAATATAAAGACATGTTGCTTTCCTTTCACTCTTGGCGTTCGGGTTTACCCGAAACTTCAGGTCGGGTAATTCGGGTTTTTTAAACTTCGAGTTTTCACAATCGATACCCGAAGTTGTACCCAAAATTGTCGGGTTTGGGTAGTTCAGGTTTGGGTTACCTAAATAACCCGATGTAGCAATCCTCCATCCAGAAATTCCCCATCCCCTTCCTGCTACCGCAATTGAGCACTCATCCAGAAACTCCCAATCCTGAACGGAGGTGAAGGAAATTGCAAAAGGAAAGGAAAAAATCAGGATAGGGGGGTGAGAGAGAGAGACCTCGTTGAGGTGCTCCTTGTACATGGAGACGAGAGAGGTAGGAGACGACCTTCTAGGTCCTCCATACATTGCTGTCGCAGCTCTCTCCTCCTCTCTCTATTCAGTTCATGCCGACGGGTGACAAGCGCGGATCAAAGGACCTTGCTTGGGAAGAGGCGGACCAGCGGTCGAGTGTGGCATGTGTTGCGGACTCGCGGCAGAGCGCAGGGCAGAGGCCAGTGCGGCTGTGCGTGCCGCCGCACGCGTGCCTGCCCAGTTGAGCCCCTGTGCATATACCCGACCATCTGGGCCATGCTAAATGGGCCGGCACGAGGCTCAGCCATTTTGGCCCGGCACTAATTCGGCACGACCCAGTCATTATTGGGCCCATGCTAGCACGGCCCGGTGATCGTGCCGTGCTTGGGCTGACACTGTAGCCCGTTGGGCTAGCACGGGACGGCCCGTTTTGTACAGGCATGATGTGTCTCGGTGGGCTCATCTTGGCCCGACACGGTTTTACCTGCGCGGGTGCCTGCCGTTCGCGGTCGCCTCCGACGGGGCGGCGGCTTGCCTGGTGCGCGTCTTGCCTTGACTGAGCTGAGTTAGGTGCTGAGGATTGCGGATGAGGAGCAACTCTCGGAGCGGACTGGGCGTGACATGACGAGGATAAATGGTTCGGGTAGTTCGGGTACCGGGAAGGTGAACCCAAACAGACCTGAAATTTGTTCAGGTTTTGAGTTTTTGTGCCCGAATTTTTGGTTTTCGACGGGTTCGGGTTTGGGTTTTGGTCTTCGGGTTCAGGTTTTATGCTCGAAGTGACTTTCCTGCTAGTTCGATAAAGAAAAGCCTTTTTT
Organism: Oropetium thomaeum; assembly: GCA_001182835.1. Classification (NCBI taxonomy): domain Eukaryota; kingdom Viridiplantae; phylum Streptophyta; class Magnoliopsida; order Poales; family Poaceae; genus Oropetium; species Oropetium thomaeum. The sequence continues at coordinate 539,863 of LFJQ01000099.1, read as the reverse complement.
ATTTGTGTTGTACTGCTATCATGAAAAGACCACGTGTTCTCCTTAAGTCTTTGGTAATATCTTTTACGCATGTGATTAAGAAGACAATCCAACATTATAAAGGTTTTTCATTGTAGGAATAAAAGTGCCACCAGGAAAAACCTTCCAATACAAAGCACAAGATGATGGTTATAGCATTTATATCTTTGAGGTACGTTATTTCAGTGAATATTTTCATTTATGATAACTTTATCTGCTTGTCTGTTACATTATAATTTGTTTCATTATGATTTAGTAGTTCTGGTGCTCCAACATAGCAGGTCCCAAGCCCTGGTAAAGGAGGAGGGTTGTGTTATGCATTGTTGTTGTTGTTGTTGTTTAGTAGTTCTGTTACATAGTGACCTTGGTGAAACTTCGTAAGCGATATTCAATGACTCTTTCCCATTTAAACATATGTTTTCGGACATAGCCGGTCCCAAGCCCGGATAAAGGAGGAGGGGGGTTGTCATCGGCTTGGCTAGCCAACAACTCCTTTTTAGCCATTCTTATGGAGATGAAACCAACTGAAATTTAGTAGTTCAGTTACATACTTGACAATTGTTTCGTTTTAGGTTGGACTTCACCCAAGACATATCAAGACCGTTCAAAAGAGTATTCATATTTATGTTATTCATAATGGGAGAAGGCTATTCATTGCTACCTTATCGTCTTCATGTCCAAAAGTTCGACTTGAAGTCATAATGACAGAAGGCATGGAGCTAGCACATACTTTCCTGAGGAAGGTGGTTTACTTCAATACTTTTGAGCTCAAGGCTGTGCAATTGCATAAAAGTTCACTTTTGAATACCAATACGGAGTTGTGGGTTAATTCGATCATTTATTTTCTTTTCATGCTGGTTACCTGTACAGAAAAGCCAATGACTATCCTGTTGAATGGTACTATGTACTACTTGCATTGCAATTTAATCACAATTGTGGTCTTTGAAGTTGTCAAAGTCAAATCATGTCAAGAGAGCGCTTTTGACCCAATTGGTGAGGGAAAGAAGTTTCATCTTTTAAAGGTCTGATATTCTTCATTTGCCGAGTCGCCGCCGACGCCGACGATCCACGGGCCGTGCTTCGATCGCACGGGGACGAAAGACATGCAGTGCTTGGCGTCGAGGCTAGCATGCCTCATACGGTGCCGGATGCGCACCCAAGTCTCGCCGTCGCCGCCATCAGCGAAGGGGTTCACCTCAAACACGGAGTAGGAAGGGCGCGTGGAATCATGGCCTACCACCAGGTAAACCGACTGAGACTCCGTGCCACAGCTGTTGATACTAGAGATCTCTCGAGGCGTAGAATCCCCGCTCATCTTGCCCAGCTTCCGCCTCTGGCCCCGGCGCGGCATCTCCGTACGCCGCCGCCGTGAAAGTTAGGTTTGGTAGTGTAATATGGGTGGGGAATGCTTTGTCGAGACAACAAGGAGCGGAGGGTCTTTCTTTCTTGCCTTTGTCTTGGGCCGGCCTGCCTGCCCAGAGGAGGTTCCTTCCTCTTTTCTCGATGGGCCAGTCTCTCTTATATTTACTGGGCCACTCATTGAAGGCTTCTTCGTATCACATGATTTTTACAATGAATCACTCAGGCTTCGTTCGCCACTATGTGATCTGAGATCAAAAGAGTTAGATGCAGGAACAGATCTTGTTGCCGAATTGCATTTAAAGTAAGTTTGGTCGCCCTATGTTGCTGAATAATCTTGATAAGTATGGTAAGTTAGTTTGGTTGATTCAAAAAATTAATCGATGGCAATTTTCTTCTTAGCACCTAGAACATTTCTTATATTTACCTATAAATGTGAGAATGTTCTGGTTTCTTTAGTTTGCATTTATCATTACGGCGACAACAGTAATGTCTTGTCAACTCTTGACCTTTAAGTTGTTTGAAAATAGCCTGTATCTTGAAGTGTGATTGTTTGCTTGTTTGGCTTGGTCCGGGGACGAAGAATACTAGTGATCTTATTGTGGAGTTTCAACTGCTATGCACCGTTTGGTAGGCAACCATAAACATTTAGCAATGTCTGTCAATCTTTGTCGAAGTGAAGCTGGACCTAGGCGTGCATCAGTTGGAACTAGACAGTTCGCTTCTATTCTGTTGTTATGACAGTTCGTGTCACCATAAATTGTAATTTGGCGCATATGTAAACTTTTAGACCAGCAAAAATTGCTAGTCTCATCAGACCAGTGCTCGACGAAATCTCTCCCCTTCAAGCACCGTCTTTTTTTCTGTTAATTTAAGTCTCATTATTGATCAAAGATAGATCACTTGTGAAGAGAGTGAAGATGACAAGGAAGCAATACCGACTACGGCCTTCTTTGGATTGCCGGAAATTTTGTTCCAAATCTTACGGTTTTTTTGTGAAAATCGTACGATCCAAAGAAGTCCTAAACATTTTCATGTTTGCAATCCTGAACACTTGTAGGCATATGGCGACTGGAGCAACTCTGACAAAGATACCAATGCAATCTTGGTGTACTGCGAGATGGTCTGGCAGAAGGGTCTCCACTCATTGAAGGCTTCTTTGTACCGCATGATTTTTACATGAATCACTCGGGCCTCGTTTGGAAAGAGAGGGATCAACGGCGATCCCTGCCTAATCCCGGCCATCCAGAGATCCACACCACCGACAGTAATGTGAGAGACCCGACCAATTTACATTCAAGTTTACCAAGTTGACTCGTGGCCCACGTATGGTATGCGAGAACTCAACCCGATAAAAGAGAATATAAACCCGGCAGTCCCCCGACATGCTTCTCAAGCAACGCCCAAGATCCAAGCACGTCGGCAACGTCACAGGTGATACATCATATAGGTCACATTAATTTAATAACATTAATTCAAAATATCCTTACATACCAAGGTTCATCAGAAGTCTTGAAACTAACAAATTAAAGAGCGAAAGCGATTCTAAGAAAGACGATAGTCACAGCAGTTGCAGCAAGGAAACAGCAAAGGATTGCGATGCCCCGCCCACGAATATCGCGAATCACGATCACTCGGATGTCTTGACTACGCTTTGCCCTCGCAGGCATCTGCGGGGACAAAGTAGCCGAAGACCAACTCATCCTCACCTGCAAAAACTTAAGCAACAAATGTTGAGTACGAAGGTACTCGCAAGTCTTACCCTGTTGTGGGAATTATTTCCCGACTCTAAGGATAATGCAATGAGGCTGTAGCAAGGTAAATAAGGTATAGGAACGGACTCGATTGCTTAAAACAGAAACTAAGCATATGTGAATAAGCATAAAGTAAAAAGACTCTACGGGCATAAACAACTACTATAAACCCAATCCCTAATTACCATGTAACCATAAACCATATACATACCATCATCCATGTTCCATCCGAACCATGGATACCAATACCCATATTTCAATTTCCAACATGTTATGTGACAACTCTACGATATTATCCAAAGGACACTGAGCTTGTTCATAACCGTGACCGCGGCGGATTCGAACCGATTTTACACCCTCTAGGGGAGTCCAACTGTACCAACACGACTGAGGACCATACGGCTCATGCAACCCGCTAAAGTTACACAAAGGGGTACTCATGTCAACCTTTTTCACACTCGTGCCCACACGGTTGGAAAATCTACACGGTGCTGAGCACCACGGCCTCGCAGGCACACGTGAGTCCCTCGTCGAGTATCACGGCCTCGCAGGCACCCATGACTCCCTCGTTCCACACACCGTGCAGTCATCGGCCAAACGTTGGTACGCAGTGAGATACTCAGCTTGTCTTACCATTATATCGGACATGTGGTATGAACGGAAAGTGCTCAGGCCAAGAATAACACGGCCGGGTCCTAGGTCAACCCAGACGGGGCCTACGGCACACAAGACCTCCATGTCTTGCTGCACTCCTATCCCACCGTCCGGATTTCAGTTTTTAACACTTTCTAACTTTTACCAACATATGAACTTGCCACAAGCTCATAAGCAACCAGGATAAATCCTATACGTGCGAGTGGGACTTACCACTCGACTTTCATCGTGTTATCTAAGCATGACTAAGCATTTCGTGACTTGAACAAAGACACTCTACCCAGGTTGACAAGGTGACGTATTCAATACCAAAGAGGGGCATATGCAACAATAATAAGTGTTCCCGACTTTATCACTATGCCCGACTTAATGCAGTCCTATACGTAAGCATTCATATTAATCATTAAGTAAATTACTTAGGGTAGCAATATGAGGTGCTTGCCTTCAACAGCAGCGGCGTTGTCTTCCTCAGAAGCTGGATCAACCTCTGGTGCTTCTCCCGTAGCAGCACCCGCGTCACTCTCTGGCGGTTCGTAAGCTATAAAGTAAAAACGCGTCGATAAGATGTATGCCATGATACCATGATGCACAAATGATGCGATATGATACAGAGAGGTAGCTACAGAGTCTATAAACACAATGCAAAAAGAATCAAGTCAATCGGGGTTCTACAGCTCAAGTTATGCTCAAAAAATCAAACAATATTCTGTTTTCCAAACTTATAAAATCAGAAACATGTACTAACACCTATGGAAAAATCATGAAACTTTATAGATCTACTACTGAGCATCTAAAATAAATTTTTTGTTAAAGGTCTTGGGCTTTTGGGTGACTTGCCTAATGCACTTTAGATAAAAGGCAATTAAACTAGGTTTTTAGGGATATTTTCAATGACATGCATGCAGAAATGTTCATGAAAAATCCTGGTAAAAATGCAGGAGATGCATCAAGCCAAGATACAATTATGGTACAAAAATCAACCCTAGAAACCTTCTGGAACTTCAAATAAAAATCAACAACAGAAATAATTCATTGAACTATTAAAGAAATTCCAGGGACATTTTTGAAAGCTGACACGACCCCGCCCAGAACACATAGTCTCGGGACGGTGCCGTTCAGTCGTTGAGCCAGGATCCTGTTGGGCAACGCTCGGCGAAGCGAGCGTACACACGATACAACACAGGCACGAATAAACAGCAATTATTTACAAGAAGGGAGAACTTAATACATCATTGATTCATAGTTTGTAACTTAGGTCTTACATTGGATTCAGAGTACGCGATAAAGTTTTAGCAAAAACAGCGGAAGACTTAATCTATTACAACTCCGTCACTCAGACTTAAGCAAAGTATGCGCCGTGCCCACGGGCGTCATACTACTAGCCACTGCAACAATCAACGCGGCGACTCGCATAACTCCCAATGGAGGTTCCCAAAATCGAAGAGGGGCTCCTCCACCTGGAAGTTACCTGCTGGGTCCTGCATGTCGAAGCCTGAAAAACCACAAAGCGCTAACGCGTGAGCTTCTAAGAAGCTCAGCAAGACTTACCCGACAAGGTGGCTGACTACAGCCGACTCCTAGACATGAAGGCTGATGGGGGGGGTGGTTTATTTGCAAAAAGGACTCGCAATCCTACACTATTCTTGTCAAATTTTAGCACCGGTTTAAGTGATTAGAAAAGTAAATTTAGTTAGCACTGATCTAAACAAACATAGAAGGCAAACAATGATATTAATATTGATCATCATAATTCATTCCATTTGGGTGTCAACCTATTCTTTCTAGAATGTGACAGAGAGTTCAAGCATGCTCATATCTGAGAGCGACAGCGATTCGAACCGATTTTTATACCACTGCAGGGTTAACCTAATCGTACGACACGTGCATGTCCCAGACTTGCACGTGGCAACCGTTCACACTAGCTCCTGCAACGTCAATTCCAGCCTACGCATGCCTTAGCAGCGCCGCATCCCACCAGACAACGCGTCCCAGACGGTTTCTGTGGAGTTCCCACGCTGCCCACCCCAGATCTCCTCCTAGTCAGACACCGTAGGGCAGGTTCGACGTTGCAATCACTAGGCTACGTAGGTTTACCGGGGCCCATATCACCCGGCATACGATTAGTACGTTCAATACTTGACCAGCTGTGCCACACGGATCAGACCAGACTACGGTCACCCTGGTCCCGGACCAGTCGCCGACCTACTTGTACCCAGTCTGACCCTCAAACTTTTATCTTTCTTATGTGTTCTCAATGGTGTGGCACATCTCATGAAATAACTCCATCCAATAACCTACCACTCGCGAGCAGAGTTCACCCTGCTCGACTTCTACCGACAACTATCTGCTAAGCATAGCATACTAAGGGTATCCAACAACTACCGTCGGGGTTTCCTAGGGGGAACAATGCAACTATGGTTTCAATCAACTCCTATCACTTAAATGCACAAACAAGACACACTTAGTTATAAAAGAAAAAGTTAAAACTTGGTTGTGCACCGGGGCTTGCCTGGTCCTTCGGCGCTGATGTCGACTTCGTCTGCGGGGGTCGAAACAGGTGGATCCGCAGCTACTTCGTGCGTTTCAAGATCTACATGATGCAATATGATCAAGATATGTTTACTTAACAAGAAATTGTTGCTTTTATCAATAGTAATTTAGGTTCCGATTTGGCGACACCCAGAATTAGGGTTAAGATGAAAGTTTTAATTCAACCTCAATATTATTTTTAGTTGATAGAACTCTTTGAATTAAGCATTTTGAGCTTTTGGGTGGGGCCAAGATGATTTTTCTAGATTTTATAAAAATTCATCGAAGTTCCTGTTTTCCAATCTTGTAAAATCAGAATGACCTAGTAAATCTTTGATTCAGTCAAAAATATTTTATGTGGTCACTCATGAGCTTCAAATCTACAACTTTCATTTAGGGTTTCTTTACTGAAAAGGACTTTTGCAATGTATTTTAGAAAATAGTATTTTAACTAGGCAGATTGCAGTTATTCCATAGGGTTACATATTATCACATGTTCCAAAAATCTTCATAAAATTACAGGAGGTGTGTGTGGCCATGGTGCATTTTTGGATCAAAGGGCAGCCCTAGCATTGCTCTAGATTTCAATTTAAAATTCAAAAACAGAAAAGAGGGTTTCTAATTAATTCTGCAAATTTTTGGTCATTTGCTAAAAAGTGTTTTAACAGAAAATTATTAAATTTCATGAGGTTTCTAAAAAATTTTGGTTGGCTATTTTTGGATTTTTGTGTGAATTTATACGAATTTTACAAGACAGGGCCAAAAATCTGGAAAATAAAAACAGAAAAAGAAAAGCAGGGGAGGAACTCCGGCGAGCTCCGGCGAGGTCTGGCCGGCGGTGGGGTGGTCGCCGGGGGTCGAACCTTGGCTTTTAATGATCCACACACCACGACGAAGCCCGGCAACATGGTATTCGTCGAGGTTTTGGCCGGGATAGGGGGTCTCACCGTGGGGGGTGCTTCGGGGCGGCGACGGCGAGCAATTCCCGACGAGTGGCTCGATTTCTTGGGGGTGGGAAGGTCTTGTGAGCTTTAGGGGAGGGAGAGGAAGAGTTTAGGTGAAGGAATTGGATGGAGGATGGCCGGGAGTGGGATTCCACCGTGGAGGCGGCTATGGGCCCAAGAATGGCGGCCGGCGGCCGGCAGTGAGCAGCTCGGGCGCGGGGGGAGGAAGAGAGGGGCAGTGGGGGAAAAAGAGTGACGAGGGGCGTCGGTTTTATAGGGGAGAGGGGCTAGGGAGGCGGCAGGGTACAGGGGGCGGCGCGGCAGCTTGCAGGCGGCGGCACGGCAGTGCTGCGGGCGGCGAGCAGGGCGGCGGCGGCAGGCGGCGCTGCGGGCGGCGCGCTGCAGAAGAGAGAGAGAGAGGGGCCGGGGGAGTAGAGCGAGAGAGAGAGAGGGCTGGGGCGCCGGGGCAGAGGGGCAGGGGGTAGGGCGGCGCCCCATCCCGGCCGTGTCGGCCGGGTGCCCTGCAGCCGTGTCGGGCGGGCTGTTGCCCGCCCGGCACGGTTGAAAAATTTTCTTTTTTTTTTTTTAATTTAATTACTAAGGCTGGTATTTAATTCAATGGAATGGCGCACTTACCGAGCTCTAAAATTTTTAAAAGTTTTTGTGTAGACTTAGAATTTTATTTGGAACATTTTTCATTTAGGGTTCAAGTCATGATTTGGACTCTAAAAATTCTTGAATTTCCAAGATTAATTTAGCTTATGTGAATTTTTAAGAGGTTTAAACCTTGTCCAAAAATGTTGAATAAATTTCCAAAATTCTATTTCGTAGTGTACTTAATTGTTATGTAAAAATATGGTCAGTGTTCTATGGAAATTTTGATAGCCATGAATTAGGGTTTGGTTTTCAGTCCCTGTTAACAGGGTTTCGACACTGCTAGTCAAGATTTTTCTGGACTTTGCTTTAGTGTTCTGTTGTTTGTCAAACGTCTCATAGCGTTCCTTTAAGTCATTTTAAACACTATTTCTTTTCATTTTTCAGGTTGAATTTGCTTTTAAACGAGTGAATTTTAACTGCTAGGGTTTAAATCTGTCGATACTGTTTAAGTGACACCTGGGGTGTCACAGCCCTCCCCCCTTAAAGAAATCTCGTCCCGAGATTTATGAGCAGGAAGGGGGAGGAGAAAAACTAGAGATCAAGGTATGGTCCTAAAATTAGATCACAAGGAAATATTTGGATGAGCGAAAAGTTCAATATGGGTAGGAAGGAATATGGTAACCTTGGTCTCGATTGGAATCGTGCTGTGTGATCAAAACGGTTCAAAATGGCTTGGTACCATGACATGGAAGTGAGATGGCACAATTATGACCTTGCGTCCAGCAGATTCAATGTCTGGCTCCTCTGGGATTTTCTGGTGATTGTAGTGCTGGTTGCTCAGAATCTTATGTTAAGATATGGTTAGCATGTCGTAGGTGGGGGGTTCTTAGTGTGGCCGCAATATGGCAGGTTCTGGTGATAGAGCGTGCCATCTTGTTTTCGACTCCCAACTAGGGTGGCCCAGATATTGACATCCTAAAAAGGGGTCAGCTGTAGGCGGGATCAAGGATACGGTTTGGTACAGATGAGAGAAGTCAAGCACAACATGGCTAGGAACAAGGGGCTAAAAGTGCTTCTGCAAGGATCTGGTTATCGGTCAAGATAAGAAATTTCCAATCGTAACATTACTCATCCCGGTTGCGTACTCCGGATAATACGCCATCCGTTCAGAAGAATGTTAGGATTAGGACTTCCCGTCACGATTGAAGGACGATGTTCCCATCATATCACCAATCTGACTTTGAGAAGCGCCTGGGCGAACCGGCACAATTCAAAAGCAAGATTGTGATCTTCTGGAAACAAACCTCTCGGCAAGGACGAGTTAGGGGATAACAATCATCAAGGTCTATGAAAATGCAAAAGGATGGTTTTGCGGATGATGGCTAAAAGCTTATAAGGAGTTTCGCTTGTTCAAAGGAGATAAGATTTCTAGTGATTGGAAGGATGTTCCAAAGTAATTGATTTTAGCTATGGGGTTGCTTTGGAACAAACAAAAAAGAAAAGCTTCACTCAGCAGTGTAGGGGGGTTTACATGTGAATGTCGAATTAGTACCCACAAGATTTGTCCTACTCGACTAACGTTTACGGATATTCCTCATATTCCCCACTGAGTGTTTCCCGATACTCAGTCACATACCACTGGCGAGTGGGTTAGGGGTTCTGATTTATCAAACTTGTCTGATGTGGAAAGGTGAATCTGGAGCTAGGTAATGACAGTTTGGTAATTCATCAACTATTCCTTCTAAATGTTTTTGATGTTAACCAAATGACCATGTTTGTTCCATAGTTAGGTCCACTTCTGGCTCCACTATTGACCTCTTTTCTCATCGACAGTCATACAGATAGTCCAAGGTGCTTTACCATCTAAGTTGACCTGTCAAGGAGACAATCTTCTTATCGAGGAAAGTGTTGAAAAAGGCTCAATGGTATACAAGGGTTTTATTCCGACTTGGTTGATAACACGCAATCTCTAAGGAATGGAAGGTATCCTGGCTGACTTTTTTTTTTTTTTTTCCTTGCGAAAGTGCTACAGCCATTATTGATGGAATTTTTGCTCCTAGACGGTTTTAGTATAAGTTTGAAGGATTTTATTGTTCTAGGTTTTGGAAAGGTTGGGATGTGTGAAGACTCGATTTGTCGAATAGCAAGATGTTGTCAGGGGATTGACCACAAAACTATGGATCCCAAGAAGGAGGCAAGGTGAGTGATAAGGTGTACAGGAATGGTTCTGGAACACAAGAGTTTCACGCCTACAAGGAATTTTGAAATCTGAACATTTTCTCAGGCCTTAAGAGGTGTTATTGAAGAATTTAGTTTTTACTAGGATGCAGCCTTCTGTTGTTTGACTGAGAATGTCGAGACTGATGACTTTCGCAGGAAGCGACAAGGTTTTGCTTTCAGACACGGTTTCACGGTTCGGTCAAAGTGATTCACTTGATAATAAGGATTGATAGGTGCAAAATATCCAAGTGGCAGAGGATTGTCGACTTCTCCACATTGCACTCATTCACATCCTCATGACGAGTGAACGGGATTGGTCTAGAAAAGAGTACTAAGATATGAAAGAATTTTCAGGTCGAGGTGAATCTTTCCCCTTAAAGTGAAATGGTTTGAAAACACTTAAGGTTGGTTCTTCTTTTGATCCTGAAGGCTTTGGGTTTGACCAAAGAGCACTAAGATCCACAATTTTGAAATGATTTCTTGACACCCTTTATTTAGTTACACATCTTATTAAACTGTTAAGTTATGTTCCAGTTATCACTTATATTCAACAAGTTAATCGTTATATTTAGCCTTTTTCTGTTAACCAGCATTTGATTTCCTTTTCATTAGGTGCTTTTATTTGTTTTCCAATTTTAATATGCAATGCAATCCTACATCGGCCTATGCGTCCTCACAAAATAAAAAGAATACGCGTAGGCGGTGGCAGAATCGCACTCAAGTTAGCCGTTACTACACGTCTCTTACGATATCGGGGTTAGCGTACCTGCAGAAAATGACATCACAGGCAGTTCAATAAAATAATATCTCAAAAGTAAAAACAACAACCCATATCATTGCCATATGGGTCGCCCCGAGTAGGTCACGTACGGGGATCACGTGTCCGACCTTCCCTGCGCGGCGACAGACTGCACTTTACCTCAGGCAGCGGAGGTATGAGAGTGTTCCGCAAAACCGAAGTCGTGAGGAACAAACTCATCTCTTGTGTGCCAAAGACACAAGACTCCACTGTTGCGAAGGTCTGCATTCGCAACAGGTCCGTAACCCACACCTCGTACGGTAGAGGGCCGCTTCTCTCCCTAAACGGCAAGGGGGCGTACTATGTTACAGCGAACGTAGTACCTCCTTCCATACCATCATGGTATAGAACGCTACTGCTGCGGATGCAACAGGGATTTCTCGACCTTTTACCGCAGTCGAGCGGCGTACCTTACCTTGCTTACCTGAGCGTAGGTGCGTCGTTACGGAAAAGTAAATCTAAACTGGGTTTAGTTAGCTCCTACACTAGGTTAGCTTGCCACCTGATAACCTATTAACTAATAGGGCGCGTACCTCACTCGCACGAAAATTTTTGAAAATATGCCTTAAACGTTGTACCGTTTCCCAACACAGCTCTGATACCAAAGCTGACACGACCCCGCCCAGAACACATAGTCTCGGGACGGTGCCGTTCAGTCGTTGAGCCAGGATCCTGTTGGGCAACGCTCGGCGAAGCGAGCGTACACACGATACAACACAGGCACGAATAAACAGCAATTATTTACAAGAAGGGAGAACTTAATACATCATTGATTCATAGTTTGTAACTTAGGTCTTACATTGGATTCAGAGTACGCGATAAAGTTTTAGCAAAAACAGCGGAAGACTTAATCTATTACAACTCCGTCACTCAGACTTAAGCAAAGTATGCGCCGTGCCCACGGGCGTCATACTACTAGCCACTGCAACAATCAACGCGGCGACTCGCATAACTCCCAATGGAGGTTCCCAAAATCGAAGAGGGGCTCCTCCACCTGGAAGTTACCTGCTGGGTCCTGCATGTCGAAGCCTGAAAAACCACAAAGCGCTAACGCGTGAGCTTCTAAGAAGCTCAGCAAGACTTACCCGACAAGGTGGCTGACTACAGCCGACTCCTAGACATGAAGGCTGATGGGGGGGTGGTTTATTTGCAAAAAGGACTCGCAATCCTACACTATTCTTGTCAAATTTTAGCACCGGTTTAAGTGATTAGAAAAGTAAATTTAGTTAGCACTGATCTAAACAAACATAGAAGGCAAACAATGATATTAATATTGATCATCATAATTCATTCCATTTGGGTGTCAACCTATTCTTTCTAGAATGTGACAGAGAGTTCAAGCATGCTCATATCTGAGAGCGACAGCGATTCGAACCGATTTTTATACCACTGCAGGGTTAACCTAATCGTACGACACGTGCATGTCCCAGACTTGCACGTGGCAACCGTTCACACTAGCTCCTGCAACGTCAATTCCAGCCTACGCATGCCTTAGCAGCGCCGCATCCCACCAGACAACGCGTCCCAGACGGTTTCTGTGGAGTTCCCACGCTGCCCACCCCAGATCTCCTCCTAGTCAGACACCGTAGGGCAGGTTCGACGTTGCAATCACTAGGCTACGTAGGTTTACCGGGGCCCATATCACCCGGCATACGATTAGTACGTTCAATACTTGACCAGCTGTGCCACACGGATCAGACCAGACTACGGTCACCCTGGTCCCGGACCAGTCGCCGACCTACTTGTACCCAGTCTGACCCTCAAACTTTTATCTTTCTTATGTGTTCTCAATGGTGTGGCACATCTCATGAAATAACTCCATCCAATAACCTACCACTCGCGAGCAGAGTTCACCCTGCTCGACTTCTACCGACAACTATCTGCTAAGCATAGCATACTAAGGGTATCCAACAACTACCGTCGGGGTTTCCTAGGGGGAACAATGCAACTATGGTTTCAATCAACTCCTATCACTTAAATGCACAAACAAGACACACTTAGTTATAAAAGAAAAAGTTAAAACTTGGTTGTGCACCGGGGCTTGCCTGGTCCTTCGGCGCTGATGTCGACTTCGTCTGCGGGGGTCGAAACAGGTGGATCCGCAGCTACTTCGTGCGTTTCAAGATCTACATGATGCAATATGATCAAGATATGTTTACTTAACAAGAAATTGTTGCTTTTATCAATAGTAATTTAGGTTCCGATTTGGCGACGCCCAGAATTAGGGTTAAGATGAAAGTTTTAATTCAACCTCAATATTATTTTTAGTTGATAGAACTCTTTGAATTAAGCATTTTGAGCTTTTGGGTGGGGCCAAGATGATTTTTCTAGATTTTATAAAAATTCATCGAAGTTCCTGTTTTCCAATCTTGTAAAATCAGAATGACCTAGTAAATCTTTGATTCAGTCAAAAATATTTTATGTGGTCACTCATGAGCTTCAAATCTACAACTTTCATTTAGGGTTTCTTTACTGAAAAGGACTTTTGCAATGTATTTTAGAAAATAGTATTTTAACTAGGCAGATTGCAGTTATTCCATAGGGTTACATATTATCACATGTTCCAAAAATCTTCATAAAATTACAGGAGGTGTGTGTGGCCATGGTGCATTTTTGGATCAAAGGGCAGCCCTAGCATTGCTCTAGATTTCAATTTAAAATTCAAAAACAGAAAAGAGGGTTTCTAATTAATTCTGCAAATTTTTGGTCATTTGCTAAAAAGTGTTTTAACAGAAAATTATTAAATTTCATGAGGTTTCTAAAAAATTTTGGTTGGCTATTTTTGGATTTTTGTGTGAATTTATACGAATTTTACAAGACAGGGCCAAAAATCTGGAAAATAAAAACAGAAAAAGAAAAGCAGGGGAGGAACTCCGGCGAGCTCCGGCGAGGTCTGGCCGGCGGTGGGGTGGTCGCCGGGGGTCGAACCTTGGCTTTTAATGATCCACACACCACGACGAAGCCCGGCAACATGGTATTCGTCGAGGTTTTGGCCGGGATAGGGGGTCTCACCGTGGGGGGTGCTTCGGGGCGGCGACGGCGAGCAATTCCCGACGAGTGGCTCGATTTCTTGGGGGTGGGAAGGTCTTGTGAGCTTTAGGGGAGGGAGAGGAAGAGTTTAGGTGAAGGAATTGGATGGAGGATGGCCGGGAGTGGGATTCCACCGTGGAGGCGGCTATGGGCCCAAGAATGGCGGCCGGCGGCCGGCAGTGAGCAGCTCGGGCGCGGGGGGAGGAAGAGAGGGGCAGTGGGGGAAAAAGAGTGACGAGGGGCGTCGGTTTTATAGGGGAGAGGGGCTAGGGAGGCGGCAGGGTACAGGGGGCGGCGCGGCAGCTTGCAGGCGGCGGCACGGCAGTGCTGCGGGCGGCGAGCAGGGCGGCGGCGGCAGGCGGCGCTGCGGGCGGCGCGCTGCAGAAGAGAGAGAGAGAGGGGCCGGGGGAGTAGAGCGAGAGAGAGAGAGGGCTGGGGCGCCGGGGCAGAGGGGCAGGGGGTAGGGCGGCGCCCCATCCCGGCCGTGTCGGCCGGGTGCCCTGCAGCCGTGTCGGGCGGGCTGTTGCCCGCCCGGCACGGTTGAAAAATTTTCTTTTTTTTTTTTAATTTAATTACTAAGGCTGGTATTTAATTCAATGGAATGGCGCACTTACCGAGCTCTAAAATTTTTAAAAGTTTTTGTGTAGACTTAGAATTTTATTTGGAACATTTTTCATTTAGGGTTCAAGTCATGATTTGGACTCTAAAAATTCTTGAATTTCCAAGATTAATTTAGCTTATGTGAATTTTTAAGAGGTTTAAACCTTGTCCAAAAATGTTGAATAAATTTCCAAAATTCTATTTCGTAGTGTACTTAATTGTTATGTAAAAATATGGTCAGTGTTCTATGGAAATTTTGATAGCCATGAATTAGGGTTTGGTTTTCAGTCCCTGTTAACAGGGTTTCGACACTGCTAGTCAAGATTTTTCTGGACTTTGCTTTAGTGTTCTGTTGTTTGTCAAATGTCTCATAGCGTTCCTTTAAGTCATTTTAAACACTATTTCTTTTCATTTTTCAGGTTGAATTTGCTTTTAAACGAGTGAATTTTAACTGCTAGGGTTTAAATCTGTCGATACTGTTTAAGTGACACCTGGGGTGTCACAAAAACGTGCTTTAACATAAAATTAATTCATTTTTCAAAGTTTCACATAAAGTTAGGTTTGACATTTTAGATTTTTCTATGATTTTCTACACACTTTACAACTTCTGGCTAATTAATAGGAAAATAGAAAATTGATGTAACAGTAGACAGAAACAGGGGAATGGGGGCATGGCGGTTGCTCCAGTGGAAATGTCGCCGGAGGAGGGGGTTAGGGCAGGGATTAAATGGTCGTGGAGCATCACCTTGATTCAAAGCACTGATTTGTGGAGGATGATGGCCACGGAAAGGCGACACGGTGGTTGGCGACGGTGAGCTTGAGGCGGCGTTAATGGCGGCCGAAGTGGTGGCGCGTGGCGTTCTTCGTCACCGGCGATCACCTGTGGCCCGAGATCATGTCAAGTGGGTGCGCAAGGACGAGAGAGAACAGCCAGTGAAAGGAATTGAAGAACCGGGCTACCGTGGCGACGAATTTTGGAGATGGTGGCGACGGCGGTGCTCTCGACCGAATAACAGGGGCGGCGGCGTTCGTGAGAAATTAAGGCACAACCGGGGGGGCTAGATGGTTGGAGAGCTTCAGGGGGTTGAGGAGAGCTTGCTCGGCACGGTGGCGCGGCTTGGGAACGGCCGGCGTGAGCTGGCGTCGTGTGGCGGCAATGGAGGCGGTGTTCTGTGTGGCGCGTGCGGCAGAACAGGGCAAGGAGCGAAGGGAAAGGAGAGGAGCGAGTGCTTGGGGCTTTATACTCGAAGAAGGTGAGCCAAAGAAAGGAGAGCTGTGGCGCACCGTTGATTGGTGAGGGGAGCTGTGGCCGGCGATTGGCGGCTAGGGCGGTGGCTTCGGCTTTGCTGTTGCCGTGCAGTAGGAAGCAACGCTAGTGAGAGGGAGAGGGAGGAGAGAGGAAGGGGAAGGGGAAGTGGAGAAGTGAAGGAGAAAATCCTTTGCCCCGATCTTGCTCCGAGGAGTAAAGGCGCGCAGGGCACCGGCCGGCCGGCACATGGCTCGGCGGCGGTTGGCTATGGGTGGTGGTGAGTACTATAGCCCGTCAAGTCATTTTCAATTTTGGTTTTTAATTAGTTCAATTACCCTCCCTCTTGATTCAACAGAAAGCTCTAGCTCCTGAACTCAAGAATTTTTGAAACTTTTTGTGTGTACTAAAGAAATTATTTGAAACAACTCTGCTTATAGAAAAATTCCCTGATTCGGCCTCTAAGGATCTGTGAAATTTTAACTTTGTTCAATTTCGTTGGAATTTTAAAAGGGTTTAAACCTTTACCAAATATTTTGATAAAATCTCCAAAATTTATTTTAATGTGCAGTTAATTTTTGTGTAAAAACATTAGGGTAGTTTCATTAAGAAAACAAAAGGTTCTTGAAAGCACAACTAGGGTTACCCGAATCGACAAAACTTCGAAACCCTGACCCACAATTGTCAAAACAGGAAAAGTCAATCTTCAAAATTTGAATCAGTGAGCTCATATTCAAATGGACAAAAGTTTGAAACTTTTGGGATGTGACGGGTAATCTCCACACGTGTATTCTAAAAACTTTTCATTGGGCAGCGATGGGGAACTGGGGCCGAAGCGCACTCTCATGCGCGAGGGGACGGCTGTCCTCCCTCACCCCTCGCGACAACCGTCAGCCTGCGCCCCGGCCGAGTGGAGAGCGCGGCTTGGACATATGGCGCCGTCTTGTTGGACTTGAGAGTAAAAGTTAGATTTTAAATTTTAAACTAATTTATCTTTCAAATCCTAACTTTATTTTTGAATCCGTTTGAACTAGTATTGATATAATTAACGCAACAAAATAAGATCTCACGTGAACATACTTTTTAAAAATTTGAATTTATTTTTTTTGATTTTTTTAAATTCAAAATTTTAAATTGTTCCAGTATAGAAAATACGTTGCAACATTTTTTATTTAATGTGGGATAAATCTTTTTAGCAAAGCCAACATTTTTGGATTCAAGCTAGAACAATTTTTGATTGAAGCCAGAACATTTTTCTATTAGGACCAGAACATTTTTTGGTTGAAGCCGGAACATTTTTCTATTGAAGGCAGAATATTTTTTCATTAAAGCAGGAATATTTCTCATTTGAAGACTAAATATTTTTTGATTCAAGTAAAAAAAATTCAATTAGAACAGAACAATTTTCAATTAAAACAAAAACATTCTTCAATTAGCAGTTTTCCATTAAAACAATTTAGTTTATCGACGATTTTTCTCTTTCTATTTTTTTTTCAAGTTTTCAATTTTTAAAAGTTTTAAAACGGAAATCAGAAAACCGAGGAAACCGGTTTCACAGAAAACCGTGAAACCAGTCCGGTTCTCTGGTTTCGTAAACCCTGCTCCCGAATCGCCTGGACCTCGCTCGCCCTACCCCCGCCGTCCGCCGCCGTCGCCGCTGCTGCGCCCCGAGCTTGCCCGACGCCACCCAACAAGGTAAGCGGCGCTCGTCCTTCTCCTCCCATCCTCCCTCGTCGTCCCCTTCTCCTCCCTTCCCTCGCGCCCTCGAGTCGCCTGTATCTCGCTCGCCATCCCCTTCTCTCCTCCCCTCCCTTCTCTCATCGTGTCTCACCTCGTCCTCGAGCTGAGAAGCCCGGTCCGGTGCCCTGCTCTCTCTCTCTCTCTCTCTCTCTCTCTCTCTAGCTTTCATCTTTGCTCCATGACTTGGATATCCTTGTTCAGTTTATTGTGCGCGGGTCAGCGATTTGCACTTGTTTGTTTGTCAGCACATAGCTGCTTTATTGATTGATAGCTGAGCTAGTTCCCTTGTGCTAATAGATTTGGATTCTCATTGCGGTTCAGCTCATATTTGCTCTGCTCTGTTTGTGCAGGAGTGAAAGATCAAGCAACAAACGCTTCAGCAGCTCGTCTTCTCTCTTTCATGTGTGCAAGTCTGACATGGTGTAGCCTTCCATTCTCGCAACAGGCAAGCAATTATCTTTGCAATTGCATTTAGCTTTTTTTTTTTTGGAATTTAGAAGAGATGAATAAGCCTTTTGTTCATTAACACTGATTTCTCCAACCAATCACTTTTCTTAAGACAGTTATTACTTCCTATTGGAATGTTGCAGGTTCATTTTTCTTAAAGCATTGATAAGAAACAGTGGAAGCTGTTGCTACTGAAAGTTGGAAAGTGCCAACAAAGGATTCTTATTTGCATTTCGTCACTAGATACATTCTCAGCTTGGTATGTTAGGAGCACTATCTGGGTCCATTCTCCAAGTGTTCTGTTTGTTGTCATGTTTGATATTTGTAAATTGATATGAAAACATGTCCATTTTGGTCATGTTTGATATTTGTCCATTCTCAATGTTCTGTTTTGTTAATGTTTCGCTGACAGCCTGTTTTTTGTCTGGAATTGTTTTCGTCAACCTTAGTGTGCTGAATACCATTCTCTTGGGCACCCTCCTGGCCCTGTGGTTCTGCATCTCTATGCCACTCGCTATCATCTGATCTAAGCAACATGTCCGTGAACATTTCATAGTAGTGACCTATAGTGAGTTAGGATTCTTGTTTGTTTGTCAGCACATAGCTGCTTTATTGATTGATAGCTGAGCTAGTTCCCTTGTGCTAATAGATTTGGATTCTCATTGCGGTTCAGCTCATATTTGCTCTGCTCTGTTTGTGCAGGAGTGAAAGATCAAGCAACAAACGCTTCAGCAGCTCGTCTTCTCTCTTTCATGTGTGCAAGTCTGACATGGTGTAGCCTTCCATTCTCGCAACAGGCAAGCAATCATCTTTGCAATTGCATTTAGCTTTTTTTTTTTTGGAATTTAGAAGAGATGAATAAGCCTTTTGTTCATTAACACTGATTTCTCCAACCAATCACTTTTCTGAAGACAGTTATTACTTCCTATTGGAATGTTGCAGGTTCATTTTTCTTAAAGCATTGATAAGAAACAGTGGAAGCTGTTGCTACTGAAAGTTGGAAAGTGCCAACAAAGGATTCTTATTTGCATTTCGTCACTAGATACATTCTCAGCTTGGTATGTCAGGAGCACTATCTGGGTCCATTCTCCAAGTGTTCTGTTTGTTGTCATGTTTGATATTTGTAAATTGATATGAAAACATGTCCATTTTGGTCATGTTTGATATTTGTCCATTCTCAATGTTCTGTTTTGTTAATGTTTCGCTGACAGCCTGTTTTTTGTCTGGAATTGTTTTCGTCAACCTTAGTGTGCTGAATACCATTCTCTTGGGCACCCTCCTGGCCCTGTGGTTCTGCATCTCTATGCCACTCGCTATCATCTGATCTAAGCAACATGTCCGTGAACATTTCATAGTAGTGACCTATAGTGAGTTAGGATTCTTGTTTGTTTGTCAGCACATAGCTGCTTTATTGATTGATAGCTGAGCTAGTTCCCTTGTGCTAATAGATTTGGATTCTCATTGCGGTTCAGCTCATATTTGCTCTGCTCTGTTTGTGCAGGAGTGAAAGATCAAGCAACAAACGCTTCAGCAGCTCGTCTTCTCTCTTTCATGTGTGCAAGTCTGACATGGTGTAGCCTTCCATTCTCGCAACAGGCAAGCAATCATCTTTGCAATTGCATTTAGCTTTTTTTTTTTTTGGAATTTAGAAGAGATGAATAAGCCTTTTGTTCATTAACACTGATTTCTCCAACCAATCACTTTTCTTAAGACAGTTATTACTTCCTATTGGAATGTTGCAGGTTCATTTTTCTTAAAGCATTGATAAGAAACAGTGGAAGCTGTTGCTACTGAAAGTTGGAAAGTGCCAACAAAGGATTCTTATTTGCATTTCGTCACTAGATACATTCTCAGCTTGGTATGTCAGGAGCACTATCTGGGTCCATTCTCCAAGTGTTCTGTTTGTTGTCATGTTTGATATTTGTAAATTGATATGAAAACATGTCCATTTTGGTCATGTTTGATATTTGTCCATTCTCAATGTTCTGTTTTGTTAATGTTTCGCTGACAGCCTGTTTTTTGTCTGGAATTGTTTTCGTCAACCTTAGTGTGCTGAATACCATTCTCTTGGGCACCCTCCTGGCCCTGTGGTTCTGCATCTCTATGCCACTCGCTATCATCTGATCTAAGCAACATGTCCGTGAACATTTCATAGTAGTGACCTATAGTGAGTTAGGATTCTTGTTTGTTTGTCAGCACATAGCTGCTTTATTGATTGATAGCTGAGCTAGTTCCCTTGTGCTAATAGATTTGGATTCTCATTGCGGTTCAGCTTATATTTGCTCTGCTCTGTTTGTGCAGGAGTGAAAGATCAAGCAACAAACGCTTCAGCAGCTCGTCTTCTCTCTTTCATGTGTGCAAGTCTGACATGGTGTAGCCTTCCATTCTCGCAACAGGCAAGCAATTATCTTTGCAATTGCATTTAGCTTTTTTTTTTTGGAATTTAGAAGAGATGAATAAGCCTTTTGTTCATTAACACTGATTTCTCCAACCAATCACTTTTCTTAAGACAGTTATTACTTCCTATTGGAATGTTGCAGGTTCATTTTTCTTAAAGCATTGATAAGAAACAGTGGAAGCTGTTGCTACTGAAAGTTGGAAAGTGCCAACAAAGGATTCTTATTTGCATTTCGTCACTAGATACATTCTCAACTTGGTATGTCAGGAGCACTATCTGGATCCATTCTCCTAGTGTTCTGTTTGTTGTGATGTTTGATTTTTGTAAATTGATATGAAAACATGTCCATTTTGGTCATGTTTGATATTTGTCCATTCTCAATGTTCTGTTTTGTTAATGTTTCTCTGACAGCCTGTTTTTTGTCTGGAATTGTTTTCGTCAACCTTACTGTGCTGAATACCATTCTCTTGGGCACCCTCCTGGCCCTGTGGTTCTGCATCTCTATGCCACTCGCTATCATCTGATCTAAGTAACATGTCCGTGAACATTTCATAGTAGTGACCTATAGTGAGTTAGGAGCAGTGTAGCAGATTAGTTGTTTTATTACGATACATATAACCTCTGAACAGAACGTTGTATTGGAATCGGAATCCATTACGGAATTCAACCAAACAAAAGCCGTAATGGGATACATTGATTCCGATTACACCTTCAACTGATTACCATTCCAATACCGTTACCGGCGCTGAACCAAACACCTCCTAGTATGTTTTACTTGCAGCTTGTTCTTTTGTTAGAAGTGACCTTTCTCTGCCGTATATGTCTCAATTAGTGAATATATGATGCTCTGTTTGCTACTTAGGTAACAAAATCATTATTAGAACAAATCTTCAGGTCAAGAAGTTCTTTGGTTTCTTTTTTTTTTTTTCCAGAACTAGAGTCGGTGGGGGGAGATGGAAGGAACCTACTACTATTTGGGGAAGCCAAGCCCCCCATCCTTCAGGAAATTTCTTAGGACCTGTCAACTAATACAATGCTTTCTAAGTAGTTGATCCTCTCCAAGGAGGCTTTAAACTAGCAGCCAGGCCAACCGTAGCTAGGGGTGATCTTGATTTGCTTTTAACTATGTATGCAGAGCAGTTTTCAATTAGAAGCATATGTTTTCTGAAATAAACAATGGTGCTGTACAAAATGAACATTTGATGCGTTGATTATTGCTTTCATTTAACACCAAATGCCTCTATATTGTTCCCATACTGCAGCAATTTTACCTCGCATGAAACTTACCTTTGTACTGAGAAACATATTTGGCCATGCTTATCCATTTTATATGTGTGTAGTTACAATGCAGGATGTGTTCACTTTTAATTTTGCTGGAGGACAATTGTGATTCCTACTGTTATATTCTTGTTTTAGGCTTGATTTTTTGCTTTTGTGCATATATGGGCTATACTTGGCAGCGGCTTATTATCTTATTTTTGCTAGTTGTTTTTTTGTTAGTTGGTGGCAACTGCTTGTTTATTTAGATGGTTTCATTTGATTGTAGCTAAAGCAAGGTATGGATATTGACAGCAGTTCTGTTGAGGTTAAAATGATAAGCAATGGGCATTTTGATCTGAGCAGCGGTAAGGAGGTTCAGCCATGTGTCAACAGGGCATCGTGGTGCTTGGGTGCTGGCAGTAGTAGGGCCAAGCGGTGGGCAAAAGGTAATGGAATGTTTATTTTTGTTATCTTCAGCCTTGTGTTTTTTATATACGTTGCTGTCTCAGCTCTGTCATTTGTTTGGGTTTTTCTCTTATCTTTAATAGGCTGACCTCTTGCTCTTAGGTGGAGCTGTGCCTTGTTCATTCCTACTTAATATAATGACATGTTGCTTTCCTTTCACTCTTGGCGTTCGGGTTTTGAGTTTTAGTGCCCGAATTTTTGGTTTTCGACTAATTCGGGTTCGGGTTTGGGTTTTGGTCTTCGGGTTCAGGTTTTATGCTCGGAGTGACTTTCCTGCTAGTTCGATAAAGAAAAGCCTTTTTTATTTGTGTTGTACTGCTATCATGAAAAGACCACGTGTTCTCCTTAAGTCTTTGGTAATATCTTTTACGCATGTGATTAAGAAGACAATCCAACATTATAAAGGTTTTTCATTGTAGGAATAAAAGTGCCACCAGGAAAAACCTTCCAATACAAAGCACAAGATGATGGTTATAGCATTTATATCTTTGAGGTACGTTATTTCAGTGAATATTTTCATTTATGATAACTTTATCTGCTTGTCTGTTACATTATAATTTGTTTCATTATGATTTAGTAGTTCTGGTGCTCCAACATAGCAGGTCCCAAGCCCTGGTAAAGGAGGAGGGTTGTGTTATGCATTGTTGTTGTTGTTGTTGTTTAGTAGTTCTGTTACATAGTGACCTTGGTGAAACTTCGTAAGCGATATTCAATGACTCTTTCCCATTTAAACATATGTTTTCGGACATAGCCGGTCCCAAGCCCGGATAAAGGAGGAGGGGGGTTGTCATCGGCTTGGCTAGCCAACAACTTTTTTTTAGCCATTCTTATGGAGATGAAACCAACTGAAATTTAGTAGTTCTGTTACATACTTGACAATTGTTTCGTTTTAGGTTGGCCTTCACCCAAGACATATCAAGTCCGTTCAAAAGAGCATTCATATTTATGTTATTCATAATGGGAGAAGGCTATCCATTGCTACTTTATCATCTTCATGTCCAAAAGTTCGACTTGAAGTCATGATGACAGAAGGCATGGAGCTAGCACATACTTCCCTGAGGAAGGCGGTTTACTTCAATACGTTTGAGTTCAAGGCTATGCAATTGCATAAAAGTTCATTTTTGAATACCAATAAGGAGTTGTGGGGTAATTCTCGATCATTTATTTTCTTTTCATGCTGGTTTCCTGTTACAGAAAAGCCAATGACTATCCTGTTGAATGGTACTATGTACTGCTTGCATTGCAATTTAATCACAATTGTGGTCTTTGTAGTTGTCAAAGTCAAATCATGTCAAGAGAGCGCTTTTGACCCAATTGGTGAGGGAAAGAAGTTTCATCTCTTAAAGGTTTGATATTCTACATTCTCTTTATGCAGGGTTTATGTTATTTTAGCATATTTATATACTCTTATTTCTTTTTCGAATTGCAGGCCTTTTCAGTACATGTGACTGAGGAAGACATGGAAGTCACTGAAGAAAATATCAGTCTCTATGTCAGATGTGGTGATAAGTATTATCAGATCGGAAAAATTTCTCCCACAGGAACATCACTTTTTGGCCGTGTGGAGTATGATTGTGAATTCTCACTATCACATACATCTGAATCTTCTGATGTCATATTCATTGGGTATACTGTTCCTGACAGCACCTCATTTCAGCTTAGAGGTATGGACCCTTTATTTCTTTTTCTTTCTTTATTTCCTTTAATTTGTGTATTACACTAAATTTTGTATGTTGCAGAGCTATCACATGTAGCACACCAGAAGCTTAGCCTAAGGCCACCCAGAGAGTCAGGTATACCCGTTAAGCTTAGCCTAAGCCCTCTTTTCACTTGATATTTTTCTATTATTATGTTCAGTTCTTTTGTTGTTAATGTAGATGATCCAGAGAACAGTGCTTACCAGGAGCTTAGTGCAAAAAGGGCTGCTAAGTTAGAAGGGGTCACCACCAGTACAAGAGATGATGCTGAGGATCAAGTGCTGAAATTGAGAAATATTTCATTGGTTCCAGCTCCAGTAATATCTGGTACAAGGTAATTCCATCTTGTAATTATTATCTTCATCACTTGGTTCTGGGGCGTAGCTCTGACTTGGCATCTTGTAATTATCATCTGACTGATTTTTTATCTGTCAATAAAAAAAAGGAACAAAAGGAAGGCCTCCCCATCTCTGAGGGTGAAGAGTAAGGCCAATAAAAAGGTGAAGAACAACATGGAGGTGCAGGTGATGAACTCAACGGCCACATGTTGTGATTATAGTCTGCCATGATATCCCTGTCCCATATCTTATAGTTTTCTTATTGTGATTGTAGGCAATATCTGAAGTTGTTGTTGCTTGTTCTCCTAACATACCACACAGGTGAAATATGTCCTTCAACAACAACAACAACAACAACCAAGTCTTAAATATATTATTCACAAAATGCAATTCAATCCATACTTTTTAAATATCAGACATACAAATACCTTGACTTCACACTATGTAGCCACTTGTATCTATTTAGCCCACTCACTTTTTTCAGTTGATGTTATTTTGATAGATATGGATGTCTGTTGAGAAATATTAGCTTTCTTCTGCGCTGTGAAAATCAAGGATGCGCATTTGAGTGCCCAGGGAATAAAATTGATACATTCTTAAGATGGAGGGGATGTAAATTTTGCTTCTTCTTTGAGGTACTACAATACTCTGCATTTAAACTGTCATCAATATTTTTTTTATTTGCTGAATGCTGTTTTTTTATTATATCAGTGGTTAGAAAAGGATCGGAAGATGTTATGTCAGATGCTTAATCCAGTGGCAGGAGTTCGGGTTTCCTTCCAAGTAAATCCAGGTCACTTTCAATCTCTCAGCGTATTTGTCTTCTCTAAATTGCTGTTTTAAAGTTCCATCCATAAAAAAACCTTGAGTTTCATTGGAATTCTTAAGGATTTTGAATTTATTTTTTTTGTTGAACAAAAACACTGTTTCCACATTACTATGCATATATTTACCTGCAAAGTTAGCTTTTCATCCAAAGATGCACTTAGTTTTCTTCATAAGCTGCTGCCCAAGATCCCATGTTTCATCCCCTAAAATTCTGTGCAAATGAATACTACCAAAGCTTTCCTACAACAACTTGTGTAACTGTTATCTTCTTGCTTAAAGTAAGATTGTATAATCTTGAGAATTGAACTGCCAAAGATTGTTTGTCGATTGTGCAGTCTTTCCAAACAAACTTCTTTTCTTTCATTGCCAACTTTTCTCTCATGCATCAACATTGACATATCCTTGACTTCCATTAGCCCCTTCTGAAAATGTAAATCACTTGGTTTTGAGAAAAGAAAAGATGAAATTTGTTTCTCTTAAATATCTGCCAAAGGCCATTCAGTTTTCAGTTTTCAAAGTTAAACGCTTGTACTGTTTTTATAGTGTTCATATCTAAGAAACCCAAAACCTTGATCTCTAAGAGAAATGATCTCCTGATTGACAGAATGTATTTTTGTTTACCTTTCTCCTACTGTGAAAGGAGCCTTTTACCTATAGAATTTTAATTGTTCCAACATTCCTTTTCGTGTCCTATAAGAATGGCATAGATTATGTACATTATTAAGATGACCATTGAGAAGAATCAGCGTAGAGAAGCTGCCCTAGCTCAGCTGGCACGTCTTTTTGAAAGAGCTAGCTGACTGGGTTTTGAAATCTGTTTTCTCACATTTGTTCAGACCCACCATCATAAGAAGAATCAGCCTACCACCTATATAAATAAGCTCACCTCGCCGTTAAGGTAACTGTTTTATAAAATTTATCTTCAGTGGGCTTCCATGGACTACTAGCTACTTCTCTTCCACTGCAACAGGAAGTCAAGTAATGAGAAACTGACCAACCAAATAATGAAAAATCTTGATATGCATATCAGGAGCACTTCCTGAACAAACTATTTTACTTGTGTTCAATGAATTTTAAGACGGGGCTGCTTGAAAGTGCAGAAAATCACACTGAACACTGAAGTTTTTGTATATACCACCAGCATCTCCAGTCCAGTCTCCTGTACAGTCTTTGCGCTTTTCCTTCTCTTTACCTGTTTTGCTGGCCTCTTTAGAGGCGTGATCATTGTAAAGTTCTACTTTTTGTTTTAATAAAGACTATTTTCCTGAAAAGGCATCTCCAGTAGCAATATCATCTATCATGAGAGAAATTATCAAACTATTAACTCTTTTTGTAACTGACTCTGGATCGCCAGTTGCAATCTCAAACAAAATGAGAAAAAGTACCCTCTTCAGAACTCTCCTACAGGATAATTAACTTGTTAACTTGTGGTTCACATTCACAGCTACTCTAGCTTATAATTCTTTGCATTCATTATACCCAGTCACACCATGTATCACCAAATCTCTTCATCTGAAAATTTGGTTTGAAAATAACGATGCTATCTTGTTATTGACATCCTCAAATTTATCTATTTTTAAAAGAGCACTGGACAGTTAGTTATTCTGAAGCTGAATTTCATGAATAGTTTCATGCAAAATAAAGACCCTTTATATTTTACTGACGTTTGAGTTATTCCTGGCCACATTATTCAACCTTCTTTTTTTAGAAAAATGCAGCAGAGCTGCACTTCTTTGTATTAAGAGGGAAAACCTATTTGTTAATACTTTAGAGATTCACTGTAGCACAGATAAAGAAAATGAAGAAGTCCGAATTTTTGTAGTTGTAATAATGCCTTTTGATTTATTAAGATAGGTAATGTGGTAATAATTTAGTCTTTTACCGGTAGCATACTTTTATGAAAGTCATGAGGGCAAGTTTTTGGCATTTGTTTGTTCAGTTCTGGAGAAATGCTGGTAAACCTCAATGGGAAAACCATCTTATCCTAATGCTTCGTTATGCTGCATATCAAATACTACCTCTTTGATTTCTTTCAAAGTAGAGGTTTATGTAGGTGTTTTTTTTTTTTTTGTATAGATATCTTAATTGGAGGCTCAAATTTACTCATCTTAGACTGCCATAGCTTCCTAGTCGTCCAAACTGTAGTCCCTGTAGTATGTTTATTCCATTATAAGCTCTGAACAAAACAAAGAAACATTCATGCCCGAACATCACCAGTGTCTTGTAATAATGGTTTGTGATCAGATAAATATGGCCTTGACTTATCATCAACTTTAGTTCCCAGTCCAACAATAACAAAGATCTATGCAGCATTTATAATTGACGATCATCCTATTTGCTGGAACAAGTTTACTGCCTCGCACAAGTTCATGTTCTTTAAGCCCTGAATCTCAGTTGTGAAGTAAACATAAAGCTTCATTTAGTGATACCTCCTGATTTATTCTTCACATTCTCTACTGATATGAAATATGCTCAAAGTAACAGAAGATGATCATACTCATTAATACTTTTCAAGAGTTCTGCATGGTAATTCTTTCCCCATTTTTCTTGTGCGGTTCCTTGCACCATGACTAAATTTCATCTAAAGTTGTTACTTATGTTACAGAGAACGATTTTTTATTAAAAAAATATAATTCTGTCTGTTTTCTGATGCCTACACCCTCAGATTTGTTATAAGAACCTAATACAAGTTGCAGATTCTGAACTATCACATACTCCATCTTTTTTTATCTGTCATTCCGACTGATGAAATACACTTGCCTCTAGTTCAATTTTTGTATCGGAAACGACATATAAAAATGAACGGAGGAGTAGACCATTTACTTTTTCTGTAGTGACTTGGTTCAAAGATTTTGGTTCACTTTTTAAAGAGTATGTGATTTTCACGTCAAACTATTATTGTTAATTGTTTTATTCATTTGGCCAAAGTTTTTCTTTTACATTGCAGCTTTTGCACCAAAACTTCAACAAGAGAAAGTTAAGTGTGCTGGATTGTCATTCTCATCAAACTTTTGTTGTGATGACACATGGGCTGCTGTAAAGCAAGTCCTTATGGGGGTAAGAAAATGTTCTGTTCAATGTTCTTTTACCCTTTACTTTATTATATCTTTGTTACATAAGCTTTCATGGTGGTTCGTAGATGTTTAATGCACAAGATGTTGCACCTGAAGCTCCAGACTGTCTGTATGTGTTTACTAGAATTGATGACTCTGTCTACATCAGAACTATGAAAGTATGGAATCTACCCAGCTGTTACTTTTGTTTCCTTTTGGTGATATGATCTTTATGTTTGGTTAAGTTTGAAATCTGTTTCAATGAAAATATGAAATGCATTTTGATTAATAACTGAACCACAATTTTTGAGATTCAAAATTTTGATTGCCACTGATTTTGAAATATTATGGAAAAGACGTGTATCTGTGTCCTAAGGTTGATTGCTCATATTATTCAGGTTGACAGTATCCCTGCCAAGAATAAAGATGATAAACTGGTGCTATCAGAGGTATGACATATTCACTTACCTCATCCTTATTAATTGCATTAACTCGTACCTGATTGATCATTGTCATTGCTTGAACATGTGGCCTTTTTTCAGGTTGGACCATCTTTTTGTTTAAAGCTTCTGGATGTTAAGTATTCTCAGGGGCCACGTCTTACTTCTGATCGAGTTTGTGATGTTTCGCAAAGTCAGGTAGCATGTAAATGCCTTTATATTAATGATCTGGTTATTTCAGCACATGTTACTCTTGTAGCACGTTGACTTTCAAAGGAGCTAGGTAGAAACCAGTTCAACAGACTTTGACCTCAAACTGTGGCCATTGTTTTGCTATATTAAGTCACTTCTTCTGCGTAATATATTTGTTACTTGTTGCATTTGTACGTTTATTTACTTTTTATTCTTGAACATAATGCAAAGCGAAATTAAACAGTTATTAATATGATATAAAAAATTATTTTCAGAAACTTAAACTGGACTTGGCTCCCACTGTGTATCAATGTATGTCACCTGATGAGATCGGATCCTGCATCCTTCATACTGTCTCCTTCGGCAGTACCCATCTTATGATTCTCTTGGAGAGTGGCATGAACTTGTCAGAATATGAAGATTTCAGTCTCTCTCTCCTAGAATTCTTGGAGAAGGAATCGTTTCTAAAAACGAAACTCATTATTGGATCAGAAAATAGTCAAAAGTGTACTTTTGTACGCAACATTGGGAAATCTATCATTAGATCCATGTTGCTTGAGCTTATTAGACTGTTTGCTTCTGGTAAGTGCATTAAAGTGGAAACAGATGTTTTGGGGCACTCACAAATTCTTTTGAAAGGCTCATCCATAAAGTTCTATGGAGTGAAACTTGACAAATATAAAGAGGATCAAGCAGAAGAGAACGTGGTACAGATTGTCAAGTTGATAGAGGAATGTTTCCCCAGTGGTAAGATTCCAAGGGATTTACAAGAGATGCTTGACTTCGTGCGTGAAGATCCTCTACAGAACCTTGAAGTCGCAAAAGATGATTGTTGCTTGTCATCTGCCATTGAAAGAAGAGAACTATTAGTTAGTCTGCACACCGAGTACATGACCAATGTTCGCCCTTCTTTCTCCGGGACATCTGTTCATGGTTCTTTCTTTTCAAAGTGCCCATACCTAAACAATTGGATTGATAAGGTTAAAAGAAATAGATTCCTGCAGAAGGTAGCAAACTTGGAGACAAAAAAGGTGAGGCATTTAATAAAGAATGCAGAAGATGCAAAAAGACCGGGCATGAAGAAAAAGAAAGTGATAAGCGCAGTTACTAAAGGAGAGCTATTATTTAATCTAATGAGAAATTCTCATACACATATCCCAGAAAAGGCTTGTAAGGTATGTAGGAAAACTCATTCCTCCTGTTGTGTGTTGTGCAATGTTTTTTTTTTCATAAACACTGACTGTGCCAAGCCCAACTTGCTTAGGACAGACCTTGTTGTGCCAAAACAATTACTTGCTATCAGTTTCTGCTGACCATTTTAATTCTATGTATACTATCCATTATTTTCTGTTTTCATGCTAGTTTTAATGGGGTATAATATGTAGCTAATTTCCAAGTTTTTGGGACTAGAATGCTTTGTTATTATCACCGTTGCATTTTTTTTTTCACTCCTAATATTCCTTTTGTTATAGGATGGATTGAAATCCTTTCGCTTATCATGGTCAGATTACATACTCACAGCTTATTTTTGGAAGTATCTACCCTTCATTCAGAAGAGGATGGCACCATATCTTAAGTCAAAGAGAGGTTATATTAAATTTAAACTTGACTATTTTTGCTTATTGCTAGGTCGATTCTTTAAACTTTCTATGTTTGCAACAGGGATACACGGACTCAATTGATCTGCAGTGCTGTTGATACTTTGTGATTTACGCGACTACAGTTGATGCCAAATTTCTGAGTGGTAGAAGGATATTTTCAAAGTTGATTCTCCAGTTGGATTAATAGTTCTTTTGGTTGGCAGATGAAGCCTTGCAATTTCTTTCTGTGTATTGTTTGTATGTATTTTTGAAATGCTTGCCTCCTAATAACACATCCGTTTCTTGGGGTATGAAATGTGGGCGTAGTTCTTCCAGAATTACCTAATCTATAAGATGCTTTAGTGATGTTTGAGTTAAACTAAGTTATCCTGATATTGTAAAAGTGGGTGGAACTGTGCTGAATTCTCTAGGGAATCACTGAGTTGGGTTGCATGCGTCACTTGTTCTTTATCACTGCCAGTTGGCAGTTTGGCGAGATTAACACCTGACATGGCACTGTTAGTATATAAGCTACGATCAGTTCGGTGACAGCTGATTAATTTATATGTTATGTAATTCCTGCTGTCTCTGATTCTTCAAAGCGGCTTTTGATCAGAGAAATTTTACATTGCCCTTCTACCCCCTTTTAGTCTTCTGGGAGTATGAATCTGTACAGTAAATACTTTTTGTTTGAGGGATTAATAGGCTTTCTTCAAACCTAGTTGAAAATCCACCGAAAAATTCTAAATTTGAAACAATACCATAATGATCCGAGAACAGGTTGTATTTTCATGGTACTGACGTGTTGAACAGCCTAGAGATAATACTGAACCAGATCCTCTGAAGTAGACCTCTCGTTGGTTTTGGATCCAACGGTTCTGCGCGGTGGATAAGCCTGAGCTGTGAGTCTGCAGCTTCATCGACCCAGTCAGCGTCGCCGACCTAAAAGAACAAACGCCACCTCACTCAGTCACTCTCACTGCTGCCGCGTCTGTACTCTGCTGCGCCGGCCGCCGACGCTTGGTAATTCTGCTCCAAGGTGTGCTCTTCCACAAATAAAGCAGGTAGGGAAAGACCGACCCTGAGTAAGCAAGCACCTTCGCCGCAGCAGCGATATACTTTGGTGTGGGTCTGCAGCGGGGATGGACATGGAGGATGCGGCGCACCGGCGGTGGACGCGCGCGGTATCGCTGCCCGTGGTTAAGACGCTGAGCATGTCCGGGAGCGACTTCGCCGTCATGCACGCGGCCATGAGGGCGCTCGTGCTGGGCATGGACGGCGTGCTCTTCACTTCTTCAGCCTCGCCACCGCTGCGTCCTCGTCGACGCCGACCTCCGCCCAGTTCTCACTTTCCAGGAATTGGTCCGTCCGGCATCGATCCCTCCTCCTCGGCAACGGTAACTCCAACACCGTCATCACCACGATCGACTGCCGGTTCAGCATCGTTAGCGCGCTGCTGGGGAAAACACCTATACCGTCACCATCAACCCGGGAATCCACTACGCCTTCATCCTCGAGACCTCGAAAAAAATGTATTATCAGCGATGACACTTCAGCGTTGGTACGGAGCCTATTCTTCACTTTAGCTTCTAATCCAGAAGCATGTTTATGCTAGTACTGAATGAGGCCTTCTTGTCCCAATCCGTGACTGCAACGAGAACGAGAATAGCGGAGGCGCAGGCGCTGGAGCAGCGGCAGTGCGGCCGCGACTCCTCGAGAGCGAGCAGCGAAGGCACTAAGGCAACCACACGGAGGACCGTTGGATTTGGAATCTACGAGCGCTCTATACCCCCCTCCCCCCCCTCGGTTTCCGTGCCAGCGACATGTCACGAGGCTCCGCGTCTCGCCGCTCGTCAGTCGCCTCCAAGAACCAAGCCGTTCTTGGCGGAGGCGAGGACTGCCAGCAGTCGGTTCACGTACCTCATCTCGAGCGTCGGTGGGAGCAGTCGACAGGAGGAAGCAGCAGCCATCCGCAATCAGGTGCCCATTGACCGTACGGATTGGTTCGATTGGGCTGCTGGTGGGAGATCTGTTTCCTCCTGTAGCTTGTAAATCATGTGAGCAGGAGGTCGTAGAGGCGTAAGCTCAGTTCCTTTCGATTGATGATTAGGGAATGCATCGGGAAGGAGGCAAGGAGCTGGTGGCTCATTTCGAAGGAAAAGAACAATCAAAACTCAGTGTGGCTGCTGCAGTTCATCAAGCGGGACCATCATCCTGTTCTGAAGATGACAAGTCATTATTTAGAGAGTTCGTTGGATTTAGGAACTTTTTTATTTTACAAGGTGTTAAAATCTATAACTTTAACTAATCGTATATCTAATCTGTTCAAGATGCTTTGTAACGTTTGTCTCACCTCTTGCTCCTCAAAAAACTGCTCCAGCTCCTCAAATAAAACACCTCCCAATATTTTTTTAAAAATATCTATAAGAGAGAAGAAATGTTCATAGGGTCCCTAGCTCCATTCAGCAATATTACAGTCAAATAACATATATTTAAGTTACTT
The DNA here is from genome assembly GCA_001182835.1 of Oropetium thomaeum. Taxonomy (NCBI): domain Eukaryota; kingdom Viridiplantae; phylum Streptophyta; class Magnoliopsida; order Poales; family Poaceae; genus Oropetium; species Oropetium thomaeum. Next base: position 507,172 of record LFJQ01000099.1, on the reverse strand, counting down.
TTAAAATTTATGGCAAAAAAGAAAGAAGAAAGCAACTACTCTGTTGGGTGATGGCCCAAGACTTCTTCCTCGGGAAGGATAGAGCGTGTGTTAATGTAGCACGAGAGAGACGAAGAGAGATGGATTTGACTGAGCCGATATAGCAACAAATCGAGGGCGCGGATATGGAGGAAATGATCCAAATCCTTAGACGAACCCAGTTTTGAGGTCGAAAACGAAGGAAAGCATGTGTTGTGGGCTTTCGATTAGAGAAAAATAGCTCCTGGTGCCTCTCGCATGCGTGAAGAAGAGAGTTGATGGCACTTACGAGTAATTTTACCGGAACTCGAGGGGAGGTGCAGTCACTTTGATTTTTATCTCCCCCGCGCTAGTTCATTTTCCACTCCGCTCCAACCAGCTCCTGCCCCTGAATCCACTATCAATCATGTGTTTGGTGTAGCTTCAGCCCCATGCCCATCGACGCTGCGGTAGGAGCTCTGCCAAACACCCCTAAGGGTGACATAAAAGAGCTCTTTAAATACAAAAGAGTAAAGTGCATCAGCAGTTCTTCAACTTGTTTTGATGTGTTATTTAGATTTTTAAATTATCAATTTGTATATTCGAATCCTTATACTTATTGTGACGTGTCATCTAGGTTCCTAAACTTTACAGATCTAGATACTCAAACTAGTTCATGTACGTCATTTAAGTTCCTAAACTTGCTAAGTATTTTTAGTTTAAATTATGTTAATTAATGGCTATGTCTTTGAAAATTCATAATTTTGTATTTTCAAACACAAGAAAAACCACTTAAAATTGTATCGAAAGATTTAATTATCTCGTTTATTTCAGGTCTATGATCTAGAGCGTGAAACAAACAAAGATGATTTAAATCTATCTGTACAAAAATATTTTAGTGTTTTATTTGTGTTTGAATATTAAAAAATAATTAACACTATTTAATATAATTTAAACATGAGAAAAAAAACACTTAGGGCTTGTTTTGAAGACAAGTTTTAGAGCTAAAACAAGTGTAAAACAGAACTCTGTAAATTTTACTGGTTTGATAAGAAATTTTTGTTTGAAGACCGGTTAACCCATTTTTCATACCTGTTTCTCAGCAGATTCGACGGATAATAAAAATGAATTTTTGTCTATGAGACATCATAATAATATAAATTTATCTATAGGACACTAAATAATTTTTTTAATCTATAGAATACTACTGTAGTTCAACTTCATGTCCTATAGATAAAGATTTGTAATTTAGTGCCTTACAAACCATGTGTGATTTTGCAAGTGTCCTGTTAAAAAAGACCTCGCGACATCTGAAAAAGAAAATAACGTTTATCGGTGGCGTCTCTGTCCCGTGCGTGTCCCGTCCTCGCTCCAACGACGATGTGCCGCAGGGAAGGTCGCTCGTGCCACCTGGCGCTCTCGACCGGCCAGCCGCCGCCTTGGTCCACCACCTCGTTCCACGCTTTGCTACCGGTGCCTTCCTGACCGGGACCGTCCCCGTGACGCGGCGACGCCGGGATCAGCAGCTCCCCCCCCCACCCCCAACAAAATCCCTTGTCGCGGCAGCGCCAGGATCCAGTACCCTTGAGGTTGAGGAGGAAGCAGCGCGGGCCGCGGGGTGGTGAGATCTCGATCCCTGGGAGACGCAGTCGCCGCTTGCTCCTTCACCAAGCAGCGGTGAAGCCGCCGGCGGCCCGGCCTAAGGACTCCTCTTTCTCCTAGCAGCGGCTTTGAGCCTTCGAGGGCCTCTCCTCCACCCAGCGACGACCAGATGCAGCAGCCACGCTGTTGCGCGGCCCGCCCCTTCTTCCCCACCAGTCAGCGCCGTTGGAGCCTGTGTGCTCGGTGGCCGTTGCGTCTGGGATTTGGGATGCCAAAGCACACGGGTGGGAGTTCGAGGGACCGAGGGAGATCTGCATGTACATCCACAGCGGCGGCGGTGAGGAAGTCATGCGCCCTGGCCCTGCTCTGCATCGACGTCCATCGAAATCAACACTTCAGTGATGGTTCAAGCTTTGGTGCTGAACTACTGATGTGCAGGTGACCACTGTGTGAGTATGAAGAAGAACAACTGAAGAAAGCGTAGACACATTGCTAATTTTCTGCCGCTGTTTTCTATCTCGCAATATTCTTCATCATCTTCTTCTTCTAGCTTCATGATCTGTATTTCTATGACGTGTTGATTTCCTGGAATGATTTCTTGACCATTGTTTGGGGCAATGCCGCTGGTAAGAAATGAATTTGTCACTGTTTGAATTTATAACTCATTTCCACGTCAAATTTTTGCATCCAGAAAACTTGGTTCCGATTCTCTTTGAATTATAGTTCTGTATTCATGGAAGACAAGCAATAACGTTGCTTGAAAATAGTGTACCCGAAGTCCCAAACAACATTTTACAGGGGAAAACTTTTTCTTGTGTTCTTGTGCACAACGAACGAAATACAAGTGTAAACGGTTCACAAGTGTAACTTTTTCCAATCACGCAAATGTTAAAAGTTTTAATCCGTACATTAAAAGTATAAGAACCGAGATAACATCTCATAACAAGTTTAAATTGAGGATTTAGGAAACTAAGGATCTCAAGACAAGTTCAAGGATCGCTAATACACTTCACTCGATACAAAACACATAAAAAAAGGATTTAGTTGAATTTTTTCTATTTTTCTTGTTGAATAATGCCAAATCAAATAAAAAATATCCAAAAATCAAAAAGTTAAAAGGAAATTAATTAGTTAATTCAATAAAAAAAGAAAAAGGGACTAGCACTTGATTTCATTGCCTAATCCAATCACATTCACTCGTTTACTCATGGAATGAATCCGGTTGAAAGTTCAAACAATCTTTTTTTCATAACATTTTTCCTTTTGTCAAGTATCTTTGCCTCTTCTACTGTCCTGTCTAGGACTTTGATATACAAAATGGAAAGGAAAATTGTTGACGGCACGTGGTAGAACAGTGACGGCGAGTAGTCCACATTCAAACGTTTTCATTAAACTCCCTCCAGTTGTTCTGTCTTGTTAACGTCAAGGCAAGATAACTGGTTCAATTGAACTAAGAATCCTGTCCTAAACGTTACGAAGAAACATTGTATTTAATAGATTCTAGAAGAAAAAAAAGAGAAGAAATTGAATAGGGAAAAGAACCACGAGGGGCACATTCAAGCACGGTAAAAGGGCTAGGCCCGTGGGCTCCTTCACAACTTATCCCGGCCTGTATTTTCTATTAGTTCGAAGATGAACTAAATTTCAGCCTGATCCTAATCCAATCCGGCCCTGACACTTTTTAGTTCATTTTCATCGGCCCATTTACCAGGTCCGCACACGAGGGATGACAGTTTCAATTAAGCAAATAGCAGCTGAAAAAATAATTATACATGATACCCAACTACAAGCGAATAGTAACATGGAGATAGTGCTCTCTAGTTTGTAATCTTATTCTGCACCATTAATTAGTGCTCTCTAGTTTTATTTGCATTTACCGCAGATCCTTGTGCCCTTTGGTTCATGCTGATGCTCCCTTGTGGGATTCCTTCCTTATAGTACTTTACTGACCCAAGGCATGTTTGCTCCCTGAAGCATCTTTCAGAATTGGATTATAGATTCACAGGCTTTACCCCAGAGTGATGTTAGAAAGGAGTTGAATGTGTTCCAGTGTAATGAGAAAGACCCGTTACAGGTAGCACTGCTGGCAGAGGAGGTTGATGCTTACCATAGCGTTTTTGCAGTCGCCAATACAACAAATGCCATACAAGTGTAAGGCAATTAAATGCCATACTATGTGATTCGAGATCAAAGGAGTTAGATGCAGGAACAGATCTTGTTGCCGAATTGCATTTAAAGTAAGTTTGGTCTCCCTATGTTGCTGAATAATCCTGATAAGTATGGTAAGTTAGTTTGGTTGATTCAAAAAATTAATCGATGGCAATTTTCTTCTTAGCACCTAGAACATTTCTTATATTTACCTATAAACGTGACAATGTTCTGGTTTCTTTAGTTTGCATTTATCATTACGGCGACAACAGTAATGTCTTGTCAACTCCTGACCTTTAAGTTCGAAAATAGCCTGTATGTTGAAGTGTGATTGTTTGCTTGTTTGGCTTGGTCCAGGGACGAAGAATGACAAGTGATCTTACTGTGGAGTTTCAACTACTATGCACTGTTTGGTAGGCAACCATAAACATTTAGCAATGTCTGTCAATCTTTGTCGAAATGAAGCTGGACCTGGGCATGCATCAGTTGGAACTAGATAGTTCGCTTCTATTCTGTTGTTATGACAGTTCGTGTCACCTTAAATTGTAATTTGGCGCATATGTAAACTTTTAGACCAAAAATTGCCAGTCTCATCGGACCAGTGCTTGACGGAATCTCTCCCCTTCAAGTATCGTCTTTTTTTCTGTTAATTTAAGTCTCATTATTGATCAAAGATAGATCACTTGTGAAGAGAGTGAAGATGACGAGGAAGCAACACCGACTACGGCCTTCTTTGGATTGCCGGAAATTTTTTTTCCAAATCTTACGGTTTTTTTTGTGAAATTTCTGAATGATTTTGTGAAAATCGTGCGATCCAAAGAAGTCGTAAACATTTTCATGTTTGCAATCCTGAACACTTGTAGGCATATGGCGATTGGAGCAACTCTGACTAAGATACCAGTGCAATCTTGGCGTACTGCAAGATGGTCTGGCCGAAGGGTCTCCACTCATTGAAGGCTTCTTTGTATCGCATGATTTTTACATGAATCACTCAGGCCTCGTTAGGAAAGAGAGGGATCAACGGCGATCCCTGCCTAATCTCGGCCATCCGGAGATCCACACCACCGACGGTAATCTCCACACGTGTATTCTCAAAACTTCATTGGGCAGCGGTGGGGAACCGGGGCCGAAGCGCACTCTCGTGCGCGAGGGGACGGCTGTCCTCCCGCACCTCTCGCGACGGCTGTCAGCCTGTGCCCCGGCTGAGTGGAGGGCGCGGCTTGGACATATGGCGCAGTCTTGTTGCACTTGGGAATAAAAGTTAGATTTTAAATTTTAAACTAATTTATCTTTCAAATCGTAACTTCATTTTTTATTCTGTTTGAACCATCATATTCGATATAATTAATGCTATAAAATAAGACCTCACATGAACATACTTATTAAAAATTTGAATTGATTTTTTTAATTTCAAAATTTAAAATTGTTCCAGTATAGAAAATTCAGTGCAACATTTTTTATTTAATGTGGGATAAATCTTTTTACCAAAGCCAACATTTTTGGATTCAGGCCGGAACAATTTTTGATTGAAGTCAGAACATTTTTCTTTTACGACCAGAACATTTTTCGGTTGAAGCCGGAACATTTTTCTATTGAAGGCAGAACATTTTTTCATTGAAGACGTGTCGAGGGTCAGTATCAGAGGTGATTAACCTTAATGACGCACATCTTTAACAACACGAAGGAGGCAGGAATAACCTCCGCCTCGCTAGACCCTTATGCTGTACAGATACCCCGCGGATCGGGCCCACAGGCGACTTCTGCCTCGCCCGACCCCCTCGAACAGGGGTCGGACCCCTCGCAGCTCGACCAGTGCGCTTGACCTCCCCACGCTGGGGTCGGGAGATCGCACCAAATTCCGCCTTAGCGAGCCGCTTGCCACACCACGAGTAGGCGAGACGGTGGAGGTTGGGCAATAAATGTCTGCAGCTCCCACGTCCACGGACAGGAGAAGACATCGATTACTCGACGAAGTGGGCAGTGAATCCGCACGACGTGCACCGGTCAAAGGACTGTCACTGCTACCATAGTTCCTGTCTGAAGCCCACTCTTCCAGAAGGAGGAGACATCTCTAAGTGACGGCTCGATGGGCACAGGGGCGAGGAATACGGCGCCACTCCACCGACCCCTGCCGAAAGTCGTTCCACCATACGGACGAGACGTCCCCGATTGACGGCCACTCTCCATACCGCCAGACCGGAAGGACGCCGCTATGCTGATGACGACGCCCACATCGACGAAGCCCAACTAGAGGTGTGCGACCACGACCACCACTCCGTCACGACTTGTCCCGCGTCTCACTCCTTGTGATATAAAAGGAGAAGACCGAGATGAGAGGGGGGGGGATCGATCATCAGATAGACAAAAAAACAACCAACGCTCCTCAGCTCACACATTCTCATCCAAAGACTTGAGAAGCCGTCCCTCTCTCGCCTGTTTGTAACCCTCTACTACAAACTATCACAAGTAACACGAACAGCTCGAAACTGGACGTAGGGCATCGTTACCAGAACCAGTATAGATCTTCGTGTCCTCTTGCGAACCATCTGAACCCCAAAACGCGCATCCCACAATAAAATCACTCAGTCGGCGGTACCGAACACCGACAAGACGAAACATTTTTCGATTCAAGTAAAAAAAAAATTCAATTAGGACAGAACAATTTTTAATTAAAACTATAACATTCTTCAATTAGCAGTTTTCCATTAAAACAACTTAGTTTATCGACGATTTTTCTCTTTCTACTTTTCTTTCTATTTTTCAATTTTTTAAAAGTTTTAAAACGGAAACCAGAAAACCGAGGAAACCTCTTGTTCGGTTTCACAGAAAACCGTTAAACCAGTCCGGTTCCCTGGTTTGGTAAACCCTGCTCCCGAGTCGCCTGGACCTCGCTCGCCCTACCCTACCCCCGCCGTCCGCCGCCGTCGCCGCTGCTGCGCCCCGAGCTTGCCCGACGCCACCCAACAAGGTAAGCGGCGCTCGTCCTTCTCCTCCCATCCTCCCTCGTCGTCCCCTTCTCCTCCCTTCCCTCGCCCCCTCGAGTCGCCTGGATCTCGCTCGCCATTCCCTTCTCTCCTCCCCTCCCTTCTCTCATCGTGTCTCACCTCGTCCTCGAGCTGAGAAGCCCGGTCCGGTGCCCTGCTCTCTCTCTCTCTCTATCTCTCTATCTCTCTCTCTCTCTCTCTCTCTCTAGCTTTCATCTTTGCTCCATGACTTGAATATCCTTGTTCAGTTTATTGTGCACGGGTCAGCGATTTGCACTTGTTTGTTTGTCAGCACATAGCTGCTTTATTGATTGATAGCTGAGCTAGTTCCCTTGTGCTAATAGATTTGGATTCTCATTGCGGTTCAGCTCATATTTGCTCTGCTCTGTTTGTGCAGGAGTGAAGGATCAAGCAACAAACGCTTCAGCAGCTCGTCTTCTCTCTTTCATGTGTGCAAGTCTGACATGGTGTAGCCTTTCATTCTCGCAACAGGCAAGCAATTATCTTTGCAATTGCATTTAGCTTTTTTTTTTTTGGAATTTAGAAGAGATGACTAAGCCTTTTGTTCATTAACACTGATTTCTCCAACCAATCACTTTTCTTAAGACAGTTATACTTCCTATTGGAATGTTGCAGGTTCATTTTTCTTAAAGCATTGATAAGAAACAGTGGAAGCTGTTGCTGCTGAAAGTTGGAAAGTGCCAACAAAGGATTCTTATTTGCATTTCGTCACTAGATACATTCTCGACTTGGTATGTCAGGAGCACTATCTGGATCCATTCTCCAAGTGTTCTGTTTGTTGTCATGTTTGATATTTGTAAATTGATATGAAAACATGTCCATTTGGTCATGTTTGATATTTGTCCATTCTCAATGTTCTGTTTTGACAGTCTGTTTTTTCTCTGGAATTGTTTTCGTTAACCTTACTGTGCTGAATACTATTCTCTTGGGCACCCTCCTGGCCCTGTGGTTCTGCATCTCTATGCCACTCGCTATCATCTGATCTAAGTAACATGTCCGTGAACATTTCATAGTAGTGACCTATAGTGAATTAGGAGCAGTGTAGAAGATTAGTTGTTTTATTACGTTACATATAACCTCTGAACAAAACGTTGTATTGGAATCGGAATCCATTACGGAATTCAACTAAACAAAAGCCGTAATGGGATACATTGATTCCGATGACACCTTCAACTGATTACCATTCCAATACCGTTACCGGCGCTGAACCAAACACCTCCTAATATGTTTTACTTGCAGCTTGTTCTTTTGTTAGAAGTGACCTTTTTCTGCCGTATATGTCTCAATTAGTGAATATATGATGCTCTGTTTGCTACTTAGGTAACAAAATCATTATTAGAACAAATCTTCAGGCCAAGAAGTTCTTTGGTTTTTTTTTTTCCAGAACTAGAGTCGGTGGGGGGAGATGGAAGGAACCTGTCAACTAATACAATGCTTTCTAAGTAGTTGATCCTCTCCAAGGAGGCTTTAAACTGGCAGCCAGGCCAGCCGTAGCTACGGGTGATCTTGATTTGCTTTTAACTATATATGCAGAGCAGTTTTCAATTAGAAGCATATGTTTTCTCAAATAAACAATGGTGCTGTACAAAATGAACATTTGATGCGTTGATATTTGCTTTTATTTCACACCAAATGCCTCTATATTGTTCTCATACTGCAGCAATTTTACCTCGCATGAAACTTACCTTTGTACTGAGAAACATATTTGGCCATGCTTATCCATTTTATATGCGTGTAGTTACAATGCAGGATGTGTTCACTTTTAATTTTGCTGGAGGACAATTGTAATTCCTACTGTTATATTCTTGTTTTAGGCTTGATTTTTTGCTTTTGTGCATATATGGGCTATACTTGGCAGCGGCTTATTATCTTATTTTTGCTAGCTGTTTTTTTGTTAGTTGGTGGCAACTGCTTGTTTATTTAGATGGTTTCATTTGATTATAGCTAAAGCAAGGTATGGATATTGAAGGCAGTTCTGTTGAGGTTAAAATGATAAGCAATGGGCATTTTGATCTGAGCAGCGGTAAGGAGGTTCAGCCATGTGTCAACAGGGCATCGTGGTGCTTGGGTGCTGGCAGTAGTAGGGCCAAGCGGTGGGCAAAAGGTAATGGAATGTTTATTTTTGTTATCTTCAGCCTTGTGTTTTTTATATACGTTGCTGTCTCAGCTCTGTCATTTGTTTGGGTTTTTCTCTTATCTTTAATAGGCTGACCTCTTGCTCTTAGGTGGAGCTGTGCCTTGTTCATTCCTACTTAATATAATGACATGTTGCTTTCCTTTCACTCTTGGCGTTCGGGTTTTGAGTTTTAGTGCCCGAATTTTTGGTTTTCGACTAATTCGGGTTCGGGTTTGGGTTTTGGTCTTCGGGTTCAGGTTTTATGCTCGGAGTGACTTTCCTGCTAGTTCGATAAAGAAAAGCCTTTTTTATTTGTGTTGTACTGCTATCATGAAAAGACCACGTGTTCTCCTTAAGTCTTTGGTAATATCTTTTACGCATGTGATTAAGAAGACAATCCAAGATTATAAAGGTTTTTCATTGTAGGAATAAAAGTGCCACCAGGAAAAACCTTCCAATACAAAGCACAAGATGATGGTTATAGCATTTATATCTTTGAGGTACGTTATTTCAGTGAATATTTTCATTTATGATAACTTTATCTGCTTGTCTGTTACATTATAATTTGTTTCATTATGATTTAGTAGTTCTGGTGCTCCAACATAGCAGGTCCCAAGCCCTGGTAAAGGAGGAGGGTTGTTTTATGCATTGTTGTTGTTGTTGTTGTTGTTTAGTAGTTCTGTTACATAGTGATCTTGGTGAAACTTCGTAAGTGATATTTAATGACTTTTTCCCATTTAAACATATGTTTTCGGACATAGCCGGTCCCAAGCCCGCCAACAACTTTTTTTTAGCCATTCTTATGGAGATGAAACCAACTGAAATTTAGTAGTTCTGTTACATACTTGACAATTGTTTCGTTTTAGGTTGGACTTCACCCACGACATATCAAGACCGTTCAAAAGAGTATTCATATTTATGTTATTCATAATGGGAGAAGGCTATTCATTGCTACTTTATCGTCTTCATGTCCAAAAGTTCGAGTTGAAGTCATGATGACAGAAGGCATGGAGCTAGCACATACTTCCCTGAGGAAGGCGGTTTACTTCAATACTTTTGAGTTCAAGGCTATGAAATTGCATAAAAGTTCACTTTTGAATACCAATAATGAGTTGTGGGGTAATTCTCGATCATTTATTTTCTTTTCATGCTGGTTACCTGTTACAGAAAAGCCAATGACTATCCTGTTGAATGGTACTATGTACTGCTTGCATTGCAATTTAATCACAATTGTGGTCTTTGTAGTTGTCAAAGTCAAATCATGTCAAGAGAGCGCTTTTGACCCAATTGGCGAGGGAAAGAAGTTTCATCTTTTAAAGGTTTGATATTCTACATCATCTTTATGCAGGGTTTATGTTATTTTAGCATATTTATATACTCTTATTTCTTGTTTGAATTGCAGGCCTTTTCAGTACGTGTGATTGAGGAAGACATGGAAGTCACTGAAGAAAATATCAGTCTGTATGTCAGATGTGGTGATAAGTATTATCAGATCGGAAAAATTTCTCCCACAGGAACATCACTTTTTGGCCGTGTGGAGTATGATTGTGAATTCTCACTATCACATACATCTGAATCTTCTGATGTCATATTCATTGGGTATACAGTTCCTGACAGCGCCTCATTTCAGCTTAGAGGTATGGAGCCTTTATTTCTTTTTTTTCTTTATTTTCTTTAATTTGTGTATTACACTAAATTTTGTATGTTATAGAGCTACCACATGTAGCACACCAGAAGCTTAGCCTAAGGCCACCCAAAGAGTCAGGTTTACCCGTTAAGCTTAGCCTAAGCCCTCTTTTCACTTGATATTTCTCTATTATTATGTCCAGTTCTTTTGTTGTTAATGTAGATGATCCAGAGAACAGTGCTTACCAGGAGCTTAGTGCAAAAAGAGCTGCTAAATTAGAAGGGGTCACCACCAGTACAAGAGATGATGATGAGGATCAAGTGTTGAAATTGACAAATATTTCATTGGTTCCAGCTCCAATAATATCTGGTACAAGGTAATTCATATGACATCTTGTAGAAATTGAGGCATTCAGTGGTAAAGGCAGCCAAGGTTTTTTGGTTATTATTTGATTTTTCTCTTTATGAAACAGGCTGATTGGGTGTTCTTTAATACTGATGCTTTAATTTGCGTGGTGGGATTCTAGACAAATCTTGTTAACATAAAATGCATAGTCAATCATTTTAAATTTTCCATATTGTGTGTATTCAGCATGTCATACCTTTTGAGAGCACAGATTGCTATTAGAATACCCTTTGAGTGGACTGCATGGTGGGTCACTTATTTAACATTATCTCATCAAGGTCACTGTAGCAGGCCCAGTCTGTGAATCTAATTAGAATAGGGTGAGGGTTTAAGTTAAGGCTGCAGCAGACTCAGTCTGAGTCCAATTAGAGTAAGGTTAGGGTTTAACTGTAGCAGTTCTAGTCTGTGAGTCCAATTAGAGTAAGTTCGGCAAGAAAAAGCTTTTGGATATCAATTAATCTGATTTACTGTCGTTGAATGGCGTTTGATGCTCATGTCATATTTAAGCACACTGTCTGAAGTCATTGCTAACATAGGGCATCTTGATACGAACACTTACCTAAATATTGTTCACATGTAAAGCTTTTCTTCAATTTGATAACTGAAGCAAGCATCGTCCAGCTGAGAACTTGTGTTGTGCATAAAGATTTGAAATTTGACTGTACTTCCATCTTCATCACTTGGTTCTGGGGCGTAGCTCTGACTTGGCATCTTGTAATTGTCATCTGAATGATTTTTTATCTGTCTCATTTGCGACCATTAGATCAAATTGATTCAGAGTCAGTTGTGCAGCATATTTGTGGTGCCGTTAGGTAGACACTTTTAATTCTTCTTCTTAATGTTCGGTCAAAAAAAGTTCTTCTGACCGGGGTCTCAATGAGATCAATTCGGCAATAATCTGATATGTCATATACTCTTTGCTCATGTTTTTTCTTGCAGGTTTAGCCTCATTGGATTTTGAAAATTCAAGCGGGGTAAGTGTAGAATGGAACAAGTTCTGACTTCGTACATTATCCTGGGAGGATTTGTCTCGGCCTCTTTCTTTTGGCACCTGCAAAGTTTTTGGGCCAATCTTATTGTTAATTAACAAAAAGAGAGGTTGCATGACGATCTTAGAGTGGCAAAATGGAGCATGCAGACCGCTTGAATTGATAACAACTGTCTAGCTGTGGCTAGCATGTGCCGCGCTCCTATTCTCTTGGTCAATAGTATTTGTCAAGAAGTTGTGTGCCTTCTTTGTTGATGAGAGTCGTAGTTGTTTTCACAATGAGGTGGCTGTCTTGCAGACAGTCGTGTGTGCAGTGTAATCACAGCACTCTTGCTCGATGTCGTTCACCCAGGTTCAAATCTTACCTTAGTATAGAGTCAAGCTTTTTCCATTTTGCTGTGACAAGTTATGCATGTTGCTTCGCAGCTTGCCCATGCTGTTGGAACATTTCATCTATGTATTAATGCCATGCAAGGGTAGTTTCATCCTGAAAGCACATAATCAGCTCAGTCCTAGTAAACCGTCAACCAATAGGAGGCAAAGAGTAGCTGTTCCCTCTTTGCTTAACGTAACCACATTGCTACATTGCTAGAACATTTAGCAATGTTCTCTGTTTTGCTGACTTTATCTGATGTGGCAGTTGCATTTGGCCTGCTGATGGCAAATCATTAGCCTTGCTCTAACTGAAACAACACAAAATGGTATTCATAATTGTGGTCACACTGTCAAACCTGATGTGTTCATAATGGTATTCAACAGTTACAGGGTAGGAAATTTAGAATCTCTTTTTTTTTTTTTGTTGATAAAAGGGTCTCTACCTAGTTTAATTCACTGAAACCAGATAGAGCGTGAATCTCATGCTGTTTTTTTTTAGATAAAAGGGTCTCTCCTTAGTTTAATTCACTGAAAGCAGATAGAGCGTGAATCTCATGCTGTTTGCTAACGGTCTTTCCAAGATTGTTTCTCCAAGTCCAGTATTAGTAACGCATCCCAAGTTCGAGACAGAAGTTCACTACTCAGTACAGTAAAATCCAGGCACCACATCATGGAGTGGTTAAAACTGGCAACAAAGTAATACTTCCTCCGTTTTTTTTTTTTGGTGTGTCGTCGTTGACTTTGATTAATAATTTTGACTATTCGTCTTATTTAAAAAAGTATGAGAACTATCAAATGTTTGGTAAAGATTTGATTTATTATGAAAGTTTTTTAAACCCTAATTTTTAATTTTACATATTTGAAGCAATTTTTTGAATAAAGACGAGCAGTCAAAGTTTTCGATCAAAGTCCATGACGACAAGTAAAAAAAAAACAGAGCATTTTAGTTGGAATACCATTTTTAGGCATATACACAGGGGATAATACACAGAAGCACAAGCATTTTCACAATGGCACAGCCAACTCATGTCAACATCTTATGCTTTTCTTCGTCCCTAAAGGTATTTCTTCTTTCCCAGGCGACCCTACCCATGCAACATGCTAAACCAAGCTCAGCAAGAAAAGTTTTGGTTGCCTTCTTTGCCTTCCGCTGAATCACAAGCTTTAAAATATCTCGAGCATGCCTTCGATGTCTTCCCCTTTCAACCTCTTCGATCCAGTCAGGACGGATCAGTTTCATGATCAACATGGAGGTGGGGGCAAGAGCTTGCGAGCTAGTGTTTCTGCTTGTGCTGACAATAATGGGATCATGGTTGCAAGTGTCAGTGGCCACGACGTTCACCATATCGAACTACTGCTCGTATCCCATCTGGCCGGGGACGCTCGCCGGCTCCGGCACGCCGCAGCTGTCCACGACGGGGTTCAGGCTGGAGCCCGGGCAGACGGTCCAGCTCGCGGCGCCGGCTGGGTGGTCGGGGCGCATGTGGGCGCGAACCGGGTGCGTGTTCGACGCGGACGGGCAGGGCGTGTGCCAGACGGGCGACTGCGGCGGGCGGATGCAGTGCGCCGGCGCCGGCGCAACGCCGCCGACCACGCTGTTCGAGGTCACGCTGCGGAAGGGCGGCTCCGGCTCCGACGACGAGGACTTCTACGATGTGAGCCTCGTCGACGGGTACAACCTGCCCGTGGTCGCCATCCCGCGGTCGCAGCAGGGCGCGTGCAACGCCACCGGCTGCATGGCCGACCTCAACCGCTGTAAGTGTTCCCTCCTTTGATCCTTTCCCTACCCTGCTCCGCCGTGAACGATGAACTTGTTCGGCATTCATTGCCGCCAGCGACCTGACCGTGTACCAATGTCGATCGCCAGCGTGCCCGAAGGAGCTGGCGGTGGACTGCGGCGCCGGCGCCATCGCTTGCCGGAGCGCGTGCGAGGCCTTCGGGCAGGACAGGTACTGCTGCAGCGGCGCGTACGGCACGCCGGACAAGTGCAACCCGACGGTGTACTCCTCCATCTTCAAGTCGGCGTGCCCGCGCGCATACAGCTACGCCTACGACGACCGCACCAGCACGTTCACCTGCAGGGCTGACGACTACACCATCGCATTCTGCCTCCCGACCTCAGGGTACGCCACGATTTTTTTTTTTCACGCTCGTGAAGAACTCGAACTCGAAACTGTTTTGCTGATCTCGTTCCTGTCTGCAGGATAAAGAAGTCGGATGCAGTGTTTCTCGGAGCTCAGATGGACGGCCAGAATGCCAGCAATGGCACCGGGCCACCGATCTACAACAACGGTGGCTTCGGGTTCCTACCGCCAATTTACAACTACGGCGGTGGAGGTTCCCGTGAGCCGGCGTTGACGGCCTCATCGGCGAATACAAGATACGTGCACCCGTGGATCCTTTTACTACTGATCGTCTTCTTTTTCTGACGGCTCTCGATCGGTGATCTCGTCCGATGCATGATATATCATGTGGACAAGGAGAATGCTGCTGAAGTGCTGGATGAAGAATTGAGAGACCTGGGCGAAGAGGTTCATGTCACGCCCTGACTCATGCTTGTAAACAGAATAGCAATCGTTGTATTACTACTAGTAGTAGCTCTAAATTCAAACGTCAGCTAGAGGATTACATTCTGGTAACACAGGAGATAGAGCATGTTGTAAATATCATTTTAGATCCTCAAGTCATTGATCAATTGTAATTACTATAGTACGGTACAGATTGATGAATAATGAGGTGAGCGCACTTGTTGCTTCAGAATACCATTTGCGTTTTCCAGCCTGCAATGCTGTTCAGCTCTGAAACTCTGTATGTGCGAACCACTTGAAATTCATAATGACTGGTGAATGGTTGTACCGTTCATCCGGCGTTGGCGTCCTCTCAAGGACTAGTAGGTCCGTGAGGGACGAGGGGAACTTTGCCGACGACGGCGGCGACTTATCAAATGATCAGAATTGTGCCTGAATAGAGAAGCAACTGAATGAAAATTGTTCAGGAAGCATTTGGTCCATGTCTGATGTCTGAAGCAGAGCAGATGTCCATCGTCCATCGATTATTCTTCCCAAATCACGAACAACATTTGGTACACAGTCTATCCGATTATACTCTAAAGATTGAAGATATGATCTCCACTGGAGCAGAATGGCCGGCGCCAATCATGCCTGGTCTCCGGAATCCTTGAGGTTCCCCTTGGGATTGTCCACGAACCTACCGATCCCGAAGTACCCGAGCTCCACACCGGCTTCCGCCGCGGTTCTCGCCACCCCGTCCACGGCCATCTCGGCGAGGATCCTCCTGACGGCGGGGGGAATCTTGAACCCGTGGCCGGAGAAACCGGCGCCGAAGACGACGTCCTTCCCGAACTCGCCGCCGAGGAAGTCGATCACGAAGTCCTCGTCGGGGGTCATGGAGTACATGCAGGCCGTCCGGCGGACCGGCCCGCCCGCGGTCTCCACGTGGCCCGGCAGGACGGCGTCGATCCACCGCGCCACGGGGTCCACCAGCAGCGCGTCGCCGTCGACCCGCCGTGCATCGCGATCTTGACCAGTCCCGGGTACTCCAGGGACGGCGTGCCGTAGATTATGGGGTCGCCGTAGCTGCCGAACGTCGGGAAGCCGGCCGCCGCGGTGAGCTCGCCCGCACGCCCCGGCTTGGCCTTCCAGTAGCAGAGGAGCGTGCGCAGCGGCTGCACCGGCAGGTCCGTGCCGGTGACCGCCTTGACTAGCTTGCTCGTCCACGCGCCGACGGTTTCACGGTTACCATGCACTTGGCGCCGTGGAACGCCTCTCCACTCGATTTCTCGACAGCAATTAATCCTTCACCTAGGAAATGGTGAGCTTGGGTAAAATCTTTGATTCTGAAGAAGATGAGACAACGAGCGGGCTACCTCTGTCTCACCTTGCTTCGTGACGGCGAAAAGGTGTGAGCTGTAGGCCACGAAAAGCCGAAAGGCATGTGCATTCTTAGCCCAATTCTGCAAGCAGCCAAAGCCCAAATGCTTTAATATCGGGCTCCCATTTATGAGGGCCAGGCCAGCCCATCTGCAACAAAAACTTGACGAGAGCGGGAGGCTTCACCGTCTGCAAGTGCAAGCATTTACTAGGTGGCCGGAGACGAAGGGGACATGTGTCCATTTGACGACACGACGGCCACAGCCATCGCCCGTGACTTGTAGTAGTATGAATCGACTACTGATGACTAGTCTCCTGGTCAAGTCTCGATGGCGCTCAATGAGCGTGAGCAACAAGTTGCAGATCGAGTATCTAGCTAAGTCCTGGTCAGGTCGATCGTCTCTCGAGATGTGCATGGCCCGGCCTCACCGCTGAGTGTGAGCACGGTGGACTTGCCGAGTCTAAAAGTCCGGCTCAAGTCGACGGCGCTGCTCTCACTGAGAGTGTGAGCACGCAAGGTGGAGCCCCATTTCACCCTCTGAAAATTACAGCACCATTGTTGCCATAGGGTTAATACCGATTGATTAATTATTAGCTCATCTAGCTACAAGTTCAGATCATCGAAATGAGAAACATTATATTTGCTTCGTCGTCGGATATTTTCGTTTCTTTACTCCCAGATAACGACGGCTATCGTTCAGAGATGTGGCACTTCACGTAACTGGCATGCATCAGAACAAAAGATAAGATCTCAGGATATGATTTGACACGCAGGAGATTTCCAAGAGCATGCTGTCATGTATAGGAGTACTCATTATTTCTCTCTCAGCTGATGATAATGATGCGACCTAATGGGATAATAAGAAACGAGAATCACGCATTTGTGTGTACGGTTGAGGATCAACAACATATTACATCAAACTTGACATGACGTCCTTTTCGATTGTAAGCTAAATAATCAGTGAATATATATCTTGCAGCACGTGCTTTTCTAGTTAGCATCATGCGTACAAAAGCATGACGCACAACGTCGTCACTATAGTAGAAACAAGCGTTTTTTTTTTTTTTTGAGGTGTCTATATATATTAGAAAAAGCAGGTGTCATGCCGTGTCATTATAGTAGGAATAAAAGTTCAGAGTACAAAATAAAAACGTTCCGATGCCTAGCAACATTCATTTCCCATGCGCAATATAAAAAGAGAAAAGCAAAACTACATAAGAACTATGGAGGTTTATAACATAACCACTTGTCAACACTCGTCAGGCTATGACGCGTTGTGTCCATGTGCATCGTCTTGTTCATCATCTAGCTTCCATGCGTCTTGATATGCATATATCTCTTCCTTAGTTAGGTATATGTATATTTCCATCATATTCCTATATATAAATCAACCAGAAGGTAGGTAGCTCACTTTCGTGCTGGATATGCCATATGATATATGAGCCAAAAAAAAAACAGCAAAAAAGAATATGCTCATCGAGGAACTCGTTTTGTCTGCAAATGGTACAGTATGAAGCACAGTGCATCGATTATTGTTCGCTACAAAGAGGTTTAATTTATGAACACTGAACAACTATATATACATTGGAGCTGATAGCTCGTGGCGCACATGCATATGCAGAGCAAAGGCACTTTAATGTTCTAAGAGCAATTCCAACCGTCTCTAAATTAAACCCCTAAACTAAAATTTAGTAAATAATTTAAAAAATAGCTTTTCAATCGTTCTCTATACTAACATCTCCAACCCATCTTTAAAATTTTACTCCCATAAGACTATTTTAATAAGTTTGTAAATAAGTATTAGGAATAAAAAAACTCATGTATTTCAACAACTCTTAATATAATTTTTCAAACTATTTAAAATACTAGTCACGTATAAAATTTTCTTCGGTCCAGCTCATATATAAAGTTGTTTTAATCTTTTAGGAGCTCTAATTTAATCTTTAAATATTGTAAGTGAGAAGGCTTGTTTAGGAACTTGCTAAGTTTAAGAACCTAGTATAGGAAATGGTTGGAGAGCTATTTTTTTAATTATTTATTAAATTTTAGTTTAGAGACTTAATTTAAGGAGTGGTTGGAGTTGCTCTTGAAGACCAAATTGAAACTCCCAAAAGATCAAAACAACTTCATATATGGGCTGAATCGAAGAAAATTACATACGTGACAAATATTTTAAATAGATTTGAGAGCTTATATTAGGAGTTGTTGGACTACATGAGTTTTTTTACTCTCAATACTTATTTACAAACTTACTAAAGCAGTCTTTTAGGAGTAAAATTTTAAAAATTGATTGGAGATGCTCTAACAATCAAAGGAGAAAACAAAATAAGAAAAAAAAAGTTTTATACAATACGATGTTCAACATGTAACTCGAAATGGAAACAAACACTTCGATGCCAATGAACGAACAGAGCGCCAAAGAACGACCATTGATCACCATCAAGATGTTTGAAGAATTGACAGCATGCATGGTTCACATCAGCACTGATCTGCAGAGTCCTTGAGGTTTCCCTTGGGTTTGTCCACAAACCGGGCGATCTTCAAGGGCCCGAGGTCCACGCCAACCTCCGCCGCAGTTCTCGCCTCCCCGTCAATGGCCATCTCGGCGAGGATCCTCCCGACGGCCGGCCCCATCTTGAACCCGTGGCCGGAGAACCCCGCGCCGACGACGACGTCCTCGCCGAACTCGCCGCCGAGGAAGTCGATCACGAAGTCCTCGTCGGGGGTCATGGAGTACATGCACGACTGCCGGATGATCGGCCCGCCGGCGGTCTCGACGTGGCCCGGCATGACGGCGTCGATCCACCGCGCCACGGGCTCCACCAGCTCGGCGCCGCCCATGGACCAGTCCCTGCTGTCGGGGTCGCACGGCGGGCCGCCGTGCACAGCGATCTTGATCAGTCCCGGGAACTCCATCGCCGGCGTGCTGTAGATGTAGGGATCGCCGTAGCTGGCGAACGTCGGGAAGCCGGCCTCCGCGGCCAGCTCGCGTTCGTGCCCGGGCTTCGCCTTCCAGTAGCAGATGAGGGTTTGCAACGGCTGCACCGGCAGGTCAATGCCGGTCACCGACTTGACTAGCTTGCTTGTCCAGGCACCGACCGTTATGATGCACTTTGCGCCATGGAACTCCTCGCCATTGGCCGTCCTCACCACGATTGATCCTTCTCCTATGAAAAGTTGAACAAAAAAATCCAGTTCAAAAAATAGCTGTTGGAAATTAAATAAGTATTTTTTAAAGAAAACTGATGCTTATTGGTTCACATTTTTTCTGTTCCGTCATCAAATATGGTTTTATTCTGAGTTGAGCAAATATTAAAATGATATTGCAAACACAGTGGAAAGTGGTGCTTACAAGTTTACAACTTGTAAATCTTCTATATCCTCTTTTTTCCTTTTTCTTCCGTGGGTCTAGCTTAAGGTATACTATATGTGGTCTTTTCTTTTTAGGTTCTTATTATTGGTATTCTATTGTCTTGTTTTTTATCTACCTCATGGCAAACAAAAAGAATCATTATTGTTGAAAGAAACTGGCACACTTTTAGTTTATTTGGGAATTTATAAGATAATAATAAAATACACTAATTATGATGCCCTTAGGGTTGTTGTACTAGTACATTATGATGTGACAAGCTAAATTAGGAAAAAGAACAATAATCAGTTTTGTCGTTCATAAGTACCAGAAACTATCCATATTACAAATGACACTTGCATGTAATGTAATGTTTGCTAACAACTAGTCATATAATTGATCCAAGCCATATATATGTATAAATAATCCCTCCATTCTTTTTTACGTATCACCATTGACTTTGACCAATACTTTGACCATCCGTCTTATTCAAAAAAATATAGAAAATATTAAATATTTCGTTGGGATTTGATTCATTACTAAAAGTTTTTTAATCTGAATTTTTCATTTTATACATTTGATCTAATTTTTTGAATAAGACGAATAGTCAAAGTCAACGGTGACACATAAAAAAGAACGGAGTGAGTAGCAATCCTGTTAACCCAATGCATCGATTTATCAATTCATTACAGAGATGATTCTTCTTAATGAAAAAAAGGCCAACAATATTTAGTTTCTCATAGGTTGGTCAAGTCACCTATATGCAACCTTAGCCTAGTTCGACTGACTAGGTTTCTTAGAATCAACAAGAGTTATATTTACGGTTAATTATTCTTTTTAGTGATAGGTGATGTTTTCCGTGGACTATGAACCATTTGTAGTGACTTTCATCAATATCAAGATCATTTGACTCACCCTTTTGGAGGTGCTCATTAAACAGGATATGTGTTCAGGGGTTTGTAGGAGTGATCAGTGCTCATACATGTAGACAATCTATTTACCTAGCAGAGATTTAGGTCCCTAAACTATTCACCCTGTATCTAAATTTAAATCGGTAAAACATCATTTCATATGATGCGGTCGTATGTATGTGAAGCATTTCCTCAAGAAATTAACCAACTCATAAGAAAGCCGATTCATACTGCACGTTTCCAGTCCTGGAATCATGCGTTTGAAATGAAACATGATGAGTAAATATAGCAAGATGGTTGGATTGGATGTGTGGAGTGGCGGGATTTGGATTATAGCACCAAGGTTCACGACAGGAACGCGCACGCTCGTATGGTTCGAGAGATAGCCCACGTTAATAACTCGTCACATGCAGGCGGGATATGGTTATGGGGGAGGAAGAAGACACGCAAGACGACGCACCTCGCTTTGTGACATCGACAACCTCGGTGTGGTCCCTCACGACGGCGCCGTTCCTAGCGGCGAGCGCCTGGAACATGGCGACCGCCTTGGTCGCCTTCATGACGCCGCCAAACTCGCTCACCGCCGCCGTCCACCCCTCGGGCACCCTGAAGACGCCGGCCCACGGCCAGGACGCCGACGCCGAGCCTCCGCCGCCGTCCACCTCGGCGGCGCCGCCGTTCCTGATGGCGGCTTGGAGCGCGGGCTCGTCCCTTGGGCCCATGTCGACGTGCGGCGTGGGCGTGAGCACGCGGTACCCGGCCTCGGCCTGCGCCTCGGCCCAGAGGCGCGCGGAGAGGCGCACCATCGGCGGGTAGTGCGGCTGCGCGTAGGTGGCGCGGATGGTGCGCGACTCGCCGTGCGACGAGCCGCGGTGGTGGAGCAGGTCGAACCGCTCCAGGAGCAGCACGCGCGCGCCACGGGAGGCAGACGCGTACGCCGCGCAGCTGCCCATGATGCCCGCGCCCACCACGATCACGTCGAACGACGGCCCACGGGAAGCAGCAGCTGACTCGCCGGCGATGACGGACTCCGTCGTCATCGTGTTCGTCTCGTTCGCACGGAGACAGCTCTCTCTCTCTCTCTCTCTCTCTCTCTCTCTCTCTCTCTCTCTCTCTCTCTCTCTCTCTCTCTCTCTCTTTCTTTCTTTCTTCTTTGGCGATGTTCTGTTCTGGGCTTGTCGCTGGGTGAGAGGAACAATTGACTTGCGCTGCGAGGATGATACCAAAAAGGAGAGAGCTTTTATATGTTGAGTTCATATTTTTGACAAGGATAAACAAAAATATTGCACGGAATTGCATATTATAGTTAGTATAAAAGTTCTAGGTTCAAAAATAAACTAGAATATTGTCGTAATGATAATAATTTGATAACGAAGAGGGTACTACAAAACATTAAAATGTTTTAACTTTTAGGCAGCTCTTTAACTTGTCGCGTGTTAAACGTTGCCAACAGGCCGGATTGCATCGCTCTGTCTGCTTGATGAGCTGTAAAATGTTGATGACAATGTGGACAGTGTATGCTGAAGATAAGGTACTATACGGTACCCAAATGGATGTGTACTGCCATGTTATCTTTGAACGCATGGGGACGAGATGCACAGTCATACTTTCTTCGGAGGCTTATCTTCTTTTGTTGCCGATTGATTGACAGTACACGAAGTTCACATGAGCCGTGTTTGCCCACATCCGGACACGGCCCCCCCACACCGCCGGACGGTGCTTGCACATTGCACGCCGCAAAGCATGGCTTGTAGTACTCTAGTTTGCATTTTTTTTTTTCCTTTGCAAGTTCACTCTTCCTCTGCTCGTTGCAAGTTTTAGCCTATTTGAATCCATCACGTTATGTGTCTGCTGGTTAATTTGTTTACCTTTTTTTTTCAATTTCAGATTAGATCTCTCACAAAGATATTCAAGTATTTGTGATCTACTTATTTGCAAGTTACACCCCAGGAATCAAATATTCTTTATTAATATCATGATGGGTTGATGGTAAAGCTAATTTCTTCACTACTGTGAATTATGCTTTTTTTTTGCAGTAGTGAATTATGCATTTCAACAAAAGAATGTAATAAATTTGATGGTGCAACAACAATGTTTTCGACTAAATTTTAGCCACTTGATGGTGGAATTATTTTATTTGGATGGTTTTTAAATCCACATAAATTTTTAGCCATTTGATTTCTATCTAACGGCATTGACGTTCGTTCCTCTTTCTATATATTGTCCATCATTTCTTCCTCCTCCCTAGTATAACCCTAGCGCCGCCGCCACATCTACTCATCTCCTTCCTCCTACATGTCTACTGGGGTGCCACCACCTCAATCTTCCTTGCCTGAGCTCCTCTTCATGTGCCCTGCAGCCTCAATCGTCCTTGCTTGAGCTCCATTTCATGTGCCGCCGCCTCACTTTCTCCACCACTATTACTCATAGTCAGTTGAGCAATAACTCGATCAATTTTCTCACCATATTGTTCACTTCCCATTTCTATATTATCAGATCTATAGATCTATCTTCAAGTACATGGAGAGTCGCGAATCTTCAGAGCATGTCAAAGGCTTCATGTGTGAGGATCGTTCAATTCAAAATAGAGAATATACATATCCACCTCCAAAAGCACTCCAAAATGAATCATATCCATATCCACCTCCAAGAGCGCTCCAAAATGGAACATATTCATATCCACCTCCAAGGCCACTCTACAATGGATCATATACATATCCACTTCCAAGGTCATTCCAAAATGGATCATATACTTATCCACCTCCAAAGCCATTTCAAAATAGATTGTATACACATCCACCTCCAAGGCCATTTCAAAATAGATTATATACACATCCACCTCCAAGACCACTTCAAAATGGATCATATACATATCCACCTCCAAGGCCACCCTTCCCTTGTTTACCTATGCACCATGAGGTGAGGTAACATCTCATGTTCAATTAAGTTTTGAATTTAGGAGTAAATTCAAGTTTTACTTATCATTGTTAGTTTTACTTTCATAGTACCCAATGATATTGTCATCGGGGAAACAAATGTAGTATTTGTGAAAAAAGAACAAACATATGTTGCTATTCCCAAATGATATGATTTATGAATACATTTTTTTGAAGGTTCATGGTTTCGTACTAATAATCACTTCTAAATTGTTGGGTGTTTTATCTTTATGTCTCATTTTAGCCTTTTTTCAGAGCAACGGTACACAAACTCATCACCATAACGAACTTGTTGATAGAACCTAGCCAACTATCCTTGAAGCTGCATATACCCTTTTTAAATGATGAAAGTTGCGTAATACTTGCATGAGAGTCTATTGTGCATATCAGTAGGGTAACATGCATAGGTTGGGCCGTCAATGCTCCATCTGACGGTGGAGATTTTGTAATCCCCATAACTGCGCCGGTCAGCACTCAGCAGGCGTTGACAATAGTAGTTCTACAGGGTTTTAGCTTGACCATACAACCCCCCATGGAAATCTTCCCAACCCCGGCCGCCGCCTCCGGCGCATCCTCCTCTTCGTCCTCCTCGTCAACCCCCTCCCCCTCCACCAAGCGCCCGACCACCACGCTCCGCCTGCTCTGTCCGTCCATCCGCGCCGCCGTGCTCCGCCCCTCGCAGGACCTCCGCGTGGAGCAACCACCAGTGGGGGACGAGGCCGTGCTCACCGTCTCAGGACCGGACGCCCCCGCCGCAGCGGTGAGGGCGTGGGAGCGCGTCGTAGGCCACAGGATCGGGGGAGATGAAGCAGGGGAAGGGGAGGGGGAGAGGGTGGTGGCGGGCGCCGTGGGCTGCCGGATGCTGGCGGCCAGCTGGCTGGTGGGGTGCGTGCTGGGGAAGGGCGGGAAGACAGTGGAGCGGATGAGACAGGAAAGCGGCGCCCAGATCAGGGTGTTCCGGAATAGGGAGCAGCTGCCCCCCTGCGCCGTGCCTGGGGATGAACTTATCCATGTACATCTTCCTTGATTTAACACTACTTCGTCAATGTTGCTTTGGTGCAAAACTCCACTAGATTTACTTACGCTTGTAATGTCATGACCAGTTAGTGCTTGCGAATAGCAGTATTGTTTGAAGTGCTGATGCTTCGTTGTGGATTAGTACACAGTCTCACATTTCTCGTTGTGATAGCATAGAGCTTGAACCTTTCTTAAGCGTGACACTCTTGAAATTTATGGACAAATCAGGTTGGAATGGTCTAACCTGGCTAACGTTTCCTAACGGTGCTTTCCGTAAATCAGTAGTTTGGTTTTGGCACACGTAGTGAGACTTTTCATCAGAGTTGTTTGAATTGTAAGACAGTATGCAGTGCATTGCTAAGGAATTGTTAACCCCAACATTCGAAGGCTGTATTTTCTGAGATGTCTCGTTCATTATGGTTCATCTGACTATGGAAGTTCAGGCAACCACAATGTTGCAACTTGCAAGGATACTTTGGGTGGGGGTGTTTTGAAGTCAAGTTTTACATTGTTAGCCTCGTAGGAATTTGGATTCAAATAACCCTGCTGATAGATTTATTTTTCGGTGTTGCTTGAAATTATCATCCTACGTCTCTGTTTCTTCTTTCAATGGATATTTAAACTTGGATTGTGGTCAGTCTGACATGAATTTGTTTCTTGTTAGATAAGTGGGAACTTTCCTGCGGTAAGGAAAGCATTGTTATCCGTTTCGACTTGCCTCCAAGATAATTCTAGGCCAGACACAGGCAGTATTCCGGCTGGGAGATCATTTGGGCCCCCAGGTGGTGGATCTGGTTGCCCCCCTGGCATTGAACCTTATTCTCAAAGAAGCTATTTACCACCACATATGCCTGATTATCATGCAAGACCTGGTCCTAGATTCTTTTTGGAACAAGAGATAGTGTTCAGAATGATTATTATCAATGAAATGGTGGGGAGCATAATCGGAAAAGGTGGTTCCACTATCCGTGCATTACAAAGTGAAACTGGTGCTTCTATTAAGATTTTAGAACCTATTGTTGATTCAGATGAGCGTGTTGTTGCAATATCTGCACGTGAGGTATGTCTGTGCACCTGAAATGATTTGTTCATGTTTTCTTCAAAGTGACATAAAATCTCTGTTTTCCTCATGGAGAAACCAATATTTTTTTCTGCTATATTATACAAATATTATCTGTGACCACTGGTATCAAACATCAATTTTGTAAGTACTGAACTGCCCCATCTGTATCACATCAATTTTAATTGGTATTTAAATCTTGCCCTTAGTAATATATTTTCTCTATCTGGATTATTGTTTAATGGATGTGTCTCTTGGTGCAGAATTCCGATATGATGCATTCTCCAGCTCAGGACGCAGTGCTTCGGGTGCACTCTAGGATCTCTGAGGTATCTATGGATAAAAGTTGTGCTGCACCAGCAAGGCTTCTTGTTCCAGCACAGCATATTGGTTGCCTGCTAGGCAAAGGTGGGTCCATTATTACAGAGATGAGAAAGATCACAGGAGCTAGCATCCGAATATTTGCAAACGAACAGATTCCGAGATGTGCACAGCGAAATGACGAGATGGTTCAGGTATACTTCTGCTTTAATAGATGCTCATGCACCCTGTTTTGCAGTTATCTATGCTTTGATATTTTTGTCGTGTATGTCCTCATCAAGTATCTCTTCTGTGCATACTGCATACTATGCCACAGTGCTTCCTAAGTTAGCATGACCGCTTGAACAATCCGTTAATATGTGTGGCAGGCCCTTGGTGCACCTAGTTAGAGAATATACTTTTTTGGTCACACTCATGTAGTAAAAATGAAAAGTTAAGTGAACATAACAAAGTAGCAATGAGTTTCACGGCTACTTAAGGACTTAATGTGTTCTTCCTTTGGACCGATAATTTGTTGTCCAATAGAGGGCTGAAATGAATTGCAGAATATCTTTATCTCATTAAGTAACATTTTGTTGCTTTTTTTCATAATAATTTTTGAACATTTTATATGCTGCCAGTAATCCTTCAGATGGAAATGACGTGGTTAAATATTATCTGAATCAATCAATTTGGTAACTTGAACCCATAAAGAAAAGGCACTTGGTTATTCAAAGTTGTGTTCAATCATTAACCGAACATGAAATATATATTGTATAGAGTTGTGTGCAATTTTGTAGAGTGGTTTGTAATCATTAACCGAACAACAAAATATATATTGCTAGTAATCGTAAAGGGAAAAAGTTAATTGAATCAGGATTTGTTAGCAGATGCGCAGGAAAATTTTTACTTATTCAATGCTTTTCTCAGGTCACTGGGAGCTTCCAATCCATTCAGGATGCATTGATTCACATAACTGGAAGGATCAGGGATGTCATCATGCCCAAACCGCACCCTAGTGGAGTCATGCCTCCCTATCCTCCTGTTGGAAACATCCCTCATCACCAGTCAAGACAAGAACCAGCTCCGCCACATCCCAGTGGGGGCATGCCTCCATATCCTATGCATCATTTTAGATCTGATGCTCCTATGGGTCCGTACGAAACTGGTGATCATCGGCAACCTCCACCGCATTCAATGGATTATATGGGTTCTGATAGGATGCCATACTCATATGGTTGTGAGCATGGAGGTCCTCGTCCCTTTCTAGAACAACCATCACCAAGAACTTGGGCTCCTGAGGTAAGCTTCACATATTTCAATACTTATGATAAAGGGACAAGTACAGGATCGGTTCTTCTTGAGATTAAACTAAGTTATTTAGCATGTTTTGGCTGCATGGTGTGTGTGAATGTCTTGTTTACGAGTTTCTGATGTGTATTACTTCTCCCATTGCATTTGATTCTGATTTGGGGCGGTACTGGTTCAGTTCCTTAGTATAAGTGACTTATTCTGTGCAGGCACCGAAGACAAGTGAAGCACCGAGAAATATGCCTGATGCAGTATCAGTCTCAGATTTCAGAAGGGGACCTGTGGCAAGGTACATTAAAGTCTAAATGTTTGATTCAGCTTTTCTCTTTGATGTTGGAATCTTTACAATGTCTGAGTTTTTTTTATGGGATCCTTGTTAATACTTTCAAAGTTTCTATGTCGAAGTAAGCTTGAACCCACAGACTGTTCTGTAGCAGTGTCATCATTGAACCCAACAAGTCTGAGTGCACTACTGCACTTTCAAAGTTTCTATGTTGAGTGCACTTTGTATGATTTGGTTGTCTGATTTATTCTCTTAAACAGTGAAAACCAAGTGGCTACACCAAGTACAACAACAGAAGTTGTTATTCCTTCCAAGTATATAAGTTTTGTATGTGGAAGCAACGGTAGTGATCTTGCAGAGATAAAAAAGGTACTTGCTCTTTTCCAATATCACATCCAGTTAAACAGTGATCGTTCTTGTTGCTTGTGCTTATCGAGGCAACAAGGACACTATCACACCATTTGTTCATATTTCTCTAAGATGATTGTACTAATCATTTCTACTCCTTTAAAGTCACTTATAATAATTGTCTTGTATCGATTTTTCTCTAGTCCCAGATAAACCTAGTAATATCTTCTGTATTGTTTTTTGGTAAACAGTTCATTTTTTAATGTTCACAGTCCTAATGCGATGGGTAATGTTTTCCTTTCAGATGTCAGGGGCTTCAATTGCAGTTCATGATCCAAAACCTGGCGATTCAAACTCAATGATTGTTATATGTGGGGATCCTGAACAGACTAAGAAGGCACAGAGCCTGATTCATGCCTTTATCTTTTGTGGCGTATATCAAACCTGATAGGAGGTGACGATATGCTTCTTGATTCTAACGAGGAGAAATTGTCTCCTGAATAGGATTGGCTGTACTTGTACCATTGGTACCGAGATGGATGTCATGTACATTGTTGTAGTTGTAGCCTTGTTCTTTGGTTCGAGATATGGGTGAGCTCCAACTGAGTAACAATATCCATTAGCATTCTAAACGTGCTCTGTCAATCTTTCATGACCCGTGATCATTCTTTATCTCGTCATGTGGCAATTTCCTTTCAATGCCATTAGGTCAACAATTACTAAACTTTGTACTGGCATGACTTGCTGAACCCTAGATGACTAGTCAAATCACACATGGAGATACCCATAGCTATGTACAGAGCCATGGTCGCCACTGCAAAAGTAGCGTCATGTCACTGGGCTATTTCTCTGATACTACAATGCTACTCCTATTTTTGGGTAGAGAACGGTTTGCAGGGTAGGTATAATTACGTACACCCTCCATCTCAAATTAATTGTTTTTCTAGCTTTCGGCATGGAGATTAAAAAAAAATATGATAGGTACATTGAAAACGAGAAGAAGAGAAATAAAGCTAGAGATGTGAGAGAAAGGTGTATTAAGAAGCGAGAAAAATAAATAATTTAAGACAAATATTAAAGACTAGAAGTAATTTAAGAAGGAGGGAGTATAATTTTGTGGCCAAACAAGATCAACCCAGAACCATTGACAAAAGGCTCTGGGTTTGCTGGCAATTTGGCATCTTATAATCTTGAAAATGTAGAGAGCATGGGAATCTGGAATATGCATTCCGTTCTCAAGGCATGAACAACTCAGGTCCTCTGGAACTGGAATGAGGTGTCAAAACATTAAATCGACTCGACCAAAGTCTCGGGAGGAAGGGAGGAAATACAAGTCAGCAATGACGTGAACTTGCACTTCTATTATCACGTCATGTCTAGAAGGACCTGCTGCAAAAACAGATTCCTTTTGGCAGGCACCTTGCGAGGAGATAATTAGGTATTCTCATCCAAGTTCCAACCAGTACGGACAAGACATCTCGCATCTCAAAGCTCCCAGTCCCGGCCACGCTCCACCACTGTACAGTATACGATCACCTGCAATTACACTGACAGGTGGGTCTGTCAGCCACTGCGGCAGCTTCAGCCTTCTCCGCACTAAATGAACGACGTACATGTGGGCAGAAATACTACCTTGGGAAGACCTTCGTATACCAAGGTACTGACTGCTCAGGATTCTCAATTACAGTATAATCCTGAAGGTCTCTCTCTCTCTCTCTCTCTTTTTTTTTTTTTTGAGGGCAGGCGTCAGGTACTGACTGTTGGTCAACTCCAGTTCTAGTCTAAAACCTTCGAGCTAGCAGGACACAAGTTGAGAAGCATCACCAGGTACGTCACGCAAATTTCTTCACAGGCATGAGGCGTCTCTCCTTACGTTCATTTTAAGACACAGTACAATCCTGCTCCTCGCAGTTTATTACAGCCACTAATCAACCAACACATGCTGCAAATGACAAAACCTTAAACAGTGCTTACACTTACATATGTATCCAAGGCTCATTTCAGGTCATACATCATTAGAGTAACAGTACAGTAAGACGACCACTAGCAGTAGCACTTGTAGGCAAGATGGCTCTTCTTTGAAATGTAAGTGGAGACAAAATCCCGAACTGAAGCGCTGGATCCAGGAGCAGGCACAAGGACTTGGGTCCGGCCCGAAGGGATCCTCTTGCCCGTGACATGACCATAGAACAGACCAGTGGTGGAAGGGATAAACACGTCGCTCTGTGAGCAGATCTCCAGGTCCAGAGCCCTCGCTAGATCTTTGTTGCTGGATTTCAGGAATTCACCTTTGTTCTCAGCTGGCATTATGTCATCCTGCAGATATAAAATGTTGAGCCACTCAGTTCACCCGTACATGTGACATTGGAAGCTTTTTGTGTTTCACTATGCAGAATCCACACAGCCGTCAATGCATTATGCCAATTGAAGATTCTATATTGCATTCAGAAATTTGCTTGGAAAAAGAAGCTACTAACTGACATTAATTAAATGGCATAGTATGTCACTTGCCTTGGTATAAGTGTTTGGAAATGCCTCCTTCAGAGCATTCAGGTCGTTGTGCCACCACGTCTCTGTCAAGTATATGGTTGTTTTAGCCGAGAAACCAACCTTCCTCAGGAAATCCAGAACCTCATTAGGGTAGTAACAGCCTGTTCTTCTAGTGCCTCTGTTTGTTTTGCAACTCTTTTCTAGCAAGTCCTTCTTCATATCAATTGCCAAGATCACCCCTTCTGATTCTTTGCTTGACTCTTTAAGCCTGGCCAACATTTGTTTGGCGACTTCAGAATATTCAGGTTTCAACTGAAGACTGCTGAACATTGCAAGGCAAGCAGTTGAATCCAAGTCCTTGTTATTTGTCTCCTTTGGTTTGAAACTTACAGAAGAGAAATTGACTGCAAGTCTTAAGTAGTTATTTTGTTGGAATTTGGGCCCAATGATCTCGGAGATGAAGTCCTCAGTCACTTGGTTTGGCACTTTAATAACTTCTGGCTTCCTACCACTAACTTCATCTGGTAGCTCATGTATTACTTTGACAACACCATTCAAGCTCCTCGTGAATTTATCCACATCATACATGTCACCAAATTTTCTGTTCATACAATTCGTCATTAATTGAGGTGGACGAAAATTGTCACATTATAAAAGCAATCATGAATGCAGGTTCATTAAATAAACTGCAAATAGGATTCACTTGAATGTACTTGAAATTGGCTAGTCACTCGAGAAACATACCGCTTGTTTCCTAATTCAAGCCCTCTGACATCTGGAAGTACAAGTGCTGCACCTAGATACCTTGCAATAACTACAGCATCTGTAATCTGGAGATGAAATATTGTCAGGAGATGTTCCAAGAATTTTGGCTGGCATAGTGTTCATTTGCATCTTTAACAAAACATATAACAGGTAAAGAATTACAGGTTCACCTGTGAGATGTGATATTCAGGGCCAATGGTCAATGAGAATGTAACAAAACCCTTAGACAGCTGATCTTCTACAAAAAAATAGAAAAAAAAAAACCATTAGCATCAGCAGCCAAATTGTTTCAGGGAAATGAGCAAATGAAAGAACGTCTGAATATAGCATTACTCACTTGGACTTGGACTAGGCCAGCATTGTTTAAGCTCCTCATCAGCCTCCATTAGGTGCTCCACTCCAACCCTATCGTCATCGGTCATTTCAGCATTATCCACAACCTTCACTGAGTTGAACTCTACACTGGATGTCTCCAAGCTCAGCTGTTTAAAATTGGGTTTGGTTACAGCATGCTCGAATCAGAAGAGAAAAAAAAACAAAACTTTAAAATAACCCCCACCGACATAAGTAAAATTATACATCAATGACAGATCCCGTTTAGAAACAGTGCAATAACTTCACATACTAGACGAAGCTGGTTAGTTCAGGGTATCTGTTTGTTCTTCACTTTTTTCCTAGGGAGATTGAGGGAGCTAGCTCACACTTAAAGATGAGACTGTACATGGTGATACTAACTAAAAAGATAATGACTTCCTCCTTTTGCTTTATGTATAAAAAGATCTATCTCTGCAATTCGACCTTTATTATCAATGTGTAGATGCAACCCCACCGACGGGCTTGTTTTCGAGTATTCTTTACTGACACCAAGCTTCTGATTCTTTTGACTTGCCACCTAACCCAATGACCACTGGCGAACGTGCTACTGGACTGGAATTGAATAATGTAAATAAACCCTAGCTAAGCCCTGAAAGTCAATGTCCCGAAACAGTTCGAGATCCCCCATGACCATTGGATCCCCAATAAGTTGAGATTTGCAAGAACTGAAAGGAAATTGAAAATATCACTCCTAATCCTACACCTTAGAGGCTCAGACGAACTGACCACCAAATCAGATGCAGCAATCATGAACCCACACCCAGACGACACTGATTAGCCGAAACAAGTGACTGGTTCACATGAAGACTTGCTTTACAGCAGAAAATTCCGAACGAACGGCACGCTAGCCGAAAGCTACTACTAAACCCAAGAAGGAAAAGCACGGTAATAAGAGGGGAAATGCGAGATCTCCGTAGGAACAACCTCGGTACCGGAGAAATGGTCGTGCTTGATCATGTTGCCGAGCATGACGAACATGGAGAGCGTGAGGAAGCCCGCCACCACCTGCCGCGGGTCC
This sequence comes from Oropetium thomaeum, assembly GCA_001182835.1. Lineage (NCBI taxonomy): Eukaryota > Viridiplantae > Streptophyta > Magnoliopsida > Poales > Poaceae > Oropetium > Oropetium thomaeum. The sequence goes on along the minus strand of LFJQ01000099.1, from coordinate 474,855 downwards.
ACCGCCATTGAACCAGACCGAGCCAAGAGAAACAGGGGAGGAAGAGAGGGGGAGAAGAAGCAGAGCGGCCACCGACAGGAGCGCGCAGAGCGTGAGATAGAGGGACTGAGGGCCTGGTGAGCAGTGAGGCAAGCACGCTAGGCACGCGGGAGTGCTGGCTCCAGTGCTAGTAATAAATGATGTGGACTGCCGCCACCCCCGCACGCTGGATGTGGCTTTGGGTTTGGTTGGTTCGTGGCTTGCCGCGGGTATCCCGGCGGGGCGAGGGCGGAATTTGGGGTTTTTGCTCAAGATTTTGTTATCCCTAATAATAACAAAGGCCCTTTGGGCCAGGATTTTGAAATATGCATGCTAGTAATACAAAAAGGTATGCACATTAAATGGCTGAAATTAGTGAAGTATAACTCTAAGAAACTATCATCATTCTATGAATGTCATGTCAATAAAATATTTTTTAAAACCTCATCAATTAACACACAACTTATATCAAATCAACAGGGACCATCTTCTAAAATCATCATCACCCAATGCACAATCTCTATTAGTAAAATATAAAAATCATTTTCTAAAAACATCATCACCCACCATACAGATTTATCAATGGATCACATCAATTTCTTGTTCTCTCTCTACTTCAGATTTTTTTTTCTTCTTTCAGCGTGAGAAGGAGGACCGCTTCACGTCGGTGGGTATCCCATTAGTGTCACGGTAGTGGCTATAAGCAACTGCTAGTCGGCAGCAAGCAACATGTAGAGAGGACTTATGATAACCATGATGAAAAGAAGCTTGCTCTGCCTCTATTTTTTTCAATGGTGCTGAGGAACTTGCTTGACGAAGTTTCAACATTATTTACTTGTGTGAAACAAAAGAGGTAATACATCCAAGTCAATAATACATATATACACGCTAATGTAACATAAAACAAACAAATGGTTAAACAACAATCCTACAGACCATTAAGATGAAATGGACCCTATATTTGTACAGTAGGTAGTAGGCTTTAAATCAATTTAACATAAGTGATGAAAAAGATGAAATGAACGGTCGAAAATGTTCTCTAATGCTCATTCTAAGCTCAAAAAACTGATATGCCACAAAAGATATAAAATTTACAATCGAAAACTAACTTGGAAGTTTCAGTTCAATAGAAAAAAGAAGGTGAAAATTGAATTTAACCTTGTTTTTCTGCAAAGTTAGCACTCAACATTGACATAAAGATCTAGAAAAGAAGAACATGACATATTCATAGAACACTAGAGTACTCGACACAAGATGAAAAGATTAAAATTAACAGATTAGACACTTAGACTGTCAAATCTGGAATACAAATAAAACAGTGAACAGTAGCCCAAAATGCGAAGACCAAATGCGCCTGTAGACCTCTGCGTAGTGCGTTCCTAACCTGGTCCAAGCTGCTGGATCCTTTGACTCGCAGATGCGTCGGCGACTCGTTGATCTATCAGGTAAGCGTATCCTTTTGATCGACGTATCACTTTGAGCAGAAGCGGTGCAGCGGCGGCGCCGGACGTCGGGCAGGCAAGGAAATGAAGCGTCGACGTCGACACGATCGATCGGGAGGCGCGAAGCGGCGGACCGGCGGTTCGTTCGCCACGTGACGCAGCCAAGCAGCTACTTCGGCATAAAATTGGGCTGGAGCAGGCCTGGGCTGGAGTGATGATTATTGAACATTGCTGCCTTGCTGGCTGGGCCTGCTTAGGAATGAAAGAGGAAAAATTTTGAGGGCCACGGTGAAACTTGTGCATCTACATTCATGTTGTTCTAAAAAAAAATGTACATTCATGTAAACTGTATTTCACAGATTTATGTTTCATCATCTGTTTTATGAAACAACATGATAAATATTACATTTTTATCATAATCTGTTTTATTAATAAAATAATTTGAACCATGATTTATAGTTAAGTACATTTAAATTATATTTCTTGAATAAGATAAATTGTCAAAGTTGATGTTATAAGCTAACTATTGTCAACATATCGCAAAAAGGGAAAAAAGTTACCAATATCAACAATTAAAAACCAGATTCCCCATATATTTACTTGAAATTTGATTATTTCTTTCTCATGTACCATATAAGTATGTTTGTTGAAACATAAAAAATGAAAAGAAATGCAACAACTGTAGCACTTATTGTAACATGTTTCCTAAAAATGAAAAATATGTATATACATTGTAGCATACGAAAACACCTATCGTAAACACAAAGAAACATTTGACACAAAGGCACTATTTCAGTCGAGTGGAAATTTGTCCATTTGGTACTAATAATAATAAAAAAATTAGGAACCTTTTGGTATTGAAAGCAAAAGAAAAACCAGTTCTTCCAGCTACTTCCCATTCGAGGCTTCAGCTGACCTAACTTTTCCAATACAAGGGTTGGAAAGACAGGCCCCCAACTACTAAGCATTAAAATGTCCAAGCAAAGCATACAAGGATAAAGCTAGCTAATCCATCGTACGAACACGGAATATTTTTCCATGCCAATTGTGCAACAGGATAAGATCACATTGCACATGCGCAGTCATCAACGGATCAACCCCACCCATCTCTCTCTCTCTCTACAGTAGTAGAGTACTTATAAATTATCAATCGCGTTGTTCACACTGAAAAGGGCTATGACATGAAAGATTAATATAGTGGTATAGTTCAAAAACTAGCATAGGATTCTTCATCGCCACCCCTTGTCAGTTCTGTTTCCGACTCAACACTAGTAGTCTAGTACTAGTACTCGCCAAGAAGGCAAGAACACCTGGTTAAAGAATTCTGTAATGAGCCGTCAGCAAGAACACCATCCCACGCGACGCGGCGAGGCTGTTTTCATGTACTTCTTATGAGAACAATGCCTTTAAATCATCGGCTCGTTTTATAATTTTTGTTTATTACGTGTGGCAACTCGCTGCTGTTTCCTCGGTCCTGTTTGCTTGTTTCGTGAAAAACAAAGGGCGTTGCGGTGCGTTTTTAAAATCAAACCTTCCAGTGTGATGGATCCACGCGCTGCACAGATTGTTCAAAGAAGCAAACACTGATCTGTTTTGCTGCCTTTTCAAAACAAAGTTTATACAAGCAAAGTGGCTTTCAGTTTCGTTCTTGGGATCAAGCTTGAATGAAAACTCTAGTAGTAGTATTTGATTGGATAGATTCATCTCCTCACAAAAGCAAAGCTTAAAAATGGGGACATGAGCAATGCAGCTGCACAATCGTCACAGGATGCCTCATCAGCAAATCATAACAAAATCAGCAACGAATCGAAAGCAAAGCGATCACCGAACCATCATCATGATCATCATTAGTTAAATGGTACCCACATGTTAAGTCAGTTGATTACACACACATATATATACCTTCTTCTGTTCTTCAGGTCAAAGAAAGCAAAGACGAACACGACAAGCTCAGATGATATACTTACATTGAAATCAATTAAACTACTACAGTAACATCTCTACTAGCTAAGATAGGCCGAAGCTGAGAGCAAATTTGACATTACTACTAACTACTGTTATTATCACCGCTATTTTGCAGATCTGATAATGAGAATGACCTCGGAGACCTGAAGGTCCCATGGCCATTCCTCCTCGCCAAGCCCATCTGCGGGTGCGTGCCGAGCCGAGGCGGCGGCAACGGCAATGCCGGCGCGTTGCTGCCGTTCTTGCCTCGGTGCGGCAGGTGGCTGTACTCGTAGTCATCGTCGGAGTCGTCCTCCTCTCCCTCGTTCCCCTCGGCGACGGCGTGGTCCGGGGCGAGGAGCGAGGGCAGGTAGGTGGCCGTGGCGAGCGAGCTGCAGGAGGCTCGCCGGGACCAGTTCGCCAGAATGCGGCGGCGCTTGTTGAAGGGGTTCTCCGGCTTTGCGAGCTCCTTGGCCTCCGCCACCGTGGACGTCGCCTCGGCGAGGCTGGTGAACGACTTGGACTTGCCCGAGTAGAAGCTGGAGAGGCCGCTCCTGGTAACAACAACAGAACGAACATGGGTTTAATTCTGTGCGCTATTTGAGGCAATTATGGATCAAAATAATTTTCCCCTCCCACACCACTCCCGCGATCCAGAACTTCCACAAGCCTAGCATTTCTAAATGGGCCCCAAAAAGGCTAGAAATTTTTTTTCCCAAGAAAAAAGTTTTAATTTTGCAAAATCCAAGAGCAGACGAAGAAATGGAAGCAAGCACTCACTTGATGGGCAAGGAGTCCTCGAGCGCGTCCAAGCAACCGAGCCCGTCGCCCTCGTTGAGCTTGCTCTCCACCTCCTCCTCCCCCTCGTCCCCGCCGGCCTCGGACGAGGAGTTCTCCCCAATCGACGAGCTGGACAGCGACGGCGCCCCGATCGACGAGTTCTCCGTGAGCACCTCCTCCTCGTCCTCGTCCTCCTCTTCTATAAAGAACCCGTCGCTCCTCCTCTTCCCGGCCGGCAGCGCCTCACGGTCACCGCCGCTCTTCTTCCCGGATCCAGGGGGGAAGCCGTAGGCCGGCCGCGTCTCCGCCACCGCCGTCGACATGTCGCCCGAGCTGCGGGATTCGACGGTTCCGACGGTGCCAGTATTTGTGTGCGTGTCTCTCAGCAATTGAGCAAATCTCGGGAGGATGAGATGTATCCGTTCGTGTTCGTCTAATAACAGGGACAACAACTCAACAACTTGTGACAGAGAGATATATGAGGCGAACCGCAGGATAGGATAAGGGCAAAGGACCAGAGGCAGCATGGGTAGGCGGGGCCTTTGTATGCTGATGGGTGCCGCAGGGTCCAGCAGGATCCTCTGCACCTCAGCTCAAAATATAGCATAGAGCTGTATGCACTAGTATATTAGTATATTGAATTTGACAATATACACAATATCCGCATTTCCTATCTCTTTAATACCAGGATACTAGCATAAAAATCAATTTTAGTCTTTTACAACATTCTTTATGTCGTGGTTGAGCTTTATTGGTTAGTTTATTTCATGTCGTTAAGCTATAATTTTTACGTCATGCCATATTTTTTTTTAGCTAAAAACAATATTTCAATTGCGTATGTTGTCGTTTTTATTACCTCATGTTACATGTCTAGTCTTCATATACGTCAAGCCATCAAAGAATATACATGTGTCAATGGATTTAGTTTGTGTACAATCGTACTAAAGGGCTATAATATGCAAAATAGAAGGGAGACACACATACTAAATATTATTTCGATGTTTTATATATATTTAGAATTTTATCACTTTTAGTTGTAAATGACGTGTAATAGGAGAACACGGTTGGTCCAAATCATCACGTGCGTGAGGCCCTAGCTCGATGAAAAAATTAAAACAGATATAGAGACGAATATACAAAATTCATAGGCCCAATAAAATAGATAAGATTTTAATGTTTTCTAGAAGGCACATTGCACTTGCATGTGGCATCCTCTCCCCCGACGCAGAGGATCCGCGGCCCTCACGCCGATCGGATGAGCTCCCTTGCGTGGCTACTGGACCGCGTCCACCACACCCGTGGTTTTCCTTCCCCCCAATGGCCCCACTCCGCGTTCCTGTGGGCTCGGGAACGGGAAGCACGCCGCCGACGAGGAAGGAAGAAAGCCAGCCAGCCAGCCAGCTGCTGCGGGTCCGTCCCTATCCGTTACAGTTGGAGGAGCAGCACCACAAGCCACCATGGATGCTGTCTGTCCGCTGACCACCCGGGCCCAGCGCGCGCGGGGTTTGTTCGGATGAGGCGGGTGAGACGTTCTGACACGTTCCTCTGCCGCTCGTCGTCGTCGTGGAAGAGGACTAGGCCCAGCCCAGAGGCCGGAGCGAGCGAGAGCGACGTCGACGAGGTTGCCGGTCGCATCCGCGCTCCGACCTCCCTCCTCCACTCGACTGGAATGATGTCACTGCTTATTTTCGGAGTCCGGATGGGCCGGCTAACCGCAAACCGCCGTCCACTTCTGCCAAAAACTACATTCCGTAGTAGTATTAGTATTTACTACAGTACGAACACCGTCACGATTTGATTCCGACGTGTTGTTTCCAAGCTTTGGATTTCACTTTACGAAGCAGAAAGAAAAAAGAAGAAGACTTGTTCCATGGTAGTGGTAAACGTGAAGAACTTCGTTGATGATGGTCCATGAAAATGAGAAGAAAAGATTGTACTGTTTCCCGAGAACTCATCAGTTTCGTCGGTGTGGGAGTGGGAGGGAGGAGTCCTGGAAGAAGCGCCAAAACGGCTTGCGTTGCGCGTCGCTCGAGGTCACGTCAGGAACCGCTGCCGCTGAGTTGGTGACAGGTAGAGATAATTATCTCTCTCGTTTTTTTCTTTTTGCGAAGGAGATATAATGATCCTTTTGTGTGTGCGTGTTTCTTTAAATTTGTGGTTGTCGTAAAGGTTAGAACGAGATAATGTGTACTGCGCACGATGCCGTGACTAGTAGCAGGGAGGAAAGTCAGCACCCACATTTTAATCTTGTCAAAGCGTAGTATCGATCATAGCAGTAAGCCAGTAATTGTAAATCCCCGGTGGCCGGTGATTAGTGGCGCACATATATATGCCACTTTTGCGCTCTCTGGATTCCATTCCATTCCATGGCCACAAGAACCTGACTGACGATCCAAGTGTTCGTCGTGGAGACTCAGCGCGGAACACGCAAACGGCATGGAAGTGTCCGCCTGTTCGGTTCCCGCCTTTGACTTGGCCACCGCTTCGATTGGTCGTCTTCTTATTTTCTCGAAGGAAGCCTCCTCAAATGTGGGGATTACATTGTTTGGGCCGGGCTTGAGCGACTTCACTCTGTACCGAAAATCTGGAGTCTCTGGGCCAGCCTGGAGAGTCCTTAACCGCATTCAGTGGACTGGGCCGGTCGAGCGTGGCCCAGAGTAGTTTCCGGCCTAGTACTGCTCGTCGACAGAAGCAGTTTGCTTTCTGGAAGGAGCAGAGCGAAGCTGTGATAGGTATAGAATGGAACGAGAGGTGTTTACAGGTCAGAGTGATAGAGCTTTTTTCCTGGAGGGCTGCAGAGAGAGGGAAGGGATAGAGATCTCTGTCAGACGATGATGGCAAGCAAGTGGAAATCGCATGAGCTTCCAAACTGTAATTCATCCGCCTGATGAGAGGGAACTTTACCTACGCATTAGCATCATCCGTCCCTATACTGACCTGCTGCAGTGTCTGCAGATCAAGTTGGCTGTTACTACTACTATCCTACTAATAACAGTCAACTCACCGGCCACAAGGTACAGTAAATTTGGAAGCGAGTAAACCAGTGGATCAGAGAAGAGTGTGGCAGCCTTGCAGGGAGGTCACCCATATAGCTAGGGGCTGGCCGGCTGCTCTTTCTCTCTCGTTAAATCGAAGGGAAGGGTGTTGTCATCGCAATTTAAGGTCTTACCAGTGCGATTGAGCGAGCGAGGGGGAGACAATTGAGCGATCAACGGCAGCTTCTTCGATCCACCAGCTGCGCTGCGCAGCACACATGATGATCCATTTGGCCCTGAGCCCCTGACAACTACTGATAATAAAGCGCCTCGCTTTTTCGCCTGCTGAGACTGCAGCACTGCAGATCGGCCGACCGATCTCCGCCGCCGGCCGCCACCGTGCAGGCTGCAGGGGATCGGAAAGAAAAGAGTGGCAGATCAGAGAGGCCGGCCAGGCCGGGGGCCGCGTGAAAAACACGTCGGGGCCTTCTTCTGCTGCAGTGCAGGACCTGATGAGAGAGAGAGAGAGAGAGAGAGAGAGAGAGAGAGAGAGAGAGAGAGAGAGAGAGAGAGAGAGAGAGAGAGAGAGAGAGAGAGGCCACCACCATACAGGGGGGGAAAAGGCGGAGGAGGTAGGCTGCAAACATCGCCTTTCCCCAGGTGGTCCTGTCCATTGTCTCCGTCTGCAGAGACGGGACTGCTTCATCGGTCAGTGACGACGATCACTGTCACGGCCTGACATGCATCCGATTGTCTTCTTCTTCACCGGCGCGGTGGCCGGCCGCGCGCCGGTAGGCCTGTGGCCTAGTTGGTTCCTGCATCAATAATTGTGCATGCGGACATACTATATAGTACTCCTAGTACACGAAAACACACGTTGGATATGAAGAAGTTGCATCACACTGACACGTACGTACACGTCGTTTTCAGCACCAGCTAAGGTCACGAGTTATGCCATGTGGGCGCGCGGCGGCCCGACGCCTAATACTAGCAAACTAGTAGTACTACTGTGCATGGAGGAGGAGGAGGAGCCATAGCCATATGCAACGCATGTGTGCATCACAGGCTACTACGTACTGAAAACCCTTTTAGGTTGGTCATAGCGACAGCAACAGTGAACAGAAAGAGAGAAAAGATGCCCTGCGAATTTACAGTGCGGAGCATGTTTCGGACGATGAGTGGGTCATCGAGAGAGGAGAAATCTAGTACTAGTAACTTTTAGTGACTTCAATTTCGCTCTCCACGCATGCATATGAAAGTAATAAGCCCCCTCAGTTAATTAATTTGCCCTTCAGTACGTTTTTTACTGTATTCTATCTCAGGTAATCAAGCGGTCTGGCCTATATACAAATAAGCTAAGCAATGATATATACAAATTACAGTTGTTGGAATCATGCATGTGTGTGTGTCTTATCATTTCTCAAAAACGGTTGAAAACAAACAGGTCAATCATCACAGAGAGAGAGGGGATCGGAACAGAGGAACGAAGAGCGGCAGGCCGGCCACGCACACCCATCAAATTTTCTAAAAGCTTGCCAAGACGCATGTAGATCGAGTACGTACACACCTATGTATGATCTATCCTCAATCACTCGACAAAATCCAACGCGCTCGCTCAGTCAGGGATCGATCAGCGAATGCAAAGTAGAAAGCTAACGAACGAAGAATGAGAAACACATCAGGCGCACATGCATACATCCATGCATTGCATGAGACCATTATATATGCTGACACGTGGAGCAGATCTACGACGCCGCGCCGCTCATGATTACGGAAAACCTTAGTCTAATGCATGGTTTAATAATTTGAGACGGCGAAAAGAGAGAACCCGCCGGGATTATTTAATTAATTAACAGTAGTACATAGTACGTGCGCATGCTCCCCACATGCATATTGGCGGCCACGGCGTACCGGGCCGGCCGGCAGGTTTATGCATGCATCGGATCCTTGCGTCGAAATAAAGGTTAGGGGGGGCTGATCCGATGGGCGCCCGGCGATCACATGCATGGGGATCACGTAGCGAGCCACATGGGCCCACATGAGAGATGTCTTGATGGTCGATGCATCGTCCATGCAACAAGAGGCATGCTTCTTCCAAAGACCCACGCCACACCAGAGCGCGCATGATACATACATACATACATATATATATATAGAGAGAGAGACACACACACATACACACACAGATATGGTACGCCTTTTTGTTGTTAGGGGCGTAAACTATTCATGAGAGATCGATTGTGCAAGTTGATAGATCCGCTGGTATATGTGTATCTATTTAACAATTCTGTAATACACATCATCCGAGTGTATATATTGAGAGACGACTTTTATGACGCGACATACGCATGAGTTGTATAATAATACACTCGTGCTCCATTTTTATTTTTGAAGTCATTTAATTAGGGAAAGAAAGTTAGTACAAATTTGAACTAATTTTCCTGATCCTAATGACAATAAAATAAAAATACATAGATGGTGTAAATCACACACACACAAAAATATAAAAAGAGTAATCAATTTCTACATTTCGTTAGGTAGATATGAACAAACTATTATTTAGTCTTTTTTAGTTGAAGAAAATAGAGCATAAGAAGACTGTGCAATTTAACGAGATTTAATTTAAATATCTCCGTTTTCTACCTAACATATTTTAATGTGTATAGCTTTGCTCTGTTCAGTTGGTTTGGTCCCATATAATCTCCAAAATACACTTTATAAAAAGATACGGAGGTGTACTATGGAGGGTTTGTTATTTAGCTGACGTACCATATGGAGTTGGAGGGATCGGAGTAGCTTACAAGACAAGCATGTCGATCGTACTCGATCATGTACACACATGCATCCACAGTAGTAGAACACAAACTCCTCATCCTCCAGTAACTTTTTGCAGCAGGCGCGCGCATTTTATACTATATGACCACCCACCCAAGAGTATAACTAAACAATTACCCATCACACACTATACTTGCTAGTACTAGTACTAGTTAATTAAGCAGCGAGTGGAGTAAATTAGTACTAGTAGTAAAATTTTGTAGTGCGTCAGCAGAGACACAGGTGAAAGATTTTGCACATCTCCGGGAGTGTAAAGAATGTAAGAGAAGGGCATATCAGCAGCAGTTAATCCGTGATGGGAGAATAACGCGGTAGATAAAAAGGTAAAAAAAAATAACAAGGAAGATTAGGAGTAGTAAGACTAATGAGACCCTTCCAACCTAACACGACCCATGTGGACGCAGCACCAGCTTTTCTTGTTGCCAACCACCACCTGTGATCCGGTGGGGCTTGAGGCCGAGATCTGGTCTTCCTTCTATCCCACTCACCACTGATCCGGCACCCTCTCCTTCCACGGCAAGCTAGCCAGCCAGTGGCACTCCCCGTGATTCTTCCACAATTGAGGGCTATTCATTTGTGCACCGCCACCACCTCACTGGCTCACTTCAAAATTGAAATTCTAGCAAGGAAGAAGGAACCGGCACTGCCAGTAGATGAAAAGCTTGCTATTCTTGCAAGCAATGCCAGTCATGATTTATAGGTTTACCTTTTCCGGATCTGCTATTTACTGTAGTTCTGTGGTGGTAAATGAGAGGCCTCTCGTCCATCTCCAGTTCGGCGGCTATTTTGGGATAAGTGCACAAAACAAGACCCCATGCGCGCGTCGTCTTTTTATTTTCAAAAACAAATTACTTTGGTTCAAAATGCCCCGTCGCTCCCTTTGTGAGTGGTAGGTATATAAGGCTCTGTTTGATCCTATATGGAGTAAATGGCTTGATTTTTATCTTGCCGATCTTTTTTTTTTGTGCGTATGTCCTTGAAATGTAAAGTACTACTCTATCAGTCTCCATTTAAATGTCATTCTAGTATTCATCATTTATTTCTAAATATTTGTCTTTCTTACTATTTAATAATCTTTTATCTCTTCTCAACACTACATCTTCATCTTCATCTTTTTCTTTCTAGTTTTTTATATGCCTATGTTATTCTCTTTTTTAAATTTTCATATACAGAGCTAAAACTACATTTAAATAGGAACGGAGAGGGAGCTCTAATGTACGTCCGCACCCGTTTGGTTCCTCGAGACCCAATTAGTTGGTGCATCAAAATCAAATCCATTGCAATGAAACTCTCAATAATGCAATAATACTAGAAAATTGTGCTGAAATATTTTCTCCAGAAAATTAAAACCACAGTTTGCCGCTTAGGCGGCATGCATGCTACTGACCACACGAGGAGGGAGCCCTGCACAAATATACCTGGCTAGACGGACGACAGCCTGCTCTAGCTGTTGTGCCACAGGGACCGTACGTGTGCACGTCCGCACACTGCACGCACAGCAATGTGCCGTGTCATGGCGAAAACGACGATGTGCGTGCTGTGGCCGTCAGCAGAGATGGTCGACCAGAGAAAGTGGTGGTGGGTGCAGCAGCTTAAGCGGCACAGCAGGACGAACATTTTTCAGAACTAGAAGAGCAGCAAAAAGCCACCACGCTCCGTGTTGTCTGCTTCCGCCTTGTTCGCTAGCAGCTCTCGGCCCCCTTCTAATTGTTGACCATGCTAATGTTATGCTATGCAGCTGCTGCTGTAACAAATCTAACTGCTCCTCCTTACTTTCTGTGCCGGATCGATTACCTGCACACCATGCCTTCATCATTTTCCTCTCACCAATTATGTACTATTTACTCAACTGTTTTTTTTTATTCCTGTCGTTCGGACATGCATTTGCAACTATTTGTTAGTAGTTCACTTCCTTGTCTGAAACGACGGGAAAAAAATGTCCAGAGGAGTATGTTGCTTGCTCTCGTGTGTACGTAGTAGGGGATTTTTGTTGAATATATATGTGCATATCACCACAAAAATAACCAAATTAAAAATGTACTTCAGCTGTAACCCTGTAAGCCTTGTACTACTAGACTAGATCAATATGGTTCCTTGTGCCACACAGTAGTTATTAATAAATTGCACATGGATTACTGGATCGACGTGCATAACGAAGGACTTGATAATATTTATTATAGAATCCTGTAATGAGGGAGTTGTGCAGCAGTACTGCTCTTAAAAAAATTTTCAGAGACGGAATGGAAACTGGCTGGGACCATGATTACATACCCAAACTTCTGTGCGCTGAAATGCATGTATCCTATCAACAAGTTGGGGAGGAATGCGCAAGTAAAATACTCCTCGTCGTCAGCATTCAGCAACTCCCTCGCCTCAACCGGTTTTTTTTTAGTAAGGTTTTAACAGCATTACCGTGCCTGTCACCAATAAATAATCCATTTGGAGAAGCCCAGAAGTTGCGATTACAATTACGCCCTCCCAAATACTTTTTAGTCTCCACGGTGCCCTTTCCTTCCCTACATTGAAAGACCGCCGCTATTTAACAGCCTTCGCGCTTCTGCCCCAACCTTACTCTCTCTCCTCTCTCCCTCTCCCTCCGATTCTTGCAATTGCACCCTCCCTCCCAAGAACGAGGCGAATTCGCGATCCCAGTTCACCGCTGCGTGCGTGCGCGCGAGGAGTTCAGCGGTAATTCGGGAGGCGGCAATGGCGTCTCCGGCCGAGGAGCCTCTCCCGGCGCTGCCGCCCATCAACACGGCGCCTTTGCCGCCCCCGCCTTCTGCTGCTGCCTCGCCATCGGCCCCTCCGTCGTCGTCCGCGGCGCCAGCGTCGTCGTCGTCGTCGTCTGCAGGGGACGACGCGAAGGATGAGGCGGACGTCGAGGAGCCGTCGACGCCGACGTCTGAGGAGACCAGGCTCCGTCCACCCGCGGTGTGCCCGCCGGCTCCGCGCAAGCCGCCCCCGCCGCGGCTGCCGGCCCCGAAGCGGAAGCCGGCGCTGCCACCCTCGCCCGCGCGGGTGTACGTCACCGTCCCGCGCGACCTCTCCACCGTCTTCCGGTCGCTCTCGCCCAAGAAGCGGATCCGCGTGTCGTGATGCCGCGATCTGGCCGTAATTTAGCATGGCCCTTTCGTCTCTTGGCTTGGTCGATTTCTTGGAGAATTCTTCCGAGTTCTTGGCTTCTCTTCTTCCTTCTTTTTCGTCCTTTCCCCCCACCTTGGGTTACTGGTATCCACGGCCATGGTATAAATTACAGCTCCCGGTATAAATAACCTGGTTCAATGCGTGTTTTTATTTTCTTCTTCTTCTTTTCGTTGTGTTTGTGTGAGCGAGAATTTGTAGCTCTAGAAATGAATATATTGCTGTTACTGAGAATGGAAGCAGTTCAAAGGCAAAAAAGTACTACTAAGCTGCTTGTAAGAAAATTCACTATGATCTTGGTAATTATGATGATGGCCACTAATTGCCTCATTTTCTGAGTCTGCTTACTTGGTGTGCCATGTCTAAACTAATTTGGAATTCAGTTGATAATATCGCCGATCACAAATTCACAATTCGGCGGGTGTAAACCATCCTGTGCACGAAGAAGCCATGAACACACGCGGTAACACGACGTCGGATTTCCGGTAGATCCAGCATTGCTACAACGAGACACCCAAGGATTGTTTAATTGTGAGATAATCCTGTGCGTAAACTTTGGGGAAATAATATTCAAACTTAATTTACTGAATAGTACTTTCGGCAGCAGCTGGATGGATTTGATACCCTGCCTATCAAATCATCTCAGCAAAAGAAAATGTGCCTCTAATGGGTTAGTGTACTTTTGGTTGTGTTGTCCGAATGCTAGAGAGAGAACAGACAGAGAGAATCTTCCATTGATCAGGACATGACGTGATTTTATTTTATCTCACTCTCTCTCGATTTTATTGGACCAATCTTATTAGCAGGGTAAAACATCTCACTCTGACGGCCTAATTCCCAGTCTGTCTCTCTACTCTACCTAGAAACGTCAAGTTTATCCTACTACTACTACTACTAGGAGTAGTAGTACTAGTTCAGTTGAGCTTTCGTAGTTCATCCATACAAAGTCATCTCGATCGTGTGTGCCTTGGATCAGGTAGCCATCTCCTGTCGTATCACCATGGAAAACTGAGCAGAATCCAAGGTCGCAAGTTTCAAGAACACGAAGTTGATGGATCATGACAGGGCGAGGCACCAAATTTGCGTCTCCAGTCTATGGGCTTTTGTCTCCTGCTACATTGGTCAGTCCGCATCTAGCTTACGAGCTGCAGCCGTGTCCTGTACTACACATTATGTTGTGTACCCCTGCCAGACCACATAGTACAGGTAGCATCACTTCAATTCAACTGTGCTATTCTGATAGAAACCGAATTCCCATATGGATTTTTAGCTGACAATTTTTACTTATTACCCACGGCAGTTGAGTAAAAAGCCAAATTACAATTGGCTTTCTTCTAAAGATATATATATATATATATATATATATATATATATATATATAAGTGAAAGATCATGATGTCACAGAATCATTGAGAGTTTTCAGCTTGTGCCAACAACATGGCCTGGCTCCTCTAGAAGAAGATCCGGTGGGAAAGGCTGTGACGCTGGTGCCCTGAAGAAGAGGAGAGCGAGAGCGAGCGAAACCAGAAAAGGTGTCCTCCTCACATGGGTTGTTAATCACCTTGCGGTTACGGTCAGTGCTGTTGCCTCAGGAACAGCTCGCTGAGCGCTTTGTCCCAGAAAGGGGCCCGAGATGACGCGAGTCGGAAAGCCGCCCTGTTACCACCCCCTGCATCATGCTCAGTTTTCACCTGCGGTAGAATCTGAGCACAAGGAATGTTCCCAAAATATACTTTTCTTTTTTCTTTTTCATTTCCATGGGTAGGTGTAGAATTAATTAACCGTGTAAAATTCAGTTTTGCTTGTGTTAGTTTCGTTTCTTTCTGCCACCTGTGTGATCCACGCAGGCGCAGATAATGTTTGCCAGACAAAATGAGATGGATAAACGGCTTGGTGAGCAAACCAATCGCTCTTTTTTCCATACAAGCTTTTATGAGAAAAAGTTCAAGGCGTTATATACTGTATTCTTTTGTAGCACATCTGTATCGTATGGTGGCACATGACATTATTTTTTAAAAAAAAAATACTATAGCGATGAGATATGGAAAAGATAATGGCCAAGAGGATGGAAGCACGTTGGGCTCGGAATTTTAGGATATGCACGACGAGATTTTTCAACCCTTAAAGCAGGGTTAAGTGCGAGGGCGTCAAGTCAAAGTAATAAGCACGTACAAATGCAAGTGAATACTAACCTCGGATCCTTTCGATTGATGCCCCTGTGTTATGTTTCGGTTCATGGTTTCTCAAGTGGAATTGAAACACCTGGAAAAGTAAATTGGTCTCCCAACCTTTGCCTCTCTCGTCTCCACATTTTTCTTACTGACATAGAAGAATCCAAGGTACGGTATGTAAGTACTGGCACTGCAGTAAATATGTGGTGGTATTGTGGTAACTGGCCTCTCTATTTTTCCACACACATTTATTTGTTCACAGGTACACCCCTATATGAAATAGTATGTCCTTCATTTTAGAGGGGGGGTTTCATTTCTTTTATGTGCTAGTATGTCAGTGTACCTACAGCTGTAGGCTACTGCCATGTTGTACTAGTATATATTGTGGAGAAAGTCTAATGATTTGTCATTCCTTTCTTGTGCGCAAGAACCAATTATATTTTATACTACGTAATCTGCTCAGGCGACCTTGAATACAAGCCACATATATACGAATAATGTTAATGTAATAAAACAATGTCCACTTTAGTCTAATTTCGGTTCCAGCGAACGCTGTGACCAGCAACGTGGAGTACTAGTACTACGTCCACGAGCCCAATCATAATTCCTCCATTAACTCCCTAAAAAAAAAATCTGTCCAAAATTGTGATGAACATGTAACAACAGGGTGGGCAGTAATAGGAACAACATGCATGGCTGTGTTTTGGGTGGAATCCGCAGTGCTCTTGCTCCGCCGCAGTGCAGTCTGCAGGCACACGCCCGGCCTGCTGGCTGCTGTTTTTGGGTCGACATGCATTTGCTACTACTCAGAAACAGAGGACATTGCTCTGTATTATACGGATGGAAGGGAGGTACAGCAGCAGCTGTTTGATTGGATTGGACGGAGCTAGAGCGGTACTGTAGTACTACTACTAGTAGAGAGCTAGAGGCTTCATCAGTAGTACTGCTGAGCTGGTAATCTTTTTTTTTTTCCTTCTTTGATTTCGCGTTTGCTTCTCCGCTGCAGCTGCAGGACGAAAGTAGGCAGGCAGCCGCAGATGACGCAGCGCCGATCGGGTTAAACATTTGGTTAATAATAAGAAGCCAGCGCTAGGACTGAGATAATAATGTAATATGGGTGGATACAAACGGCCCTGCTTTATTTACCCAACCACACCACACGCCACTAACAATCAGTCCTGTCCTCCAAATAGTACTGCTTTAATCTTTATTGATTCTCAGTAACCACCTTCCCTGCTAGGACAAACAAGAGGTAGGTGGCAGGTTACATACATTATGTGGATTCTTCAATGGAGTGAATTTGTTTCTTATGGAGTAGATAAAAGTACAAGATGAAGGAAAACACACAGAGCAAGTAATTAGGCATAATAAATGTAAATAATACTACTATTTGTTACGTAGAAACGTGTGCAGTGTAGACAAAAATCATGTAGTATGTATGATTTTCATCCCTGTATCCCTATAGAGAGTTGCTGTGACGGTGGCGGTACTGTGTGTCTCGGCGCTAGAGTTTGAAAAGTTTGCACATCTGAACTGTGCATACTACTACTCCGTAAAACGCCAAGAGGCTCCTCCAGATGGCAGCAGTGAGCAGCTACAGAGCCGAGTGGGTTTCTACGTACGCAGGATACGAGCGAAACGTCCAGGAGCAAAGATCCAGCGTCAGTCGTCGGTCGCTTTCTGGCCCCCATCTGTCAGGAAGGACGCTTCGTTGGACTCATTGTCGTTTTGGACAGTTGCGCATTTTTCGGATTGATTGTTGGATGTGGCCGCGCGCCGCTCCGCTAGGTGATGAAGCTCCGTCCATGGATATTATCTCTGCTGGAAAAGCTCGAGCTTCCACATCTGATCTGGATCATCACGTGTGCATATCATGGCCTACTTCTGCTGGATCTGTTGATAATTAAGGTTTCTTTCTTTCTTTCTTTCTTTTTTTTGCACCGATGGCGATCTTTTCTTATTGAAAATATGAGAATGAATGTTTAACGTTCCAAAAGGCAAGTTCGAGCCGTGCAGTGCAAGCAACGATCGAGAGCGCTTTAGACAGTCCTTTTGACCGGTGATGAAGCCTTTTCTCGGCCAGAGAAGGAGGACACGAGAGAAGCCACGGATGATGGATGGATACAAGGAGGAGGATCGGATGCCATTGCCCTTTGCACCGTCGCTGTAGGTAGGAAGATTTCTCCTTTCCATGTAGGCATGAACCATCATCATCCTGTCCCGTGCATCTTCGTTTCGTTCCTCCTTGGACGGCCGCGGCACGAGTAAGCTGGCCGGACAGATGATATCCGACCTTCTATACTCTTTTGCCATGACAGAGCACACGCCCTCGAATTTCATTATCTTTTGAACAACGAAATTACAACGAGTCTCGCGCAAACAGAAATCCACGAAACATAAACCATTCGGTTGTGGTTTATGTGGCAGTCGAGCAAAGCACATGGTGGTCGACGATCTAGAGAACTGCCGCGCTCCGCCGCTCTCTCATGCGTGGCGTTGCTCCGCCATATCGATCGCTAGCTCGCCTTCTCTCTCGGCACGAAGAGAGAGAGAGAGAGAGAGAGAGAGAGAGAGAGAGAGACGATAGTGCTGGGAGCATGTGCGATGCAAAGCCAGGACGTGTGCGTCCTGTCCGGTCCGGTAGTGGCTGGTGGATCGACAGCTACGGGACAAGACGCCGTACGTGTGCCTGTGCCAGCGGCTGGTTAGGTTGGGTCTTGGGTTGGATGACGACACCGGCACGCGCGGCCGGCCGGCCGGCAGATGCGGTGCGGGACGAGAACGGAACGGACGGTCGATCGATGACGACAAATTAAACGGCCGACCAACCACCCACGCCACGAGAGACGACGAGAGATACTCCTCCACACCACACAGTACATTGCAGTACGTGCAGAGAACGGGCAAAGTACTTAGTACACGTTCGTGGCCGGGGCCCCCTAATTAACGTGTCCGGTGACCGGCGGTGTCGTCGTCGTCGCCGCCGCGTGCGCGCACGGCCACGAACGAAACGGCGTGTGCGCTGGATCATACTGGACCACCGCCGGCCGGTGCGTGCTGCGCCGTAACACTAGAGTAGTAACAAATTGAACCGTGGTGAACAGAAACGGAACAATAAAGCAAGTTGGAACTTCCCCGGGACATGACATGACTCCCTCCCGTACGTGCAGTGCTGTGCTAGCGTGGAGGAGAAAAGGAGGAGTTGGAGGAGGAGGACGAGGCCGGCCCACCCGGACCGGTCGATCGATGCTGGCGTGCAGTGCAGAGAGGTACACGAACAGGCCGTTTAGTTAGATCTCTACGAGTCTAGTAGTACTAGGCTTTAATTTGAAACAAAAAAAAAGGGGGGGGGGGGGGGGGGGGGGTGGGCGGGCGTACGTATTCCTCATAATTACAACCAATCCAGTTACGTATTCCGCTCCACGCCGGCACTATAAGAATGAATGATCATCACTGGGATCGGCCACTCATGACGAGTCTGGATCTGGTGGACTTTGGACTTCTCCGGCTTAAATTTGAAAAAACAATTATTACACTCCAGCTCCAAGGTAACTGAATTACTGTCGCGAGTGCTAGTGCATCATGTTTTCAACTTCCGGATCGGATGGCAGTCAATTGACATGAGACCACTCCAGTCAGAGTCATTATACTACTACCGTGGTGTTTTCTCCTCGACGCAAATTGTAGTGTGGGGGCATCAGTACAGGGGACAGTACTCTGAAAAAAAATGGCATCAAAGACCATGGCTTCGACAGTACGTGCTGTAGTTGAATGAATCGACCAGCTACTGCTACTGCTACAGCCAACCCAACTACAAACAACCCGTACACAAGGGAAGTTCCAAACCCTGTCAGACCTTCTTTGGTTGGAAGGAATTACATAGGAATTTTGTAGGATTTCACTTCCTAAGAATTTTTTTCCTATGAGACTCATTGGTACAAAGAAATACAAAGGAAAAACTCCTATGGAATCCATTCCTATGAGGCCATTTCAAAGGAAAATAAAAACGAGGGTATGAGCTCATGGAAAAAATACTATGGGAAAAATGAGTGTGCATGATAGTAAAATTCTTCTTAAGGCATGCTCTAAACGGCTTTGTTTCATAAATCTTCATATGTGTCGTTGTGTCAAATAATTACTTTATTTTTTATATTCACTAATAGTAGAAATCACTCAGAACGAAGACAAATCATTCTATTATTGTGCATACTTTTTTTAAGAGATTGTTTATAGAGCATAGAAGTATTAGAAGCTACATTCATATACTAGTCGATACACGTAAATAAATAGAAATGTTGTTATATAACTAGCAAATCACTAATTTGTTCTAACACCCGAATGTAATGTAATTCAAAATTCCTATGTCTTCCTATAGTGGTGCCAAAGGGCTTCTCTTGTCTATTCCTGTGTTTTTGATTCCTGTAGGATTCGGCAAGCACGCCACATCAAATCCTGTATTTTTCCTGTTCCTGTGTTTCTCCTATCCTGCATACCAAAGAAGCCCTCAACCTGATCAAGGCGCCTTAAGTACTAGTACTACTACAACATAGTACTAGGTCTAATGCTACAGGCTAAGTTTCACAAATCTTCCGTCACATACACATAAGGGTCTTGATCTGGTTCCGGGCAGTACACATCATCTGCTCCAGACCAGGGCAACGCCGCTTCCGCCAGTGCAGCTTCGTCCCCATCATCAGCAGTGGCAAAATCTTCGTCAGAAGTCGGCTCAGCAAACGGCGCGTCGACACTCTCCCAGGTCAGGTCGTCTCTGCAGAGGAGGCTAGGCTCCTCACTGACCCATTCCTCCAAAACGTCGATGTTGTCCAGGCTGATGGGGTCGACGCCATCTTTGAGTTTACGCTGGTTCCTGCATCATTACACTAAAGTGTTAGCAGGAAAAAAAGATCCTGATGGGGACTCGTACGAGGAACGGTTTACAGTATCTGTACCTTTCTCTGAGCTTCAGATTATACTGAACAAAGACAGCATCACTTATCCTTGAACGCTCAAGCCTGCTTAGTTTGCTGGAATGGAGATGTTCAAAGATGTCCCAGTTCCTTTCACACCCCGTTGCACTACAACATTGGCTGAGGACTCGGACTGCAAGGCTTTGAAGCTCTTGAGTACCATTACCAAAGTTGTCCCACCATGCAACTAATGAACAGAAGATAGGATAACATAGTGAGACTGAGATAACAACATGATAAGGATAATCGATGTCTCCTGACATTCTTACCTGGATTTAGTTTCTCTCTTTGACGAATTGCGATTGGAAGGCCAAAGTCACCAGTTGATTTCTTGTACTCTTCAAGCTGCACAAATATCTTGTCTTGGACCTCACCATCACGAACCAAACTAGAAATTGCCTTAATAAGCCCCCTAAACGCATAGCTTTGCATCCTAAATGATGGGCTAAAGTAAATGCCAGGATTGAAAAAGCACCCTGCTGCATGCAGTGGACTGTGAAGCTGCCTCTCCATTCTAGCATCTATTACTCTAACATACGGCCCGTACAGACAAGCCTTGTGCATCATTCTACTCCTTATCTCCTCCTTTGCCTTTTCCATTGCTTCATAAAGATAGCCCATGGAGGGGTTTTCGTTGCTATCCACCAAGCGCAGGACACGCAACAGAGGTTCAGTGACCTTGACAACATGTCTGCATTGAGCCCAAAAGTCAACATCTTTCAATATAATGGCTGCAATATCTTTTCCAGGGCCACCTTTTGCGTAAGTTGATTTCACCCATCTGTTGCAAGTAACCATTTGGTGAAGCTCCTTCTCAAATTTAGCAATGCATTGCAGACTCAGAAAATGAGTAGCAAATCTGGAGATGGCAGGACGACACAGGTCTTTGCCATTTGTGAACTCTTTCCTCATTAAAGACAAAACCCATGCATGGTTGTATACGAACTTTGTTATTTTTCTGGCCTTTTCTAAAGTTTCATTGACCATTGGAAAATATTTGGGATCGGCGAAATTCTCCAACATCAAATCAATGCAACGCGATGCACATGGGGACCATACAAAAGTGCCATATCTTTCTTCCAGAATCTTAACAGCAGCCTTATATCTTGCATCAATATCTGTGACAAATTGAACAATGTTCTCTGGTCCAACCTCTCTGATTACTTGATCAAATATCTCTAGTAAATCTGTTTTCTCTGTTGAAGTATCTACTGACTTCAAAAACATAGACCCTCGTGGACAGTATACAAGAAAGTTTATTATGGAACCCTCTTGATGGCTCTTCAGTCTGTCAGCAATAATTGAGCAACCGCATACATTCCATTCTCTCCTTAGATCATGAAGATATTCACGAATGTCTTCAGCAACGTGTTTCAGTAATGGCTCACGTAGGTCATGATAAGATGGTCCCTCGAAGCCCAGCCCAGCAGATGCAATGGCTTCTAGCATCGGCTCATAGAAAGGAGATTTAGCTGCACTGAAGGGCACTCTTGCATCATACCACCATTTAGCCATAGCAATTCTAGCTGTGTGTAACAGATCATTTGGAGCTTCTGCATCAATCATGCCATGTTGAACCATTTCTTCTGAGGCCACCAATACACCATTGCCGGGTTCTGAATCCATTGTAGCATGGGGAGGAAAGTAACCTGTTCTTGGCTTCCTCGAGGGTCTGAAGTTACATGCAGAGCCTCCCTCAATTGAGAAAATAGGATCCGGAGAATCTTCAAACGGCCTACTATGGCCAACTCCAGTTTCACACCTTCTTTCTTCATTTCTTCCTCGAGCATCAAGTAGCTGTTTTATCTGACGCTTCACATCATTGGGCACCTTCTTGCAAGATTCAACTTGGCCCGGAATTCCAGCAAGATGGTATTTGAAGCGAGTAATGCCACCTCCACCGATCTTTTTGCCACAGTAAAGACATGTTATGGTATGTCTTGAACCAGCATTCACTTTTGCATGAACCCAAGCAGGATCGACTGTCCTTGAAGAAGATGAAGGTGATGCCATGAACGCGCCTCCTGTTGATGAGGCACCAGCTAACTCACTTGTAATATAGAGAGAAAAACAAGTCTCAGAAATATTAGCAAGAGCACTAACCCTCCCCACCCAACCCCCCCCCCCCCCCCCCCCCAAAAAAAAAAAAAAACCTATTACTTTATTGCAGCAGATTACAGATCAAAACTGCATTTGTTCATTTATGCATAGTGCTGGTATATATATGTTCATATCCTACTGAAAATAATCAATAAAGCAGATATACTTCTACACAATCACATTGTACTACAGCTTCAACATACAGCAGGCGTAAACTGATAATTACAAAAGCATGCGGTAGTGCAGTTCTGCTATTGAGGTAACCAACGACGGTTTCTGCAGCTAGAATCAATTACTAACAATGGGCGCAGCCAAGGACCCAAGGTCGCAGTTCATCACTCCCTCCGGCCTCTGGGCTCTGGCTGTCTGGCACACGCACACTCAGACCAGAGCTTGCAACAAATCCCGGTTACCGGCGACTGCGGAGTCCGGACTGCGCGGAATGAAACCGGCCGGTTTCGATTGTCTCCAACCCTAACTCGATTCTTTTGCTAACAAAGCACCAAAAATTGGGAGGTGCGGAATCGAATACTGGATAATGGAGAAACATGGAACGTACCTCTCTTCAGTCATCAAGCGGTCGAGGTCATGAAGGTCGAAGGCTTCCTCCTTAGGTGCTTGCTCCCCAGGCGGAAGATCTGGTCGGCGAGGTCCGAGAGGGGAGAACCGGAGGGAAGCTGGGATGTGCCGGGCGAGAAACCGGAAGTCATCCACCGGGTCGCGGACGTGCTGCTTCCTTGTGGGTACCGGTGGTGGAAGGCGATTTTATCCCGGAATTCGGCGGTTTTCGCGGGGTTTCATCTCGTGTGCTCGCCAAAGCTGGTGGAAACATTTTTCTTTTCAACTGCTTTTGTGAAGCGTCTGATTTATTTTCATACGTTATTGAAAATAAATCATATAAATTTATGAACTGCCCAAAGTGAGCAACAGATAGAAGATAGTCCAAATTCAACATTTTAGGTGAGTAATATCTCCTGTGTGCCTCACCCAAATAAAAGTACAAAAAAAAAAATCTCATGTGTGCTTTGCTCTGAGTCAATCCACGCTTGCAAGATTTTGCTTGGAATTAATCTACTAGGGAGATCAGAGCCAAAGAAAGAGATAACTGTAGGGAAATTACATAACAGTACTGTGGACACAAAAGAGATTATCCATGGTTGAACATCCCACTCAGATTTATTGAACTTTGAATCATAGTGCATCAAAAATTAAGAGAAGAATTTTACAAATATTCAGGTACAACATGGAGCACTGGCTACAGCTCTCAGATACTTACTCACGCATTTGATGCTTACAGAGCAAATGATAAAAAGTCACATAAATAGGTCCAAAAAAACAAGCTCAGATTGGCATTCATGTCGGTGGCTGCCAAGTCCCTGGCTTAAAATTGGTACCAGTTCCTGTTGGCTCCGAAGACCTGAAACAAAATGAGCTGAGTTACTAGAAGTTATCCAAGTTTTTGCTTCTCTTGTAACTCCACGATCAGTTGAAGTTGAGCAAAAATCGATGGTCATTGTACACTTTGAAGTATCCAAATGAAGGGAACATTTCATCTCAGTATCAATAAGGTAGTGCAAGTAAAAGTTGGAAACAAATGGCTTTGAGTGGTGTTCATGAGAAGTTACAAAAAATGTTAAACCCATGGAAGGGAAAGCAGATGTCCTCAGTGAGGAGGCTGATCCTCACAAAATATTACAAGCTTAAGTAGCTTGCCAACTTATATGATGGCCTTTTACCTCCTCAGTCCTCACTGAAGGAATACAGAAGACAATCGATTCCGGAGAGCAAAATTCTTCTGGAGAGGAGCATCATACAAATTCAGATACCACATGATAAAATGGATGACCCTATTTTGCCCTAAGGACCAAGGAGGTTTAGGGATAATAAACACAAAACCACCTTTAATGATTGCTTGATAAATGGCTGGTCCTAATGCTACAAAAACAACTAACCATCTGTATTTTCTTGTCCAATAGCTTATTTAATATGGTCTACGTTACGGGAAGTTTTTGGCTGGTAAGGTTAATACCAACCTCACTCCGTGGCTGAAATGATATCTAACTGTCTCCCAAAAATGTTTGTGTCGGGTATCAAATAGGACTTTCTTTTTGCAGGAAGAACATGGGCTCTCTGGGCAATTGGTGCGGTTTCACTGGACATTCATATTTACTGAAGTAGAGGATCTTATTAAGAGCCAGGACAAGTACAAGGTGCAGCAGATCATATCATGTATCATGTGCTGGGTAAAACGTTTCAAGCCGACCAACCCCCCCCCCCCCCCCCCCCCCCCGACAACCCGGTTGACAGTGGAATAGGATGTAATCTGTTCGCACTTGCTTTTGTCAATAAAATCCGCTTGGGTCCTTGTACCAAAATGTTTTACTGCAGAACTTTCAGTTCAGACACTCCATAAAGAAAGCATGGATGCATGCACACTATTTACACAAGAGTGAACAGCAGCTGCTACATGTACTAGAATAAAGGGCTATAGAATAAATAATATGCCATCTCAAAATACACAGTTTGAAGAGAAGAAATTGAGCTGGAATGCACCTCTCATTATCAGTTGTAGCATCTTCCATACCAGCTGCATCATTTCTCCTAGTTCCTGCCTCAGGTCCTTTTGAAGTGTTGATAGAAATGTCATCATAATGCCGTATTTGTATGCCCATTCAAAACATAGTATGAATAACATAATGTCACCTTAGTTCTGATCTAGAGAAGTACCTGTGTATTGTTGCTTCACAAAACTTTGGAGATTTGGAGTGTCAGCTTTCCCTACACATGGAGGAACATCAGCGCCTCAGCGGTCCAACAATCAGGAAAAATAATAATAAAAAAAGAAGTTTTACCATCATAAATATGATAGGTTGAAATACACAGGAAACTTAAATGATAAGACGTGGCATAGTATTATAACTATTAAGTATCACTGGAGGGTTCAAGTTACCATTTCACAGGCCCAAAAATAGGAAACAAAAAAGGTAAAAAGAAAAAAACAGTGCATTGTTCCAAAAGTGTTGACTTGTGGTACATGAACAATAATAAACAGTGCATCAAAGAAAATCCACCAAAATCTATAAGTGCATACAACAAAGGTTTGAAGTAATAAAGAGTACCAGAAAGTACATACCAATTTTCTTGACTGGTTGGACACCAGCCTTTCTTTCTTCTTCTTCTTTCTTTTTGAGAACTTGATTGAATAAAGATTAAATATGTAAGCGAGAAATCCATAAACTGTTATTCATCAAAACTATCTGGAGAAGGGACTCATAAATAAGTGAATAACCTAGGATAAAATAGAATTAGAGATGCGAGGATTTTGATAATTAAGAATCAGGAATTGTAGCAACATATACAATGCAACTAGAACTAAAGCTTGTCCAGGTGAATGCTGTCATGACTTATTTTGTGACATGAAAGCTTGTCTAGGTGCAACTAAAACACGGTTCAAACAAGAAATCTATTAAGACAAAGGCAGCTCCATCAGCCCTTGGTTTAGCAAGGTAAATGGCAAGTACATGCTAGGAAAGGGACAACAGCGTAGCTAAAACCTTTTTAACAACCAATTACACATAAAAGTAGCCAAGGATAGCTCATGTCCATATTAGAACCATTCTGATTGTCTGATAACATTATTTAACCATACATACTAAACAAGACAACCCCAAGCAATAAACTTGTGTGCTGCGCCATGACATGTCTACGGGACATATTGGATGCTTGCTTCGCAGCATGCATAACGGATGCTAAATCTTTCTAATGAAAGCATACTTGATTTTTCATTAGGAAATATATCAGATACATACGTTCAATGTTTTGCTTAACGCGTTCACGCCTCACCTCCAGCTCAGCCAATTCCTAGATAGGTGTAGCAACAAGTGAGCATCAGATGCAACAATCATATTGCTGTTGTTAAACAAAAACTTGATGCAGGATGCCACAATTTGTAGAACAAAGCATTGTGTTGGTCTGGCACTCTTGGTCTTACCTCTGGTGTAGGAGCTTTCTTCCTTTGCCCATTTAACCAGCAAATCCACTCCACTACAAACACACCACAACTATGAGATTCTCTGCATTCACTCGAAAACATATCAATTGAGAATCAAGGTTGATAATCCGTATATGCCTGCAAAAACATAGTGCACCATCAGTAAATTTGGGAAATCCTGTGGACACAGCACAAGTCTTCACGGACCTAACGAGCAAGGCGAGGGAGGGGGTCACCTGGAACGGTGGTCGGGTCCTGGTCGGCGCCCTTGAACTCCACCCACCGCTTCTCCTTCACTGTTTTCCGCCAAAAAGGGGAACAAGCAACAACGCCGAGATTTGCACATTAGCCAGCATCGATGTGCCATCCTCCTTCCAGAGGAGATGAAGAGAAAAAGACGAAATGGAAGGTCTCGTTGAAGTAGGAGCGGGAAGGTAAGAAGCAGGGAAAGAATTGGGGGAACAAACTGGCGCCGTCGACCTCCTCGACGCGGGTGAAGTAGCGGTTGCCGGCCCTGTCGACGCCCACCTGCGTCCGCGACTGGAACATCCCCAGAAGCCGCGACACCAGCCGCTTCGACATCTTCGTCCTCCCGCCTCTTCGTCGCCGCTCTCCCGGCTCGGCTCGCTGGGACAGGCCGCCGTGTCCGCCTTTTCACCGCTCGCCGGAACGCGCCGCCGCGGCCGCTTTTGGCACCCTGGGCCCTGACCATAAACAGCCCACCGGTCGTCAGCCATGTTTGGGCCCTTCATGGGCTTACATTCTGGACGGGTCCAGCAAACCGAATCGTGTGGAATGTCCGTGTTCGTCTCCAACTCTAATAGTTGGGGAGTTCATGGTTTGGCATAAGCTCTCGTAGTTATTTCATGTTGACTACTACAGCGAGAACAATAAAAAAACCGAAGTAGTACAATGTATCAGCTCGACCATGTTTTAGGAAGGCGGAAAGTTCTGCTTCAACTTCAATACGAGGAGCTTGTGGAGCAATATCTTCTCCCCAAGCTACGGCCACGTTGGCTACGGCGGGAAGCCAGGAGTCACCGACGGCTACCGGAGAGATGATGGTTTGCGGGAGACGGGGCCGTCGGCGTTGAAGGAGACGAAGAATGGGCCGTTAGTGGGCTGTTTATAGGAGGTTTCAGGGCATCCGCGACAATGCCATGGCCGTTAGCATCGGGTCCGGTCCATTCGACCATCCGCGTCGACGCTCTGTCGCAGTCAGTCCCCAGTCCCCCGCCTCCAGCGGGGACGGCAACGGGTGGCGCCTCCTCGGCTCCGACCCCCGACCTCTCCCTTCCCGCGCCGAATTCGCCGCGCCCTTCTCCCTCTCCATCTTGACCATTTCCTCCTGCATTATCCCTCCCGCTCCCACAACCAAAGCCAGAAAAGACGCTCGAACCAGCAGCGCGCGAGGCCGCGCACGCACCGATCGCCATGGAGCCGGACGAGGAGGCGTCGAAGGAGGTGGCCGCGGCGGTGGCACGGTCGCCGGGCAACGCGCGCCGCGGGATCTCCTACAGCCAGCCGCTGACGCGTGACGCCGGGTCCGCGCGCCGCGCCGCGCTGCGCAACCACAGCCTAGACGACGAGCACATCGTCCCGGCGTCCCACTCGCTCTCCTACACGCACCACGACCCCTCCGCGGGGGTGATCGCCGGCGGCTACCACCCGCCGCTCCCACCGCACCACTACCACCAGCCTAGCGCCTCCTACTCGCCCGGCGTCAACTCCACCCGCCGCTCCTCCGGCGGCGTCAGCGAGGGCTCCATGACGCTCGAGCGCGCAATGTCCGAGTACGGCGGCGGACACGGCACCCTTCAGGAGTTCGTCGGCGCGGGCGGCGGCAAGGGCATCTTCCGCGTGCCGCTCCGCGCGGCCATGCACCCGGGCCGCCCGCCGCCGCTCGAAGTGCGCCCCCACCCGCTCCGAGAGACGCAGGCAGGGTCGTTCCTCCGCACGCTCGCCTCCGAGCCGCAGCGCCGCCAGCTCTGGGCCGGCGCCGAGTCCGGGATCAGGGTGTGGGCGCTCGACGAGGTTTTCGCCGGCTGGGGAGCGGGTGTGCGCCGCGGCGACGAGGAGAGCGCGCCGTTCCGCGAGGGCGTGCCCGCGCCACCCGCACTCTGCGTCGCCGTTGACAGGGCCAACCGCCTGCTGTGGACGGGGCATAAGGACGGGAGGATCCGATCGTGGCGCATGGACGTCGACACGGCCGCCACGGCGCCCGCGCCCCAGGCTGCTGGCACAGGCGACGGGAGCGCCGCAGGGACCAGTCAAGGTGGGGGCAACAATGCGCCAGTGTTCAGGGAAGCTCTCACGTGGCAGGCGTACGGCCGGACGCCTGTGCTCTCCATGGTCGTGACGTCTTATGGTAATGGCGATGCATTCTATCATTGCAAGTGTGCTAGATCGGCGCATGAACATCACTGCATACCGATTTATGAATTCGAATGTTTTAATTTAACAGGTGAGATTTGGTCTGGTTCCGAGGGTGGGGTCATAAAGGCATGGCCTTACGACGCCATTGCCAAGTCCCTCTCCTTGTCACCAGAAGAGAGACACATGGCTGCTCTGTTGGTTGAGAGAGCCTACATTGACCTCAGGAACCACTGCACAGTTGGTAACGTTTGCTCCTTGCCTGCGTCAGATGTGAAACACATGCTAGCTGATCATTCCCGAGCGAAAGTTTGGACTGTGACGAGCATGACATTTGCTCTCTGGTATGCCTTCAGAAACATTGATGAATTGTAAATGGTCGTGTTAACTAATTGATTTTATTACTGAATTCCTGCTACAGGGATGCTCGTACTAGGGAGCTGTTGAAAGTATTTGGAATGGATGGCCAGGTTGAGTCAGCTCGGCTAGAGACACCTGTCATGCCAGAGCAACCGGAGGAAGAGGTCAAAGTAAAACCATCAAAGAAAGACAAGTCACAAGGTTCCTTGAACTTCTTTCAGAAATCTAGGAATGCCTTGATTGGAGCCGCCGATGCTGTCCGCAGGGTTGCAACAAAGGGAACATTTGTCGAAGATAACCGTAGAACAGGAGCAGTGGCTCAGGCGATGGATGGAATAATCTGGTCAGGATGCACGAATGGCTCCATTATTCAGTGGGATGGAAATGGGAACCGGGTGCAAGAATTTCAGCATCATACTTCTTCCGTGCAGTGTATAAAGGCCCTTGGGGACAGAGTGTGGGTGGGCTACGCCAGTGGTACCATACAGGTCATGGATATTGAAGGTAACATCCTTGCAGGATGGACCGGACATAGTTGTCCAGTCATAAGGATGGCAATCGGTGGTTCTTACATTTACACATTAGCACATCATGGTGGTATTCGGGGATGGCCACTGACTTCTCCTGGACCTCTCGATGGTATTATCCGAACTGAATTGTCTAATAGAGAGCAGTCATACACTAGAATGGAGAAGATAAACATAATGGTGGGAAGCTGGAATGTAGCACAAGGGAAAGCATCTGCTGAGTCACTTCGAACATGGTTGGGTAGTGTATCATCTGATGTTGGGTTGGTCGTTGTCGGATTACAAGAGGTTGAGATGGGTGCAGGATTTCTCGCCATCTCTGCAGCAAAAGAAACTGTAAGATACTTGATCCTACTTTCGGTAGTTTACCTGGTCCCTTTCTTGGTGGCTCATGATCAGTCTTTAGTCTTTGCTTTAAATACTGATATATCTGTTCACTAGGTTTTCCTATTTTCATTGTTCCAGCAACCAGTACATTCCTTATGCATTGTTGTATGTGATAAGTACTAAATAATCTACATCTTACATTTGATTACTCTTATGTTTGTTCATGGTTTTAGGTAGGACTTGAGGGCAGTGCAAATGGGCAATGGTGGATAGACAATATTGGGAAGGCGCTTGATGAGGGGACATCATTCCACCGAGTTGGTTCAAGGCAGTTGGCTGCATTGCTTATTGCTGCATGGTATTGGCCTGTCATGAATTAGTTTCCTAAACAGCACATTTCTCCAGCTTCAATCTTCATTATCATGTGATATACATAACATTGAAATATTTACTTTTCAAGGGCAAGAAAGAGCCTTAAGCCATATGTTGGTGACGTTGATGCTGCTGCAGTGCCATGTGGTCTTGGACGTGCTATCGGCAATAAGGTACATGTTGATAGAGATACGCAGGAATTCATTCTATCTTCTGGATTTCCCTTGTATGTTCTTATACTGTTGTAATTCCTAATGGTTCATTGCAAAAGATAAAATATTTAAAGTTATTTTATTTAGACATTACAAATTGAAGGTTGAGCATTTGTAGCCAATTATAGAAAACATCATAGGCATATTTTCTCTCTGTACTTATTCAAATATGGATCTTGAAATTCTAATGATGATCATATAGGAAACACTCTTGGGTTCGGGAAATAAAATTTGCATGTAGAAATCATCATTACGTTGTTTCCCGTTTAATTCATGTTCTTCTTTTGTATGTGTGATGAATATTCACTCTGCTGCAGGGCGGTGTAGGATTAAGAATTAGAGTATATGACCGTAAAATGTGTTTTGTGAGCAATCATTTTGCTGCACATCTGGAAGCTGTTAGCAGACGCAATGCTGATTTTGACCATATCTATCGGACAATGGCTTTCAACAAACCTCATGGATCCACAGGTTCATTTTTCGCATTTTCTGAAGTTCTTTTCTGTGTTATATATTGCATGATATTGTTTCAATCCAAAAGGTATTTTGATAAACCTTTTTTTCCCCTCTTACAGCTTCTGCTACATCGGTCCAGTTGCACAGAACAGTGAATGTGCGTTTCATCTAGCCTTCAAACTATCCTAGACTAATGAATTATGCTGATGTCCGAATGTTATGGTAATGTCAGGTCAACGGAAATCAGATTGAAGAAGTAAGGCCTGACCTGGCTGAAGCTGATATGGTTGTATTTCTTGGTGATTTCAACTACCGGCTTCATAGTATCACATACGATGAAGCAAGGGACATGGTTTCACAAAGAAGCTTTGATTGGCTAAGACAGAAGGATCAGCTTCGAGCAGAAATGAAAGCTGGAAAGGTATTTCAAGGAATGCGAGAAGGTCTGATCAAATTTCCTCCAACTTACAAATTCCAAAAGCACCAGCCAGGTCTCGGAGGTATGTATGTGTTACAGCTTCAAAGTTGTTATTTTCTATTCAATTTGGTTATTATTTTCCTCCTTTCTAATAACTAGGTTAACTCCTTTTCTTTTTTGCATCACTAGTGATGAAATCTAAAAATTTTTTGTCTATTGCCATACAGGGTACGATTCTGGTGAGAAAAAGAGAATACCTGCTTGGTGCGATAGAGTACTATACCGTGATAGCCGTTCTGTATCAGTAGCCGAATGCTCACTGGAGTGCCCTGTAGTTGCTTCAATTACATCGTGAGATATTATTAGACTTGGTTTTTCCTTAAGGTGGGCCTTCAGTCCTTCAAACCATCCTCATTTTCTTTTCTTTGATAGGTATGTGGCATGCATGGAAGTCACAGAGAGTGATCATAAACCTATAAGGTGTACATTTAGTGTCGATATTGCAAGAGTTGACGAGTTAATAAGAAGACAAGAGTACGGAGAAATAATTGAATCAAATGAAAAAGTGCGCTCTTTACTTCAAGAATCCTGTTTTGTTCCAGACACTACAGTTAGCATAGAAGAAATTACGCTGGAGAAGCAAGAGAATATTGTCTTCCAAATTACCAACAAGTGTGAAACAAGCAAAGCATCTTTTGAAATCCTATGTGAGGGACAGTCAACCAAGAAGAATGATGGAACTAAATCAGACCTTTTTCCAAGGGCATCCTTTGGCTTCCCACTTTGGCTTGAGGTAAGAACTATTGTACTATTTCATAAAAGAAAGAGAATATTGTACTATACACAACTGATCTAAAGTCCCTTATTTTAATGCAAATTTGTTTGTATTCATATATGGTTTGTCCCCTGTAAAGTGATATCACAATCCTACTTCAAAATAGCGAAGGCTACTTCGTTAGTACATCATTATTGATTATGCATATTTCCCCCGTTCTTTAATTGTTGATGATGCTTTATTAAGGACAATGGTGTTACAAAATCCAAACATTATGTACTAATAACTGGACATGTATTTTTTCATGAACATAATTTTCTTCCAGATGCTGATTTACTATATCACACAGGTGCAACCAGCAGTTGGTTTAATCAAACCAGGCGAATCAGTGGAGATTACAGTCCATCACGAAGATTTCTATACACAGGAAGAGTTTGTCGATGGAATACCGCAGAACTGGTGGTGTGAGGATACCAGGGATAAGGAAGCTGTGCTTAAAATAATCATATCAGGTAGCACCTCGACTGAAACCAAGAAACACACGATCAATGTGCGACATCGCTGCCCAGCAGCATCAGCTCCCCTGCCTATCATATGCCAACCAGCGGCTGCGGTTCCGCCGAGCAATGTCCTGTCCACCGAGGCACATTCAAAACGTTCTTCCAAGAAGAGCCAGTCGCGACATCAACAACAGCAGGAGCAGGATTATGCACAATTCGGGAGCTCAGAGGTTCATGACCTGTGCCGCATGCGTTGTCCCTGAAACTTGTACACAGAATACTGAAGTTCTGATCTAGGAGATGGGAGTCACAGGTTTTAGATTTCTCAGATTACATCAGGGTGTTGCTCCAGTTCTGTACATAGGCTTCACTTACCTCTATCTGCTGCCGTTCTTTCATGTAGTTCAAGCAAGGAGTCTAGAGTCATGAGTTACATTGGTAATAATTTCTTTTTTTGGTTGTTAAAGAGTGTTTCCTAGAGAGATGAAATCAGGAAGAGATACATCGTGCATGAATGAAGAATGCTTGATGTAATATGTCACATAGAATACCTTGAATTCCATTATGCCTAAGGATTATTAGACTCCTCAAATATTGGGTCCCCAAGTAAGGTTCTGACAACATTATACTTGACTGCAGTTTAATACAAAGGTAGTTGTTCTGTTGCCAAATGGAAGGAAAAATGAAGACTCAAAACAGTTACCATGCTTATTCTCCTCAGAATGATACAAAGATATTGCTCTCTGTTAATTGCAGGCTAAATGCAAGTCTAAAAAAGATTATTATAGTGTTTCCTCAAAAAAAAAGATTATTATAGTGCATCGATTGAAAATCTGAAAATTTGATTAATTGGTATCCGTGGACATGTGCAGTATACACTTTGATTTGTTATAGTAAATAAATAAGAACGAATTGTTCAAAATATTTCGTTCATTTTTTAAAATTTTTTTTGTCATTGCGACAACAAGTTTAACAATGAAAATGAGTAGTACCTCAATATTACTTCTATATCCGTATTTAAATTGTGACCTTCGTTTTATTAAAAAAATACTAGATGTAAAGATATAAGTAGCGGTTCAAAATGGTCAAAATATGCATTTGATAGTCTGTCTGTCAATCAGTGACCTAAACCCTCTTTGGCTTCGGCCTCCTCACACTCCTCCGGCCTCCGGCTCTCCGTCGTCCGTCCCCATGGCGCCCAAGGTCCTCATGGTAAGCCGCCGCCGCCGCTTAGGTCAGCAGGTCGCCACGGCACTGGCCGTCGTTATTGATGGATGCAGTGACCGCGACTCTCCAATCAATATATTCTAACCCTCCTTTTCCGCCGCGCAGGTCGCCGAGAAGCCCAGCATCGCGTTCTCCATCGCCTCTGCTCTCTCAGGCGGCCGCGTAAGCTCTCTCTTCCTTCTCCCCTTCACTCCCCCATTGAATCTTAGTACGACGGTGCTAATTTTTGCCTTTGCTGTCGAATTTGGGCATGAGGTGAAACTCGGATAAGATGGGATGTGTGACTGTCTCGGAGGAACCAACCCTAGCGGTGGGAGGTCGGCAGCTCGGCGCGCCGATGGGTGCTGACCCTTCTGAGCTTCTTTTCTTTTCTTTTTTTTTTTTTTTGGGGGGGGGGGGGGGGGATGGGGGGGGTGTTCAAGGTTGAGGTATTGGTGGTTTGACATGCCGAATCCCGATTTCAGCCCTTGGAGCATGAGTGATGGCTCATTGAGGTGATTTCAGAGGGAGTAGCCGGTGTGATCTGGAACTAATGAGGCGATGATTATGCCCAATTTCACCTAGCCCTATGCAATGACCCAATATTCCAATTATATGTGGCTATGTGTAAATAGTTGTTAGTTGTCTACACTGCAGAGACTGTCCAAACCATGACCACTTATCAGACTTGAAACTACAAGCATTTTGATCCAACAATTTCTCTCACTGTATTTTTGATGTGCAGATGTCTACACGGAAGGGAAGCACAGATGTCCATGAGTTTGATGGAGTGTTTCAGGGTTCTCATGCATTTTACAAAGTGACGTCAGTCATTGGGCACATCTTCAGGTTGTGCATTTTTCAGTTGATTTCAGAGCTTTTATCAGAATCACACTTTGATATTAGTTTTTACATTCCATGCCATTTTTGAGCTACATTTATGAATTTATGTGCATGTGTTGTATATGTCGGTGCCTGTTCATTGATATGCACGGAGATGGACCAATGCATAGTTTAACAGATGTTTACATGCACGTGTTTCAATTCATTACTTTATCAGGGTCAATATTATGGATATTCATTTTCACAGTTATTCCTGCAATATTGATCTAGCACATCCATATTACATATATTGCGCAGGCTTTGGTCTTTCGCAGGGGCTAAAGGAATTTCCTTCCTTACTGCCCCAATGGTTCGGTCATGAGGGTGTGTTGTTGTGTCTGTTAGATGGGTCGTTCTTTGTTTTTTCTCCCTTTTTCTTCTCAATATAATGACACAACTCTCTAGCGCTATAGAGAAAAAAATATTACATATATTTGTGATTACAGTTAATCCTGAATATATTGATGCCCTTCTCTCTCTTTTTTGATTTTCTTACTTTCCGTTTCATATTTTTTTAGTGTAGATTTCTCACCAGCTTATCAGAACTGGGAAACGACTGATCCAATGGACCTGTTTGAGGCTCCAGTTTTAAGATCTGAATGTAACCCGAAGGTAATGTTTTCTCGGCAACTCTTTCTGAAATAATACATGGCTTAATTGTTAATTGTCAGCTAGGGCATCAACCTTAGTTTCAAGAAAATACCACTCGCTAATGAGACAATAAAATGAATTATTTTAGTAAAGTTCCACTGTTAGCACGCACGTTTACCCAAATTCTACTCTTCCCATAGACGTTTGATCAACTATGCAATTTCACTGAATCTTGACCTGCTTATTTTGTTCTTCCCTTCATAGTGTACTTGATTTATAAGTGTAAAAAGGGCAGCCCGGTGCATGTAGTTTCTGCATGCGCAGCGTCTGGGGAAGGGTCCGACCACTTTGGGTCTTGTGTATGCAGCCTTTCCCTGCATTTCTGCAAGAGGCTCTTTCCAGAATTTGAACCAATGACCTCATGGTCACAAGGCAGAAGCTTTACCGCTGCGCCATGGCTCCCCTTCACTTGAGTTATAAGTGTATCATCAAAAAGTGTAAACTACAAAATGTCCTAATTATCGCCCTCCACCACATTTCTGGGGCTATCAAATTCACCTAAGGAATATGCAAAAGATCCAGATTCCTCTTTCTATAACAAGGCATGCATGGTATCTTGTCAGGATCATAATGTACCATTCCAGAACTTATGTATAGTTTTGTTACAGGCTCATATCCGCAGGCATCTAGCTCAGGAAGCTCGAGGTTGCACCTATCTGATACTTTGGCTTGACTGTGACAGAGAAGGAGAAAACATATGCTATGAAGGTATATTACCCTGTTCTTGAATAATCGGCTCACTATGCATATCATCCTATCTATTCACTAATAGATATTTGATATTTGACAATTTTACCTTAAGAAGTGATGAAAACCATTGTTGTGTTTTACGTTGTAGAATATAAAACAACACATGTAAAATTCAATTCTGAACTGAGTTAACTTCAGATCAATTCGAATGCTCTAAAGTTCTGTAATCTGTACAAAATTTAACTTTTTTTTACATAGAACATGTATAACTCAAAGCAGAACATTTATAAAAAAATTTAAAACTATTTGCATTATTTGCTGTACTTGGGATTTGCTTTGGTAGTGACTTGTGATTAATGCGAGTATGCGCCACATATACCAAGCTTCTTATTGTTTATTTTTACATATATACCTCCATATTTAGCTTTGTCAATGCAATAACAGTGTCAAACACATGTCCCAGTTATTGAGTGCACTGGTATTTCTGAAAATGAGGTTGGCAGAAGAATATTTCGGGCAAAATTTTCATCTGTTACTGAGAAAGACATAGTGACTGCCATGGATAATCTTGTTCTGCCGAACAAAGATGAAGCATTATCAGTGGAGGCTCGCCAAGAAATTGATTTGAAGGTAGGAGTAGCGTTTACTCGATTTCAGACACGGTATTTTCAAGGAAAATATGGAAATCTCGATTCCAGAGTGATTTCGTGAGTTCTCCTCTCTCTCTCTCTCTTTTATAATCTTGTCCATATTTGTTTAATCATTTGCTTTGAATGCATGTTTTATTTTTAGAAAAAAGTACTACCTAGTGTCAACACTGTTGAAGTAGATCGTGTTGCCTTTCTAGTTCATTGTATTATCAGTTCATTTGTTTACAGCAGTTTACTACAGGTCCAGCTGTATTGCCATGTTGTTTATTGTTTTTTTATGGGCATTTATCGTGTATAGTTGGTTTTTCTTGTTTGGACAGTTTTTCATAGTGTCATCACAGTGCTGCTGGTAAAAGGCTTGGTTGTTGGTTGGTTGGTTGGATGGATCACAGTGCTGCTGGCAATGCAGTTGATATTTGAAGGATTTGTTCTGTAACAACTAGCCTGTTTGTTTTTCCTCTTCCTAGCAAATTATAAAACTTTATGGTTGGAATAGCTGCAAACGTGGAATATTCAATGCTGATAAATCACTACCCTCAAACATTCAGAGCAAGTGCTGGTACTTGCATTAAAGAAAATGATTGTCATCGTTTCCTATAGTCCATAGAAAGATGCCTCAGACCTGAAGACTTCTTTTGGGATGATAGAAGTATATGTTAACTTTCTTCAGCTGATGTTGTTTGTAGAGATCATAGTTGACGGAAGTGAAAAGAGAAATGTTTGTGAAGTCAAATTTGCATTTTAACTATTCAAAGATTTTTTTTTAAAAAAAACTGTACCATACGGGAGCCCCTACTGAGGTAATTTTATTTTTTTACACACACACACACACACACACACACACACACACACACACACACATATACAAGGAAAGATAGGTCTGGACCACTTTGCAATGAAGTGTAATTTTATTTTTGAAAACTGAAATTTTGCCGTAAATAGTTCCGATGCTTTGCCCCAGCCAAGTGTAAAATGTTCCTATGGTCAGGACCTATTCCTGGTGCAAAGCATTGGAACTATTTACGTCAAATTATCTAACCATTCTTGTTTTGATTCTCTTAAACTGATTCTGGTTCTGTGCATTGGATTCGTTTTTTCACATTTGTTGTTTTGTAGCATTATGAACTAAAACCCAGGAACACTTGTGCCTTGTATTTTATCCATGTGATGCTTCTGCTACCATATTCATGTATCCTAAGAT
The DNA here is from genome assembly GCA_001182835.1 of Oropetium thomaeum. Classification (NCBI taxonomy): domain Eukaryota; kingdom Viridiplantae; phylum Streptophyta; class Magnoliopsida; order Poales; family Poaceae; genus Oropetium; species Oropetium thomaeum. Next base: position 436,891 of record LFJQ01000099.1, on the reverse strand, counting down.
TTCTACCCATAAATAATGGGTTCAGTGAAATTGTGTCTTCCTTTTGCTTCTAAATAAAATTTTATCTTTATTCAAATTATGGTAGCAATATATCTTACATGTGGCCTACCCTTTATACTATTTTCTCGATTTTGATTTCAAGATTGTTTTTATTTTCTAAATCAGGTATGGTCCATGCCAAACACCTACTTTGGGATTCTGTGTACAACGCTATCAACAAATTACCACATTCAAGCCCGAGAAATTCTGGTCCTTGAAGACTTATATTGTCAAAAATGGTAATGAAATACAGCTAGAATGGGACAGGAAGAAACTTTTTGATTTTGATGTGAGATCACATACCAAGTGCTTTCATTTAGAGTTTTAGTTTTATTCTTTTAAATATTTGCACTTAATTATTTAAAAAATGCAGGTCACGGTGATGTTCCAAAAGATGGTACTTAGTGATGGAACTCTAAAGGTAGCAGATATATCAGTAAAGGAAGAGTGTAAAACTCGTCCATCTGGCCTTAATACAGTTAATATGCTTAAGGTACTACAGCACTTTTAGCCATTGTTTTTCATAGTTTAAATTGCACACTTCTTGACATTACATATTGTCACCGCATTTCTTAGTTCATTATGACATTGATTGAAATCCAATACCCACGATTCTCCAGTTGGCTTAGGTCTTGACAGGATTGTTAGCAATAATATTGCTAAGATATCCATTTGATGCAAAGGAGCATTTTGTGTTGGTTCACACATAATTTCATGGAAGAGTTGAGTGATTATCAAGTTTATTGAACATTCTTTTTATCTCAGGTTGCATCAAGCGCACTAGGAATTGGACCCCAGACAGCTATGCACTTGGCAGAGCGACTTTATACTCAAGGATTTATCAGGTTTCAGACCTATAAGTAGTGCTCAGTTCCGCATTGTGGAGTTCTCCCCTTCTGTTATAGGAGTGATGCTAATGTTATTTCATATTAACCTGATTGAAATTACAGGACGCTTTCTTGCATTTTCTGTTTTTTTATTATTATCAAATGAATGTACTAACCGACTGTATCAGATAGTATTACTTTTGTTTGTATAGTTGTACAGCTAAAGGTATTATATGTTCCTCATTATGTTTGGCTGCCCCCCTTAGTGGTCAATTATGAGCTAGAACTGGCATGCACATTGACCCACCAAGGCCTTAGCAAACTGGTCTTGATATGACATGCTGGTTTAAAAAATTATGATGTACTAGATACATTTTACCAGTTTATCCACTGTTCTTGCCATAAGACTTTTTGCAAAATTCATCATGTATTCTTATTGCATTGTAGGTAACTAGGTATCACTTTTATTACTGTCAGTAGTGTTTACTGATCTACTGAGGTGTTCCTAGTTACCGTGGTAGGGCCTTCCCCTACTGTGTTTTCCTAAAAAAATGATTCTACAAAAAGAAAATGATGTGCCAAACAAGGCCCTAAGCTTAAAACTATATAATCAACTTATAATGTTCACTATTGAACAAAATGCTTTTCTTCTTCACTACATAGGTGCTACTGTTGTTGCATGTTCGCTTTTACTTCTCAAGTACTGATAGTTATCTTCACAGTTATCCACGTACGGAGAGCACTGCCTATCCAGCATCATTTGACTTTACAAGTATACTTGCTGTACTAGTTCATAATCCTTTATGGTCCAATAATATCCGGACATTGCTGGATGCTGGTTTTGTTAAGCCTCGTCAAGGTCATGATGCTGGAGACCATCCTCCAATTACTCCAATGAGATCAGCATCCGAAGAAGCTTTGGGAACTGATGCATGGCGGCTGTACCAATATATATGCCAGCATTTTATCGGGTCTGTTAGTCCTGATTGTAAGTATACAAGGTATATTGCATCTTATCAGGCTAAGCCATTTTCATCTTTGTTGCATTCAATTAAACAGTCATATTATAAAATAGAGGTTTTGGATTTTTTTCCTTTTGTTTTTTACTCAGTCCTTATACCTAGAAATTTGAGATGTTTTCTTCTTATTCTTTCTAAGACAAGTATGTTACTGTTTATACATCACTGATTCTTAGACTGTGGGGGCCTCCCCTGCTATGTTTCCCGTCAAAACATCACTGGTTTTCTTTAGCCATTTAGTTATTTTTTAAGGAATGAATCATAAATTGCCCTTTTCATTACCATGGATTATAGGACGACCATTGAGTTAACGTCAGGTGGAGAGAGATTCCACTGCGTTGGCAGCCGGGTCACCTCTAAAGGATTTACTTCCATCATGCCATGGCTAGCTGTCAGTGAGAATAATCTCCCTGCATTCGGAAAGGGAGAAGCTGTTAGTATTCATAAGGTCGACATATATGAGGTAAGCCCTATTTGGTTTGCTCATATAAGTTTTATCTGGACCTCAATATGTTTTTTGAGGGATAAGGACATCAGTATGTTGATGAATGATACCTCATTTAGGGAAGCACCACGCCTCCTGATTATCTAAGTGAAAGCGAATTAATCTCTCTCATGGAGAAGAATGGTATAGGCACTGATGCATCGATTCCTGTACATGTAAACAACATTTGTGAACGGAATTATGTGCAGGTTAGTTGAGTTGTTTTCTGCCTAGAACTTCATATAAGTCACATATTATGGCCTATTGCTTTACCTGCACATGTACATCTGAACATGTTAATATATAAAATGATTTAATGCTTGTATTTATGAATCTTAAAGGTGAATTCTGGAAGAAGATTAGTACCAACACCCCTGGGAACCACATTGATAAGAGGATATCAGTGCATTGATCCTGATCTGTGCTTGCCAGATATCAGAAGCTTTATTGAGCAACAGATTACTCTTATTGCAAAAGGCAAAGCTGATCATCGTCAAGTTGTTCAACATGCTCTCCAGCAATTTATGAAAAAGTATACTTACTTTGTGAAGAAGGTAATTTACGGATCTTGGAAATTTTGTTTACAGATTCTGTTGTTCATTTGCACAGATGAAACCCTTCTCTTAGGCAGAGGATACATAGCTGGCTTCAAAGCCTAATGTAGTTTCTTTCATCCTCTTTGTGCAGTGTTTTCTGCTCTGTTCAGACAGGTGGTTTTCTTTTTTCCAGCACCTCTGGTGCACTTATTAATATATCGACCACAGTAAAGGTTTTCCCTGCCGTATATTCCTCAACAAAAAAGGAAAAGGGAGATACTTATCTGACTCCCTGAATCCTGTTTGCGATGTAGGCTGTTCTTAGTTTTGATGTCATGGGCTAATGGGTTATCTGTGTTGTGTTTGTACTATTGATGGGAGGGGCCCCAACACCCCTCCTTTGCATACTTATTCTTCTTCTTAATGAAATGATATGACAGGTCTCGAGTGTATTCAAGAAAAAAAAAATTCTAAAATCAACTAGGAAGATGTATGGGAAGCAAAACTGAGTCCTTTTTATTTAAACACTTTTAAATACAATAAAACTATATAGCAGAAGCAAAGCAAGACTAAAACTAAGTGCAATGAAGCACAGAAGCTCATTTTAGGAAGCCCAAAATCAGATAAGAGTCATCTCCATCCAAATCTACTCCGTACTACCTTGTGAACTATTTATCATCCAGTGATTCACCCTGTTTGTAACAACAGGAATTCATTGGCCCAGACCATTGATTATATAAAATTGTTCTGTATTTCTTAAATTAGAATGCATGCATAATTTCGAATTAAGCCAATGCTTAGGTACAATAGTATGATGTGATAGGTCTAAGCTACTATAAATTTTTGCTTGAGTTATTATAATTCCAAAAAAATTGGATGGATCTGATTTTGGGTTTTTTAAAATGAGCTTCATTGCAGTTAGTTTTAGTCTTGCTTTGTTTCTGCTATAGTTTCATCGTATTTAATAGTGTCAAAATAAAAAGGAATCAGTTTTATTTCCCGCCTGTCTTCTTCCTAGTTGATTTTAGGACAAAAAATCACTGTATACGAGGCTGTGATGAATATTAGAAAGCTTTCCATTATCTTTTTCCTTGCGGATTATCAAACAATTCATAGTATAAGGCAATGATTAACAAAATAAGTTTTCATTTTAAGAATATCAAGTTCATCATGTGATTTCTCTGTTTTTCATTAAGATGCTTAGAATGAACCACGCTGTTTGCAGATTGAAAACATGGATGCTTTGTTTGAAGCACAGTTTTCACCCTTGGCGGACTCTGGGCGCCTGTTGAGTAAATGTGGGAAATGTGGTCGGTATATGAAATACATTTCCACTCAGCCGATGAGGTTGTATTGTGTAACTTGTGAGGATGTGTATTATCTTCCCCAGAAAGGTTCCATAAAGGTAAATACTTGTTTTGCACATATATCATGTGTCATGGTGTGTTACTATTTACTTCCAACCTCAGTTCACGAAAAGTTGACCAGACACTAATTGGAATCAGGGAATGCTGAATAATTATTCGCTTTATAGAAAATTTTTACACTGGTGAACCTTACTTTTTGTAGATATCATTTTTGTTAACTTGCTTCATGATCCATTTGTTTCCCCAACTTAATGCTTCTCACTTCATTATATGATACTGTTTTTGACTCTTAAGTATGATGCATCTCCATATCTTAAGTGCTTTATGGTGCCAAATGTGAGTTCATTTGTGGCTTGTATCAAAAATTCTATCCTTTCCAGCTTTACAAGGAAATCATTTGCCCCCTTGATGGTTTTGAGTTGCTCCTGTTCTCAATGGTGGGCCCTGATGCAAAGTCTTTCCCGCTGTGCCCTTTTTGCTATAATAGTCCTCCATTTGAAGGCATCGACAAACTCTTTGGTGCTCTCAAGCTTGATGAGACTGGCAAGGTTGGAAAAGGAGCTGGCATGCCATGCTTTCTTTGTCCGCACCCAACGTGCAAGCAGTCCATGATCACTCAAGGAGTTTGTGCTTGTCCTGAGTGTAGCGGTACCCTAATTCTTGATCCTGTTAGTGCACCCAAATGGAGACTTTACTGCAACATATGTAACTGCATTATCTTACTCCCACATGCTGCGCATAGGATCACAACTACAAATAAAAAGTGCCCAACATGTGAATCAACTATCATTGAGGTTAATTTCAACAAGAAAACTACCCCTCTTGAAGATGGAGCGACATTGCATGAGGGTTGTATCTTGTGTGATGATCTATTGCATTCACTCATCGAGATGAAGCACGGAAAGTCATTCTTTATGCGGAGAGGTAGAGGGAGAGGTAGGGGGAGAGGCCGTGGGAGAGGTAGGGGAAGACGAGGAGGCTCAAAAACCGATGATCCTAAGATGAGCTTCAGAGATTTCTGAAGATTTGGGGGCATCAACATCTGACCCTACCTACTCTAGGTATGTCCAGTTCTAGCTCAAAATGTAATTTTGTTTACTGTTTCTGTTTTGCATAATTTTGTTGTTTGCTCCGTCATACTAATACGTTGGTAGTTTATATCAAAGACTATATACATTAGTGGTATCGAGTTAGTTTTCTAAACGAAATGCAAGTATCATCTGTGCTGAACTGAAAACTTGTCCAGAAAAGAGAATGCAATCTTTATTAGTTCTATTAGTTTAACATCTCTGGTTAAACAGTCCTTTACTTAGAGTGAGGTATAGAAAAATTATTTCTAAAACTGAAAGCAATTTGCATGTCTGTGCACAGTTTACTGTATAGTTTTAATATAAAAATTGGATTGCTAGGGGAATGAGACCTGTGTTAATGAGCATCATAGGATATGTATTTCTTATTGTAAAAGGGTGGCTCTAAAACAATATATATGTTGGTTCTTTGTTGTCATAGACTAATTTGTGTTTTCTTTTCTTTTTCCATTACTTGGTGGTGCAGTGCTGCATGCAAGGTCGAGAAACATTGTTTGAAGGTTTTCAGCTCTTTGGTAATCCTGACAGCCTGATAGATACGGAAGCCCAGGAACAAGTGCATCCTCAAGGAAACCTCCCTCAGTGTGGTGATAGTTGTGCCGCTAGCCTGCTACCAGGATTAAGAAGTGCATTCTTTTTTTACGGACGCATTTGAAAATTGAACCTAGTACCAACGATTGACATCAAAGGCAACAGTTCATGGTTGGTGAGAACTGAGAACGTCTAGCTCAATGACTGCCTCTGAAAGTGAATTGCAGGTCAAGAAACTCATGTTCTCTTTGCAACAATGTTGGCGCTTGATAGCGCCTTCCAATCTGAAAAGATTCTTTTAGAAGAAACAGTGAGGGCAAGTAGAAATAGGTTATTCTGTTTTATGTGTTTGCTTTGATCCTACTGCACACAGTTTTGAGATGGAATGTGAGTCTGAAATCCTTATCGTTTTCTGTTATGCTTTTTAGCATAGTACACCAGGTGAGTCATACTCCCCCTGATTTTGTTTTATTGATGTTAGGACAGAGATCCTAGCACAAAAATGGACTAGGTCTCTTGTCTGAACAAGAAGTAAACAAAATCAGAGGTAGTACAGCATGACTCTGACTAAAAATGCTTCAGGTTGTCTCAAGCCCCAGAACCTTACCATCTGAATTGAAGATGGACACTTCAAACTTCTCATCGAGTCCAAGGACATTGAGCAGAGTGCAACCCATACCAACTTTGAGTTCTAACTAATCAAGAATTCAAGGGTAATGCTCTCAGAACTAATTCCTCTCACAGCCACGGCTTTATGGAGGGAGAAAAGCATTGCTTGCTACCTGAAAGTCCAACAGAAATAGGTAAGCTGGAATCTGATGCTTTGACAGTGTAAGCTCTATGGTGCAAGTCTTGGCTTGTATCAATTTTGTGTAGATTATGTTTCTAAAATGGTACTTTGCCTAATTGGGTTAATGTGGTAGGTTGATTTGATTCGTTACTGTTAAGGAACTGGTTTGAACCAAATCGTTTGACTTGGACATAGCAGCAAGATGTCAGTTATCACCGTCAGAATGTGTAGTAGGGTTGTCAATGTGGCTCTGGCTCACCTTACGAGCTGCCGATCCCCTGACTAGTTTTCCCTATTTCTTTGTTATAAATAAACGGAAATGAAGTAGCGAGAAATGTAATGTTGAAGATTGCAAAAGAACTGATTGATACGAAACAAAGGACAAAGATATTCTTTACGTCCAGTCGAGAGGAAAAAATATGCTTGCACCTTCATGTGCCTTTTGACCTTTTGTTTTTCCCTTAAAGTGACTGATCGCATCATAAAAAGGGTAAGGCAAGGTGGATTACACTAAACAACATGAAATATGCCACTCTTTGCTCGAAATCTCATCCTGTCCTACTGGCTACTCCTTTGCATTCATCTCTGTTCGCTGCATTGATACGTCGTTGCAACTTCACCAACCATCATGGCAAAAGATCGCCGTCGGACTTTAGTAAAAAGTGGCCTTCGGCATGGGCCCTCTCAACGCCTGAGAGTGCATGATCACTACGGATCCTTCCTGCTGGAAAAGGACTACTCCAACGGCGACACACTGTTGAGCTTGCCGTGCTTTTGCACGCTGCTCTGCTCAACCGATCCACTGAACCATGAATTTGAACCGAATGCTACAGGAATTTGAACTGAACAAAGCATCGTAGCTCATACCTCAGCAGCATACTGCACTCAAATACGCATGCCATACATAAATAAGCAAGCCCAAACAACGAGATCTCTCTACCTATCATCAGTATCATCTGCCTATAGTTACACACCACCAAAAAAAAAGTTCATACGTAACGTGCCGACATGATGTGGCCATTGGAGGCGCTGTTGAAGGTCTTGGTCTCCTCCGCCTTGCTGCGCCTCCTGACGACCACTCCCCACGTGACGGCCTCGAGGGCCATGGCCACGCCGCCGAGGACGAAGACGGCGGCGACGAAGGCCGTCCGCCACCGCTGCTCGACGCCGAGGATGGCCATGCCCTTGAACACGTTGACGACGCCGAGGACGACGACGGCGTACCCGACGGAGTGGTGGTACGCGTTCCAGTACGCCCGGTACCTGTGGCCCTTGTTGGGCCTCAAGAACAGCGCTAGGACTTGGAGGGTGCCGAGCGCGAACGCCGCGGTGCCGATGTCCCGGTGGGCAGGGTACGCTACGCCCTCCGACTCGTTGCCCAGGTTTATGCCGGTGGCCCAGCCGGAGACGCCTGCGGCGTAGCCGAGCAGCTGGCAGCTCACGTGGAGGTAGAACCACGCGGGGTCCGCCGAGTTGAACGTCTTGAGGTAGCGCGCGAAGATGGCGCCCGTGGGCAGCAGGATGCCCCAGCCCATGGCGTTCAGGATTCCGTGGATCTTTCGATCGATCGGGACAACAAGTTTGTAGTCAGGTTTTCAGTTGTAAATTATCAGGCAGGAGTACGTACGTACGGTTGTTTGAGAAAGCCGCAGGGCACTCACAATGCGCCTCATGGTGGCGCTGTCTGCTCCGGCGGAGGCGGTGGTTCCAGTGAGCAGGTCCAGCTTGCCCCTGGCGGCGAGGTTGTCTCCGCCCATGGCGTGCGGCGCGGGGGTTCCCCCGGAGACGGCGGCGCCGACCTGCCACACGTGGTTCAGCACGCCCGCCGCGCCGGGACCCAAGCCGAGCCTCCCGAAGACCGCGACACGGCCGTCGTCGGCGCCGAGGAGCTCCGCGGCGAGGTCCGACGCCCGGAACGCGATGGGCCCGGGCTCCCCGAGAGCGTACCCAGAAATGTTGTACGTTCTGACAGACCAGGCGCCGCCGGCCCCACCGTACGCCGCGGCGACGAGCGCCTGCGCGCCCGGCATGCCGACGCCGAACGGGTTGATCCCCCACGCCACCCACCCGCCCGGCGCCGCGGGTCTGGCCACGAACGCGACGGACAGGTCCCCCGACGCGCGGTCGTGGGTCCAGTGCAGGGACGCGCCGAGGTGTGGCAGGTCGCTGCACGACGCGTAGGCGCGGTTCGACGAGAACGCCTCGCCGGCGCATGCGGCCCCCGCCGGCACGACGAGCGCCGCCTTGAGGAGGAGTGCGACGACTGCGACGCACGCCGCGCTGCCCATATGGCGGCTCGGTTATTGTTCTTCACTTCACGCTTCCAGCAGCAGCAGCAGCTGTGCTCAGCTCGGCTCGGCTGTGGGAACCCACGGGAAAATGCTGTGTGGGAGTCAGTGGCGACCCGAGTGGGGGTTAAAAATGAGCGGAGGTGACGGTTGGCCGCGAGGAGACGGGCGACCGGCCGGTGGGGCACGGGCTCCAGCGCCACCAGGTGTTGACATTGGCGCAGGGTTAAGCTGGTGTCTCCCCGGCTCGGCAATCGGCATGGTGGTTGGCGCCCAACCCCACCGCATGGTGTGCTAGGGCTAGGCACTGATCTCTGTCGCATCCAGTCCAGCCATGAGCCATTTTCTCGAGCTTGTACGAGAGTACGACATTATCTCATTTGGATGGTGGCGACGCAATTCGTGTTGGTCAGGTTCCTTCTACTTTGTTCCTTGTTGCTTATAATTTTGAGCTCACATCTGATACCTTTCAAGAACATGGAAAGGCTGAAGAAATGAGTTACAATCTTGGAGAGCTGGCGTGTGCCCTCTAGCTCTACATCGTAGGAGTACATCCTCGAGACGACGATCTGAAATGACGAGTAGTCTTCCTGTTAGTCTGTAACCGTCGACGACCGACGGGACGTAGAATGTGATCCCTAATTCAAGCCCACGTAAAACCGGAGGGCAAATGGCAAGGCCCAATCTGTCCTTAGCCCACGGCCCGGACACTCCCCGTAATGTTATAGCAGCCATGGCCCACGCGTCAAGTAACGGACATCTACGTAATCCATGACCCGTGTGTCTCATGCTCTTAACTGAAATGAAACAGCGCCATGGGCTGGATCGAGCAGCTCAATGCAATGAAGCCGCAATTTACGGCCAGGTCAACTCAGGGCCTTGAAGCTATGACTTTGTTCGTCTCCGAATTTTTTTTTTTTGAGATAAACGTGAGCTTTATTGATTAAGGAGACCTATTACAATCTTTTAAAACTTGCTGTTGGATGCAATTAGGAGCTTCCATGTGCAACCTGCTAAAACCTGTATGACCGAGAAGCAATGAACATGAATAAAGTAGGAGCAAACGGTAACTACATTATCTAGAATGTATTAGGAACCCCCTCCGCTTTTAAAATATGTAGTTATTATTACTATAACAATTCTAGTAGTTCATTTTGACTTCGCTAAAATGGATCTAGTAATCTACTACATTTCAGGACGGATGTAGAATGTACTAATTCCGGCCATCATTGACAAATAAGCAGTGCGTGCTTGGGTTGGTTTCCCTCACATGGGCACGGAGCTACCGTTTTCAACTGATTCCAACTCCTCGTAACATTTTGACCTCCGTAAAATACACCCCATGGCGTGTTTATACTTTGAATGCACTGGATCAGCACGTTCTGACAAAGTCAACTTCCAAGAAGCAGTGTCATCTGCATCTCCCGAGCAAGGTTTTAAAAACCATTCAAATCAACGAAAACCAATTATATAAAAACCAAACAATTTACCATAAAAACCATACAAAAACCGTTTTTACTATAGTATATAATTATAGTTTTTAGAAAAAACTATTCAATTTAAAAAATCGACTAGATCGATTTAAACAAGAACCGAACGGTTTTCAAAACCTTTCTCTCAAGTAGGCTGTCAGATGCGCTGCACGCACATCCGCAGGCACCCTCACATGGCCACTCATCCAAAGTGGAGCTTCCAGTTTTCCTCTGGTTCTATATAATGAAAGCACATACGCCCGTTTCGTTCCCGCACTTTCCCCAGCTGCAGCACCGGCGCCCTGCTTGAAATAAGTAATGGCGTCCGCGACGCAGCACCGGTGCGCTGTTCTCCTGGCTACCGTCCTCCTCCTGGCGTCGTCGCCGGTGGCAATGCGCGGGGCGGCGGCAGCCGGCGGAGGCAACACCACCGCTACTTCCGCCGACGGCTGCGGGACCGAGAAGTTCCCGGCGGGCCTGAGCTACGCGAACTGCACGGCGCTGCCGCCGCTCGGCGCGCTGTACTGGACCTACGACGCCGCGGCCGCGACACTGTCGGTGGCGTTCGTGGCGAAGCCGTCGGGGCCCGGCGGCGCCGGGTGGGTGGCGTGGGGGGTCAACCCCAAGGGGTCCGGCATGGCGGGCGCGCAGACGCTCCTCGCCAGACCCAAGGCCGCCGCCGCAGGGTCGCCCTACGTCGTCCGCACGTACAACATCACCGGGTACAGCCCGCTCCCGGCGGAGTCGACGACCATCGCGTTCAAGGCCACCCACCTCGCCGCCGACGAGAGCGCCGGCGGGAAGGTGCGTCTCTACGGCAAGCTGCAGCTCGACCCCGGCATGAAGGTGGTCAACCACATCTGGCAGGTCGGCTCTGCCGTCAACAACGGTGCGCCCGCCAAGCACGCGTTCGCCAAGGAGAACCTCGCCGCCAAGGGCAAGCTCGCGCTCGTCGCCGGCGCCGTAGAGGAGGCGCCTGCCCCTGCCCCTGCGACGGACGAGTCCTCGTCCTCAACAGCTAAGCCCGACGGCGGTACGGCTTCCCCGTCTCCGTCTGGAGGGAAAGGGAAGTCGGCGGCGGCGGCCACGTACTTGCCTTCTCCGTTGCTCGCGGTCCTGGCATTGGTTGGTTTCTTGGCAACCGTATGAACATGATCTTGCAGAGGTTACCCTCTGCGTCTGGAGAAGGACGGAGTATTCTTGGTGATTATTTTCTTTTCTGGATTGAAATAAAAAGATTGTTGTATTCTTGAGAGCGATCTAGACTGCGTAGTTTACTATTGTTTTGCGCAGTCTTGAGCGCGATCTAGACTGCATTCATTTTATTTGAATCAGTTGATGCCATTATATCAGGCCGCTTACTGGATGAGCTTGGTCAAACGGTTGACTTCTATTGATGTCACGCCACCGAGGTGAATCTGAATCAGCTCGGTTCATCCAATGTTGCATCGGTGCTACTGCTACAAGTTCAAGGACGAGTTTACCTATAGCTTAATGAATTTAACTTGGGTGAACTCGATGCTGTTCCCCCGGCAAGCAAGTTGCGAGCGACGCACGCACGTGGTGACCGGTTATATCTTATACTAGAGTCTTTTTATGGTAGATCAATTTTATTATTTTACACCCTGTGTTATAAGAGAAGATAACAAATTTAGATCGTTAATATTTATAGAAAAATTGTTACTATCTACAAGGAAAAAGGTACTAAAAATTACAAAAAAAGTTAGATGTCACTAGATGGAAATCAGAGTATGAAATCTAGGATTAGTTTGACAACTGATATCTCTTTCTTAATTAATAATAACAATAATAAGTAACTAACTATTATACCCTCGAGATCTACAAATGGATGGTTCGTAGTTATTTGGCTCTACCATAAATTTGTCTAATACGATATATCCTCCTCCATATGGAATTGTGGATCCAAATCCAAGTGGGTAAACTGAAATTAGATTCCAGTTACTCCAACTGGGCTTGAGACTTTGACTGCGTGTGTGTGCCTAATGGCAACTCAAGAACAATATTTAATCAGGAAAATTGCATAAACCGTCCTGCCCTTGTGCTGGACTTGTTGTACAAACCGTCACAATCCAATTTTATTGATTTGAAACACAAAAGAATCCTTTACAAACTTCGGCAGTATAATCCTCATACCTCTTGGAGCCCCAGAATAATCATGAGTTAGCCATTGGCAAAGATGCATTTGAGGAGTATCTAACAGTAAATTCCAACCAGATATCCACTATCGATTTTGCCTATTTTACTCGCGATCCATACGGCCCATCTAGAAATAGTTCCACAGCGGCCCACAGTCTCTGAGCCCACCATCTAACCACCTTCTAGGGTTCCTAAGACCACCTTTTGTCTCGCCCTTCACCAACCCGCCGCCGCTTCGCGCCTTGCTCGCTCGCAGTCTCTCACCGCCGCAGGCTTTTGCAAGGTACGGCTCCCAGCATCCTCCTCACCGCGGATTGGCTCCAACCACGGCGCTATCGAACTCTTCTCTCTCATACCGGCTTCATTGCTTCCTGTTGCAGATGGCGGTGCCGCTGCTGACGATGAAGATCGTGAAGAAGCGGGTGAAGCAGTTCAAACGGCCTCACCACGACCGCTACATATGCCTCAAGGTAAAACAACAATGACATTCTCGCGCCGCTCCTTATTTGTCGACCTCACAAAGCAGTGGCATCACTCTCCCTGAATCGTTGGCTGAAAGCTCATTAGCTTGCATGATTAACTTCTTAAGCACCGAGCGTGTGCATCAAGATCATGTAGTCATCGTCGGTACGCTAGTTTAAGTATGTTGGCCCAGCTTTGGGTTTGGTGGACCATACTGTTGTATCAGTTTCTTAGCTTGTTCTAGATTCTGAATATTTCATTGGCGTCCTGAAATGTATATTTGTTTGAAGCTTTGGCACAGGGTCAATCCACCTTCACCCTGAAGAAATGCTACTGATTCTAGTATCGCTTAAACTGCACCGTCACGATGCATCAAATGTATGGACCCATGGACAGTAATTCAAATTGTGTTGTGTCGTGCTGAACCAAGGCATGCACAACTTTTCTCAGTCGAGTATACTTAACTATAGCTTTACATCGATTAACCTAGTTAGTTAAGAATCGTATAAGCATGATTTGACTATCTGAGGGTGAACAATAGGTTTGGTGCTTTGAAGTATTCATACTGCTCCTTATGGTTATGGTAACAACTTCACGGTGATAGGTAGTGTCCTTTTATTTGGAAGGCTGATTAGACTTGCAGATAAATTCTACTGATTCTGTAGTTGACGATAACTCTAAACAGTGAGTGACACATTGCTTTCATGAGTACCCAATCTTATGGCTTGCATTTGAGTGAATTCAATTTTTTTTTTCTACTGTATTGGAGTTGGCTAAGATTTCTCACTACTTTTCCCATCCTTTGACGATGGCCACTACTGTTAGTAAGCTGGTAGGGATTCTGCAATGACATCTATTTAGAAGTTTTTTTTTTTAATCATTGACCCTTCTGGGTCATGTCCTTAAATCAGGTAGCATTGCAATTTCTTTTGGTCAGTTGAAAGATCTAATGTTTAACTGCTTCTGTTTTTTTGTGTAGCCAAGCTGGCGCAGGCCAAAGGGTATTGACTCCCGTGTCCGGCGCAAGTTCAAGGGGTGCACCTTGATGCCCAACATTGGATACGGCTCTGACAAGAGAACAAGGCATTACCTTCCCAACAAGTTCAAGAAGTTTGTTGTCCACAACGTCTCTGAGCTGGAGCTGCTTATGATGCACAACAGGTGATTTTTATCCTTTTTATTTAACTTTGGAATGTCTATTACCTTTATGTGAACTGTTTGAGTGCCCTATTTGCCTAGACCCTTTTTTTTTCTTGTACCACAAAACAGGACATACTGTGCTGAGATTGCGCACGACGTCTCGACACGCAAGCGCAAGGAGATTGTGGAGCGTGCGGCTCAGCTCGACATCATGGTGACCAACAAGCTTGCCAGGCTCCGCAGTCAGGAGGACGAGTGAAAATGTTGAGTACTTTCGTCGGTTGCATTGGTTTTGGTTGGTAGAACAGTACCAGCTTCGAGATTCATGCTTGAGTTAGACTTGCATTATGTACACACATTTTGCGCCGTGACCTGACCTTTGGGTGAAATGAGCAATCTAGTTTTTTGACCGGACGTCATGAATTGTGCTGTGCAAAAAAGAAAGTAATCATATGCTCAAGAGTTACTACTGGTATTGTAGCCCCGTCGTCCTCATCTCCGGCTGCAACTTGCAGCGTTGATTTCGCATGGATAAGATAAACCACCAGGCGACCTGACTCTGGCCACTCGCTCGACATACCTGCCGCCGTGCGCGGTCAATCGTTACGGCCGCGTGAGTGGCCGACGATGAGACCCTCCGCGAAGCAATGCCTGTCAAGGATGCGGCCGTGATCGGTCGGAGAGGGACGGCGCGGCCATTGCAGTGGGGCTGATGAGTCCGTATCTGCATCATTCCATCTGTCATCGTTCCTCTTATCCTCTCCGGCGTCCACATCACAGGACCATGGCCATGGCATGGCATGCAACAGTGTAATGAGCGACGTCCATATATCTCCATCAGCATTCATTGTCTGTTTTGCTTTTGTTGGAGGAGAGAGCGGACGGACGATGCATGCGCGATTGGATCGGAGCGAGAGGGCCACCTAACCTAAATTCAATCAGCCGGCCGGCTTCTGGTTCGTGCCCTGAGATCCAGCAATCCGCCATGACAACACTCACCGAGATGGCCAGTCTGCTACAGTACATTTCTCTCCCTGGCTGTGCTGGGGATCACTCAATCATACTACAATGGAATGGAAGCACACCATCGTTTTCGCGCCAACCCATCCGTCGAGACGGATAAGAGATATGGCCGTCGTCGCCGCTTCCTGTCGTCCATAGGTCAGCACGCAGGCTGTCCGTGAAACCAGGAGACGCCGCCATCAGCGCGCGGAAGCGGAGCGACACGAGAGGAGGAGGCGGAGGCGGCGCCGTTGCAAGAGCTGGCGCCAACCCAAGCTACAATAAGGACCGTAATGTAGAACATCATGACGATCCTATAGCTCGCGCATCGTGCGTCCGTCCTGAGAGTGTGAATTGTGACCCTTCTTCACCCGAGAGGTTAATCGGTGGGTGGTGACTGAGAAACGGTCTTGCAATTCCAGTCTTCCAGAGAGTAACGCAAATTCTGCTGCAACAGCTATAGCTAGCTGGCCAGGTCGTGATCACCAAATAGGGCAGATATATATGCGGACAAGTACGTATTAAAAGTGGGAAATCGACTGGCTTAAGCAAGCAGCTCTGCTGTGTCCAAGCATGGCAAAAACATAAACAATAATAACAACGATCTGCAAGAAACGACAACTTCTTGAATAGACTTATTGGTTCGTTGTACTACATGGAACTGACTATGGACGCTACAGAAATAATTATTAGCTGAGAAATTAACGTTGAACATCACGGATACTTCATTAACACTGACCCTCACGTGCAGGAATTTTAATTAGAGCGGGGGGTTTAAATTGTCTTTTGTCGTCAGGATTCGAATTGAAGATCAACCCTCTTCTGACTTTGAAATTGTATTAGGGTCTAAGCGTCTGACAAATCATCCAGAGTCTAAGTTGATGAGGAAAGATCGCTCAAGAATCTACCTATGCTTCAACACGTACGTGGCACAGGTTTGAAGCATGAAAAGTCACTACTGCAACAACTAATTTCTCCATACCGTTACCTTGTGTCCGCGACTCATGCATTCTTGCAAGGAAGGGCACCACCACTCTTCAAGTCTTCCCTTATCCCAAAAAGAAAAAGTCTTGGAAACACTGTTTGCAAGTACAACATCTCAATGTACTTCTCACGTATAGGATCTTCTCATGACCTGTACGCCTTCCAGCCGTCAGTTATTCAACGGCCACCACCTCCTGAGTCCTGACCCAACGCTGAGAGAGAGAGATGACAAATTAAATAAGTAAACCTGCAGTGCAGTATCAAATAGGTATTGCGCCGGAGAGGAAGGAAGGGAAGAACCGGAGCCGAGCGAGACACGGAACCTAGTTGCAGGAAATCAGCGCAAGAGACATTGTATCTCTCGGGTACCTCCTGTACAGATTAGGCACGAGATAGTAGTAGTAGAGCCGGAATTCGATGGCGACGGTACAAGACTCTGGTGTAACCCAGTTCAGTTTGTGCATTACAATATGCGAAAAATGCTTCTACGCTTCAGTAGAAGCTGCTACTACTTCCATATTTATATTGTTGACATTAAAAAAACAGAGGTAATAATTAGCTTGAAATTATAATATTCGTGCAATAATCAGCAAAGCTAAATTTGCAGCAGCCGCTTATTGCAACTTGTTGTTGCAAGTATGTTACCTTGTCAGAGTTTCCTCCATGAAATTTCTTTTTCCTGAATTAATTATATCTGTGTGTACAGTTGTGTTTCCTCTTGTTGATTATGGATGAGGCTTCCATGCTTACCACTTCTGAAGCGAATTGTTACATTACAGTGACTGGTGTGACACCGTTTTTTTGCTGTGCAGGGTGAACGAGTAGGAAATTTTGCCACAAGTAGACAAGATTCAGTTGCGGAGTGGATGGATGGCAGGCAGCCAAAAGTTTTTTTTGAGTACCACGAAATGAGATCCAGCAAGAAGCGGGAGAAAAAAAGCGATGGCTAACCTACCAAACCTTGGGAGATAGCGATGCGCGTTTGTCTGGACGTGAACGAACCACCACGAGAGAGCAGCAGAGCCGTTTACCGCAGAGAAAGTTGAAATGTGATGGTGACTTGTTTCGAAAGGGAATGTGTTTGCATGCTATATACTATCCAGGTTAGTAAAACTTTACCTAGTAAAAAGGGTTCCCGGTCTTTCGCCAGCCTCCCACCAGTTTCAGGTCATATCATTTTTTTATGACTGCTGCAAAAAGTTTGCGGTTTCTATGTCGATTTGATCATGCATACTGGAGCCGGAGATGATTGTTTTGATGAGCCCTGAATGTACATGGTAGATTCAGTTGCAGGACACAACGACGATCTCTAAACATTTTTAGCAAGCTAAGGATACTCTAGTTTTTGTTTTTCATCTTATCTTCAGATGATATATATATAATATATGCAACAACAGTACATGGTATCGTTCTTCGTTCCAATACCAGCCAGCTCTTACATATTACAAGTAGATAGATAGAATATGGTGCTTGTAATATTTGCACCACATCTAGCTAATACACGATCTACTTCCATGCGAGATCATATAGTAATCTCTACGAGAAGAATCAAAGTCGCCGTACATCCAGCATACCATTGAATGAATCAGTTCTCAGGTGTAAGGTCTAATGACGATGGTCAGCTTAGGCTTAGGAGCTTCATTTGCCACGGGTACCGTACCACACTCCCTCCTTCCCTATATACAAAAAAAAAACGATCATCCTTGTAGATTAACAGGTGCCTCTAGAACCCAACCTCTGTATCATCAGTTTGCAACTGACCTGCATCAATTATAACACCATATCATGCGTTAGAGAACTGTGATCGCCTGATGTAAACTGAATTATTGATACCATCCATTATTATTCCACTACACATACCATTGAAATTCGGTACTGAAATGTCACCACCCTCCTGGTGGCTCTGCTCGTTGCCGATCTGCAGAGCGTTTGGAAGGCCACCATCCTCCTCCCAGAAGTCCCTTTGCTGAAAAGAAATCAGGGCAACAGTATCATGATAAGATGCATATTAAATCCCATTAATTATGTAGGAGTACACGGCAGCAGCTAGTTCTTCAGGCAACAATCACCTGCTTTTCAAAAGCAAACTGTGGGTTGGTTGTGTGGGGTAAAGCCGCGTCCAACAGGCTTAGGGAGCACTGATCCTCCACACCACCACCAACAAAGGACTGGAAAAGATCTGGTTGGTCACAAAACGGAAAAGCTGCACCGGCGCTTTCCAGTGGAAAAACCGTAGGCTGCGAAGGGCCACATGCTTGGAACATCTGAATTTACCAAGGAATCAACATGTTAAGGCGGACAGGTTTTTCTTTAACATAGACCCGGAGACTCAGAAACGAGGTAACTGAAGCTCACATCTTTCTGTAGGAGCGTAGGAAGGTTGCTGAAGTCAAGTTGTGGATTCACGGTGGCAAGCTTCATTGACAGGAACTGAAGGGTAATTAACAGCAAACGGATTAGAATCTTCAGCTACGACTGCATGATGCAACTTAAATTAAATGTAAGCTGGAAACCTCACCTCAACTTGCTGCTGCAGCGACTGCACATAGTTTATGATCTCGTCAAGCATGAGTGCCTTGCCAACCACCTAAAACAAGGGAATTCCATCCAATTATTAGCCCAACTATGGTACAGTATATAATTAGAAGTGACGGTTCAGTGCCACAACCGATACCTTGTTGCATCCCGGTACCAGATCCTGAAGAAACTTCATCCTCTGGCTAATCTTCTCTCTTCTAACCTATGAACCGAACAATAAACAGTTTCGCAACAATTAATTCGAGCCCAAGCACAGCAATGATTTTGTTCCAGTTTTTAACTATAGTTCTAGGATACTAGTAAGAAGAAACTGGAATTGCAATGTTTACCCTTTCTGCAAGGCTGTGGCTGTCGGTAGCCTGGCCTCGCCGCGCCCGGACGTGGACGTAGTCCTTGGGGGGCTCGACTGACGACGGCTTGGAGCTCTTCCCCTTGCCCTGCTTCGTCCCCTTGTGCCCGACCGAGCCATCGCTTGCAGTCGCCTCCTCCACCTTGGGCTTCACTGGGCTCTCACCGGCGCTCACTCTACACCTCTTACTGTCCAGCCCTTTGGCCTCCCCCACCACCTGCAAACCAGAACCGCTGACAACGTTCAGAACGAGGGAAGAGCAGCGCGACTGAAACTGGTCCATGCCCGAACCCACCCAACTCTGAGCTGGTCGGTCTCCTCACCTTGCCCATGGAGGCCACTTTGCCCTCGGCACTGCCGGCCGCCGCGGGCGCCTTCCGTTTCCTGGCATTGGCGCCGTCCCTCGCGCGCGCCCACGCTGGGTCCGACACCGAAGACCCCTCCCGTGAGTCTGGGCCCCCCGCCGCCGCCACCCCAGGCGGGCCGAACATCCCGCCGCCGCCGCAAAGCGTATCCAGGAAGCCGCCGTCCAGCGCGCCGAAGTCCAGCCCCGGAGCAGAGGTGCCCATCAGCAGGCTGGTGACGTAGTCGCCGTCCATGGAGCCAAGAATTGCGCAGGAAGCAAAGGGGTGGGAAGTCTGCTCTCCGCTCCGCAGAAATGGTTTTGTCCGTGGTGGTAGAATTCGATTTGGGGAAAGCGTAGCGAAGCGAAGCCGGGCTAGGCCGTCGAGCCGGTAGGTGGAGGAATGGATTTATAGAGTTGGAGGAGGCTGGGGGCCGCCGCGTCGTGCTGCAGCGCTGTGCGGTGGGATGCTTGCAGTGGTGGGTTACTGCGGTGATGGTGGGAGACTACTACGCTGAGTCGCTGAAAGGATGGAGGGAGGGGGGAGACAGACAGGTCAAAACGGAACGGAAGTGGCCGAAGGCAACCGGAGGAAAAAACGGTTTTTGTCAGTTAAACTATTGCGCGCGGGCGGGGGGGGGGGGGGGGGGCCGTGGGCAGTGGCCCGGAATTTT
Organism: Oropetium thomaeum; assembly: GCA_001182835.1. NCBI lineage: Eukaryota > Viridiplantae > Streptophyta > Magnoliopsida > Poales > Poaceae > Oropetium > Oropetium thomaeum. Next base: position 416,801 of record LFJQ01000099.1, on the reverse strand, counting down.
TGGCTCTGGCTGAACAAGATTATTTGTATTGTTTCCTTTCCTTCTTCCCCGCAACAGGTGCTGCTGTGGACAGCCTATCACCGGACAGTGAAATGATGAACTCTTTTTTCAGCTATTTCTCGAACACACACGTTAGTATCCATTTGTTAGGATTTTGTGCAAAGTTTGGGCGAAATATCTGCCCAGACCCAGATTCATGATCAGCGTAAGTGATGCAAAAACGCGCACCACTCTCCGATTTTTAGAATTCCATCGCTCTGACGCGCAGCAAATACTAGTATTAACCAACGTTAATAGTAATAAGTAATTATATAAAACGGAAAAGAAATACTATATTGAGAAAAAAAATAACGAGTGGGGTTCTAGTATAATCTTATGATGAGTTCCCCTCATTCACAAAACTCACTCGCCAGTCGCCCCATCTCATTCCGATCAGTGGCGCTTCTTGCGGCCATGCTTGGGCGTTTCCCGGGGGATGGATGACAGCCATGCTTTAACTAACCCTTTGTCGCGTCAGAGCGAGGGTTTGTTAAATCCACAGAGAGAGAGAGAGAGAGAGCGCTTTGCAGCTGCTGCGGTGGCATGGCCGCGGCCCTGCAGCTGCTCGGCACCGGAAGCTGGTAGTGAAACGGGACGGGGCATGGTCACACACCACCACACCACACCCACTCGCCTAATTGCTTCGCTCGAATCAGCAAGCCGAGGACTAGCTCAACGCATGAAATCGAGAGCTGCCAAAACCGGCGGGGCTTTACTTCCCTGTGTGCTGTACCTAAGTAGCAAGCCTGCAGGTGTCCTTTTTGCTCGTAACAATGCTCTTTTGAGAGGGGTGAGGCAGGAGATCGGCATGCGCATGAGTTCCACGAGCTGAATCCTGCATACGATGGGATGGATTCAGTTTCATTGGAGGCCTTGAATTGAATCTTGCAAGCAAATTGTAACCGCTTCAGAATTGAGATCCCAATGTTGTTTAACTCTGTTCAAAGTCTGCAGTCTTTCTTTGATAATCTGAACAACTGTAGCAGATAAACTGCAGAAGACTCGCGGATCAACCACAAGAGAATAGAGAGAGAGAGAATCGAAGGCGAAGCTGGATTTGGCGTTTGCCATCCTCGGGCAGATCAGATGGTACACGCATACGTGAATCGAATCAACAGACTAAACAAATGAAGAGGGCGGCCATTCCGTGGCCGTCAAATCCTGCTGCGGTCGCAACACATTCAGTGCTGCCGTGCGTCGTCCTGGATAGCGGATTTTGGAAGATCCCCCACCCCTGTTACTCCTGCTATACTATAGCCTATACTAACTGTATAGTAGTACTGAAAACGGAGCTACGGAAACGTATGCGCCATCGTGAGTGAGATAATCAATCAAGTACCAGAACGGCAGCTCTGCTGGATTGGTTGGATTCTTCTAGTCCTGGAACCGACTTGGACTCTGTTGAAACAAGCAAGGCAATCTTCTAGAATCTTCTACACTAATCATGAGAGTAGATATTTATTAGAAAGTGTGTAGAGGTCTTGCATAAGAAAAATCTAGAACTAGATATTTTCTAGGAAGAGTGTAGAATTAGGTTAGGATGATGACAAGTGTCACTCATCCGATGGTTGTGTATGCCTATATAAGGAGGGTGACTCCCTACCATCCCAATGAATATAACAAGTGTCATGATGAGTAGTGGTGAGTAGGTGAAGAGTGTGAAAGTGAGTTGTATGTACACTCTTGTATAATATTTGTATTACTAATAAAGAGTGAGTCTCTATAAGTTCTAGTCTCCCGGTCGGCCGTATAATTCTAAGTACTTGGCACATATATATAGTTGTGATCTATCTGAAGGTTGGCTCTGCCTCCCGGGATCATAAGGGTCTGTGCTTCATCTGTAGGTAGGCCCTGCCTCCCGGAAGCTAAGAAGGTGGCTCGGCCGCCAAGGACCCGGTGCTAAGTACCTAGTGGTTATAAGGCTAACCGACTTGAGTAAGTTGGTTTAGCGTAGGTGTAGGTCCTAATTGTGAGTGTTAGGTCTACCACTTTTTTAATAATTGGTATCAGAGCCGACGGTCCGGGACCGTCATTAGGGGGAGGCTCTTGTGAGCACAGGGTGCTTATCGTGATCAGTGCATCAATCGGTGCTAAGAGGAGATTCTGGTGGTGCATAGTCTGGGACTGTGAAGCTCATTGGTCTGGACCACAGAAGCTTATTGACACAGGGCGTCAATCACCATGTCAGACCTCTTTAGCACAGGATCTGGGATCAAAAAACTCAATAGCCATAACTATGGCTATTGGAAGACCTGCATGGAGTCCTATCTACAAGGTCAGGACTTATGGGAGATCACTGCAGGCACGGAAGTAGTGCCCCCGGCTCTATCAAGGGAGGAAGACCTACGGAAGTGGCGCATCAAAGCTGGCAAAGCTATGTTTGTGCTGAAGACAACAATTGAGGAGGACCTAGTGGAGCGTATACGAGACGCTGAGACTCCAAAAGCGGCCTGGGAGACTTTGGGTAAATTGTTCTCTAAGAAGAATGAAGCACGTCTCCAACTACTCGAGAATGAGCTATCAGGTATCTCTCAAGGCAATATGACAATTTCTCAATACTTCTCTAAGGTTAAGTCTATTTGTCGAGAGATATCACAACTCGAGCCAGAGGAGAAAGTGAGTGAGGCCCGCATGAAGAGAATAATCATTCACGGCCTTAGACCCGAATATAATGGGTTTATTGCCGCGGTGAGGGGCTGGCCTACTCAACCATCACTAGTGGAGCTAGAAAATCTGCTGGCTAATCAGGAGGAGCTAGCTAAGCAGATGGGAAATATTTCTATAAAGGAAGAGGAGGAAGCACTCTTTGTAAACAAAAAGAAGTTTTCACCACGAGGACAAGGAAGGTTTAAACTAAGACAGACAGAAGGTGGCAAAACTCACGAAAGAGAAAGGAGCAACCTCTCAGGGGGAGCACAAGGGAGAAGGGAAGATCGACAAGTCAAGAAGCAAAATAATGGATGCTACAACTGTGGTAAGAAGGGTCATTTTGCTCGAGATTGTCGATTGCCAAGGAGGCGTTTTGAAGGGAATATGGCCACGACCTCAATGGAGAAAAAAGAGATAGAAGTACCTAACAGTGATGATGAGTGGGATGCTGAAGCTGGGTTTTCTATAGAGATTGATGAAGATAAGTTGAAAGAGGGCATGGAGGCCAATGCTTTTGCAGCAACCACAGGCCAAGACTTAAACTATAAGGAGGATTGGATCATTGATTCTGGATGTTCCAATCATATGACAAGTGATGGCAAGAAACTGAAGGATATGACTGACTATAAAGGAAAAAGAGTGGTCTTGACTGCTGACAACTCAAGACTTCCTATCTCTCATGTTGGGAACACTATCATCCCAAGGTATGGCCCTCATCAACTCCAACTCGAGAAGGTTTATCATGTTCCAGGCTTGAAGAAGAATTTGCTGTCAGTTCCACAATTGACAGCGGAAGGAAAGTATGTTCTCTTTGGACCAGATAAAGTGGCTATTTTTAAAAGAGTAATGGTGGTTGGTGCACCTATTATGGAAGGGCAAAGGCGACAATCTGTCTATGTACTCTCAGCTGAGTCTGCATATGTGGACAAAGCTCGGAGAAATGAGAATGGTGATCTCTGGCATGCTCGCCTTGGCCATGTGAATTACAATAAATTAAAGGAGATGATGAAAAGACAAGTGTTGAAAGGGCTTCCTCTAATGGAGATTCGTACAGACACAGTTTGTGCTGGATGTCAGTATGGCAAGGCCCATCAATTGCCATACAAGGAGTCAGAGCATCGGTCCAAGACGGCGTTGGAACTCATACACTCGGATGTATTCGGCCCAATCAAGCAGACATCTATTGGAGGAATGAGGTACATGATTACCTTTATTGATGATTTTTCAAGGTATGTCTGGGTATACTTTATGAAGGAAAAGTCGGAGGCCTTTATAAAGTTTCAAGAGTTCAAGGAGAAGGTTGAAGGTGAACTCAACAAGAAAATTAAGTGCCTACGCACTGATAATGGGAGAGAGTATTTATCCAATGAGTTCATTACATATCTCCAGAAAAATAAAATAAGAAGGCAATTAACTTGCCCTAATACTCCACAACAAAATGGGGTGGCGGAACGGAAGAATCGACATCTTGCAGAAACTTGTCGAAGCATGCTCCATGCCAAGAATGTTCCTGGAAGGTTCTGGGCCGAGTGTATGAGGACAGCAGCCTATGTGATTAATAGGCTACCACAGGATAAATTGGGTTTCAAATCACCTCATGAGATGCTCAGGAAGAAGAAGCCAGCAGTAAGTCATTTAAAAGTTTTTGGATGTGTCTGTTATGTGTTTGTGCCGGATCATCTAAGAAGCAAGTTTGGGAAGAAGGCCATCAGATGCATCTTTGTTGGTTATGATGACGAACGGAAGGGTTGGAGGTGCTGTGATCCAACCACAGGAAAATGCCACACTTCAAGAAATGTCGTATTTGATGAAGCATCTGCATGGTGGACGCCCGAAAAGATTGAGATACTAGATTCTCATGACTTGGAGGAGACTCCAGAAGAGTCTAAAGAAAAGGAAGAAGAGATGGAAGAAGTTGAGAAGGAAGCACTGACACCTAGTAAAAATGGAGAAAAACCACCAACAAAGGTCAAAAGTCCATGGAAGACTGGTATACATCAGTCATCTGTTGAAGAACCTAAACCACAGAAGGATTTTGTGGAACCCTCACAAGAACCACGGAGAACGGCAAGGCAACACAAGCCTAACAAGAAATATGCAAATGCTGCTATTGTAGAGGAAAATATACCTTCTGAGCCATCTTCATATGAAGATGCTACACAAAACCCTCAATGGTTAAAAGCAATGGAGGAAGAGATTAAAGCACTAAATGAAAATCAGACATGGGATTTAGTGCCAAGACCAAAGGATGTAAAGCCCATATCTTGCAAGTGGGTTTATAAAGTTAAGACCCGTCCAGATCGCTCGGTTGAAAGGTATAAAGCTCGACTTGTTGCCCGGGTTTCTCTCAACAATATGGGTTGGATTACAAAGAAACATTCAGCCCAGTTGCCAAGAGCACAACTGTCCGTGTCTTAATTGCATTGGCTGCATGCAAGACATGGAAGATATGGCAAATGGATGTGAAAAATGCATTTCTACATGGAGAGCTTGACAAGGATATCTATATGGAACAGCCTAGAGGATTTGAGAGCAAGGCTCACCCCGAGTACGTCTGCAAATTAAAGAAGGCTCTCTATGGATTGAAGCAAGCCCCACGAGCATGGTACGGGAAAATTGGTGAGTTCCTTGTACAAAGTGGTTTTAAAGTTGCTCCATCAGACTCTAGCTTATTTGTGAAAGTCCATGACGGAAGACTAGCAATAGTCCTAGTCTACGTCGATGACTTGATCATAACTGGAGACCATTTGGAGGAAATACAAAGGACAAGAGAAAATCTCTCTGTTCGATTTCAAATGAAGGAACTTGGAGAGTTAAAACATTTCCTTGGACTTGAGGTGGAGCGCACAAGGGAAGGCATATTTCTAGGTCAGCAGAAATATGCTAAGGATCTTCTTCAGAGGTATGGTATGCTTGATTGCAAACCTATCGCCACTCCTATGGATCCCAACATAAGGCTACATGAACATGAAGGGAAGGATCTGGAAGATGTGACCATGTATCGACAATTGGTCGGTAGTCTCATATATTTGACACTAACTCGACCGGACATATCCTACCCAGTTGGTGTAGTTAGTCGATACATGAGTAAACCAAAGAAGCCTCATCTTGATACAGTTAGACGCATACTAAGGTATGTCAAAGGCACCATTAATTTTGGAATTCTATACAAGAAAACAAAGGAATACCAAGTTCATGGGTACTGCGATGCGGATTATGCCGGAGATTGTGCCACAAGGAGATCAACATCGGGACATTTCTTCAGTCTTGGATCAGGTGCTATAACATGGTGCAGTAAAAGACAACCTACTGTGGCACTATCTAGTACTGAAGCAGAATATCGTTCGGCAGCAACAGCAGCACAAGAAAGTACCTGGCTCATGCAACTAATGAAGGACCTTCATCAACCAACGGAATATCAAGTAAGAATTTTCTGTGACAATTTGTCATCTATTCGTCTTGCAGAGAATCCAGTTTTTCATGCAAGAACCAAGCACATAGAGGTCCACTACCACTATATAAGAGAAAAGGTTCTTGAAGGAAAAATTGAGATGGTGCCTACGAGGACTGATGAGCAGAATGCCGATATTCTCACAAAGAGCCTTAGCAAGATAAAATTCGAGAAGTTTCGAGAAGCGCTTGGTATGGTCTGCAAGACAACTTTAGAAAGAAGTTTGCCTTGAGGGGGAGTGTTGAAACAAGCAAGGCAATCTTCTAGAATCTTCTACACTAATCATGAGAGTAGATATTTATTAGAAAGTGTGTAGAGGTCTTGCATAAGAAAAATCTAGAACTAGATATTTTCTAGGAAGAGTGTAGAATTAGGTTAGGATGATGACAAGTGTCACTCATCCGATGGTTGTGTATGCCTATATAAGGAGGGTGACTCCCTACCATCCCAATGAATATAACAAGTGTCATGATGAGTAGTGGTGAGTAGGTGAAGAGTGTGAAAGTGAGTTGTATGTACACTCTTGTATAATATTTGTATTACTAATAAAGAGTGAGTCTCTATAAGTTCTAGTCTCCCGGTCGGCCGTATAATTCTAAGTACTTGGCACATATATATAGTTGTGATCTATCTGAAGGTTGGCTCTGCCTCCCGGGATCATAAGGGTCTGTGCTTCATCTGTAGGTAGGCCCTGCCTCCCGGAAGCTAAGAAGGTGGCTCGGCCGCCAAGGACCCGGTGCTAAGTACCTAGTGGTTATAAGGCTAACCGACTTGAGTAAGTTGGTTTAGCGTAGGTGTAGGTCCTAATTGTGAGTGTTAGGTCTACCACTTTTCTAACAGACTCCATGTCCAGTTTATAATATTTGCCTCCTATCGCATCTCATCAACGGCGCGACCTTGCTCTCATTCAGTCATTCAGATTAGAAAAAGAAAAGGACAAAGTCCATTTTACTACCCTTAAGTATGGCCTGTGTTTAGATAACATCCTAATCTATTTTTTAGTTTACTTAACCCCCACCTTTTACAAAACCAGATCACTTTTCACCCTTTGGTGGTAATCAAATCCATTTTTGCTGACCTGGACAGAGGTAAGAGTGGTTTTGCTGACTCATCTTAACACCTAGGCATGCTGATGTGTAAATCAGGTTGTTGTTTAGATAGCCCCCTCTGGACTATAGTGGCCACTCAGTCCGCTGCTCCTGTTTTGCTACCCACATCGGCACATCCGCTTCAGTACAGCTGCAACTCCGCGGTCCATCAATCCATGCCAGACCAGCACGCCCCGGCCAAGGGAGCTTCCGAGCAGACGATTTCTTCCTGGAGCGCGGCGTCTGTCGCATCCGAGCATGGTGACAGCCGCCCGCGACATGGACAAGCCCAAGGCCGCCGCCGAGCAGGCGATTGTTGCCTCTGCAGCGAAGCAGCAGGTGTCCTTGCCAGCTCGATTCCCTTTCGCCACCTCCAGCAGGTGCGCCTTGCCTTTTGGATGAGATTGCAGCGCCATGAATCATTCGTGTGTTTAGGAGGCTGTACTGTATTGTTATCAGCAGGTCCTATTGTTTCCTTTTTTTTTCTTCCTTAAAATTCAATGTCATGATGACTCATTTTATAAAGACATGTTGGTGCAGTTGTTTGTTATTGGAACTTAAATACACGCCAATGTCATAGTCCAGAATTGAAACGAAATGTGCAGCTATTGATATTAAAACTAAATACTGACATGATAAGAAGAGAAAATTTAACGGACACAGCTGAACTGAATTTTTTTGAAGAAATAAAGTTGCTGGTAGAATCTGTCCTAATGCACTAAACTCAAATATAGTTTGAGACATTCAGCAAACGGTTATGAGTTTTTACATCACAATGAGATATAAAACTAGTCAGTCGCTGGAGCTTTGTTCTTCATTTGAACTGTTCTAACAGTTGCTCTGTGAAGCAATGTCATCCTGAGTGCTGCTTGGAGTTCCTTCGGTCTTCTTCCTCCTCTTTTGCGGTTTGCTGCTAGTCTCAGTTTCTTTACACTTTCTTGCAAGCTTTTGAGGCTTACTGCCTCGATAAACCTGTGAAAGGAATATTAAATTAAGGGTCACAATGCAATGCAAATATGAGTAGTGACATAGTTCAAATAGAATAATCACTCGCCTCTTTTGCTGTCTCTAGTGTCCTCCTCATCATGCCTCCAGTAGGTGCTGCAGGGCACTTTCTTATGTTGTGATCTATTTTTCCACACCTACTACATCTTCCAATGGTGCCGACTTTTGACAGCTTTGTGCCCTTTTTGGCCTCACCTTGCTCTCTCCTTCTCTCTTTCCTTGGCCTGCCTGGCATTTTCACATATGCTGGAGGTTGTGGCTTGGCATGATCAGTAGGTGGCCACTGCTCCATTCCCTCCATTGGCATCATGCAATGGTCATATGTCTTGTTATACACATCAACAGAATAACAATCTGCTATATAATCTTCAGGGTTCTTTGAACTAAAAAAAAGTGCAGTAATGGCATGCGCACAAGGGATGCCAGCAAGTTGCCAATACCTACAAGAACAAGTCATTGTCTCTATGTCAACTTTGTATTTCCTGTCCTTTTCTTTCACTTCAAAACCATCTTTGCCATTCCAAAGGGCAGAACATTTTTCTGCTTGATCTATATGCTTGTTCAACTTCTTGAGGATATTAGGACAGATCCTTCCTGGCCAATTGTTTGACTTGCTCCTATTCTGTTGTATCCTAACATAGACCTTTGTCCTGATTCCTTCAAACATGGAAATAATGGGATAAGCCCGGATATCCATTATCCAATTGTTAAAGCTCTCACACATATTATTATCAACACTATCACAGTTAGAACCCAAGTTAAACCATGCTCTGCTCCAGTGCTTGGGGTTTGTATTCATCATATCCTTGACACCAGCTGGAGTTAATTGGGCTAGCATGGCTTTGCAATAGTTGAAGGACGGGAGGGAAGAAGCCTTTGCACATTGCCAGAAGGGTTTCTGGAATGCTTGATCCCTGTACTTCTTCCTCCAATTAGCATAAATGTGTCTTGTACACATCCTGTGCTCAATGTTTGGAAATAAATCTCTCACTGCATTAAGAAGACCCTAGACAATGACAAGGAAATATATTAGATCTCATTGCAGATGAATAAATCTCTCATTGCAGATAAACAAATCTAAATACCTTTTGCTGGTCAGATATAAGTACCCAACCATTTCCACCAATCGGAATTTTAATGTCCTTCTGTAGCAGCCCTAAAAACCAAAACCAAGAATCTTCTGTCTCCTTCTCAACAACTGCCCATGCTATGGGGTAAATCTGGTTGTTTGCATCTCTACCTAATGCACATATCAACTCTCCGTTACAAGCACCTTTAAAAAAGCATCCGTCAAGTCCAATAACCCTCCTGCAACCAGCAAGGAATCCTTGCTTACATGCTTCAAAACAGACATAGAACCTTTGGAACACAGATGCGTCGGCATATGCATGATCCAAACAAACAGCCACTGTACTACCTGGGTTGCTTCTGAGTATCTCTGCTTGGTACTCAAACATCTTGGAATATTCTCCTTTGGCTGCCTCATATATCCTTTTCATAACAATTGACTTTGCTCTCTTCACCTTGGAGAGTGTCACATCTGCACCCATTTCAGTAAGTACTGTCTCCTTTATGCTTAACAATTTCCATGATGGATTAGCTTTGATTATGGACTCATACTTATCAGCAATTCTTGTGCTTGTAACTAATTTATTATCCTTCCTTTTGGGGCATACATGCACATCATTGAAGGTCTTCACTTGAAACCAATCTGACTTTGAACTAGAGGAGCCAAATATAAGCCATGGACAATTTATCCAAGAACACCTTGCTCTGATTTGCCTTTGCTCATCTTTTACAAACATCAAATGTCTCCTAGTTGCAAGTCCATACTTGATCAGAGCTTGTTTAAACTCATCTCTGCCTCTGAATGTCATACCAAGGCAGAAGCTAGGAATTTCTGCATTACCATCAAATCTTGCAAACCGGCTCTTCCTTCTTGAAGCTTCAACTTCATCATCATCATAACTAGCTTCATCACTTGAGTCCATCATTGGGGGATCAGGTACATCATGATGAATGTCACTATCATCAATCTCATGTATCTGTACTTTATAGCTATTAACTGGTGTTGTAGGAGCATTAGTGGAAGCTGGATTCTTCCTCTGCTTCATTGCATTCCTCCTGAATGTTTCTGCTTCTTCATCATCTTCATATGTATCTTCATCCCCTGCTAAATAATCCTCGTCTTCAGACTCACTGTCATCTTGAATCCCATCTTCATTGCCTTCAGCATCACTATCTGCAGCATGCAATGATGTCTGTTGCTTTGTCACACTGATTTGTTGGCTCAGTTCATTAGTTTGAGGATGAGAAGACCACATTTCCACATATACTTCAGCTATTTGACCCTCTGTTATGCATTCGGACATGAAGATACATGCATTGTCATCATTAAGTTTTCTCAAACCACTGTTCAGCTCTTCACCAGGGAATAACCAGTAGAAATCAATAAGGTATTCAGGTTCTATGTTAGTGTGATGTCGCAACCCCGTCCGATAAAATCGTACGGTTGCTCATCCAAGATCATTCGGGGGGGCCGCTTGCCGAAACAAGTGACTTTGCAGTACAATAATTAACAAGGACTCGCATAAATGACTTGAAGATACATTAATTCAGGTTATATTACAACTGATTTCAGAAGTTTAGGAAGTGCGAAAACGTTATTTTGATAACAAACACGTGGATTTCAGCGGAAGCAAAAATCTAACACTCGGCGCCTTGATTAAACACCCCAGCCCGATGGTGTTTAATCTCCACGGTAGGGAGAAGCGGGGACCCACTCGAAGGTCCACTCCGAGGGCATCTCCTCTTCCCAACCACCCTGGCTACAGTCAGTACTATTACCTGCAAAACAACAATCAACAAACCGTGAGCGACTGACGCTCAGCAAGACTTACCCGTCAATAGGCCTTCTAAGGCCGACTCCTAAAATGCTGGAATATTGGTGGCAGCTGGTAGGTATTTGCAAACGACAGCACTACTAATGATTTTTCAGTATTTTAGCCAAGTTATCAAATAGCTAATGAAATTTTTACTAAGTGAGGCAGCAACTAAGCAAACAAGTGCAATACATCAGTTCTGAAATTTATTCTCAAATCTCCAATCACAATTCCTGCTATCACATTTTTATAGTGTCGCCACGGCAGAAAGGAGCAAGTGGTACTCAATACCGCGAGGGACGGCAATTATAATTGATTTTACATCCTGCAGGAGAAACCCGAATAACACGACACGTGCGCACTCCACGAGTCGCACGTGGCCACCTTTCACTGCATCGCGACAGTGTCGGCCCGACTGCCATCTCTCCAAGGACATGGTCCTCCAGGCAACGCCCTGCGTCCCTGTACGGCCCCAAGCCTTTCCCACTAACACATACCCAAGAAACAAAAATGCGAAATCATCCACCATACTGGTCCGTTCACCCGGAAAAAGAGATGGCTGGTCGTCCAATCACTGCGCAATGAGCTACGTCGGTTTCCTGGGTCCCATATACCAGTATGTATTCGGTACACAACTCAAACTTGACCAATGCAACCGCACCCGACACTGTGCTCAATTTTTATTCACACAATGTTGGGTCCTGACTTCCTCAACTACTCCTATAAATAATCCCCTGAGTAGTCTCCATACCACTCAATTCCCTTCGTTGCCCTATTAGTAAGCATAGCACTAACGTACTGGCTCTAACAGGACAACCCGTAGGAGATCCTACAAGTCATGCAACTAAGTTTCCACACAAGCCTCGAAACTTAATGCACAACAAAACCTACATACACAGTGAGAAAGCAAAACTTTAAACATAGGTATGCACCGGGGCTTGCCTCGGTTCGGGGAGAAGTTAGCACAGTCGACGGCGGGGTCGGCAGCGGGGAAGTCCTCCTCAGCCTCAGTGGCCGTCTGCAGCTCGGTTCCTATATGAAGATGCAAGGTAACTTGTATTAACAGATGAGTGAAGTTGCATGAATTTCTCTCTAACAACTTTAGTGTGTTGCTTCGGTAGACGGGACTAGCTAGACTGGTCGGACGGCAAAGATTACCAGAGGGTTGTCGGTGGAAAAGAACAACAACGGAGACTGGTCGTCGGAAAAGTGATGTCGACGCGCCGCTACTTCTGCAATAATGCGGAAGATTAGGGCGGCGGTTAGAGGCGATAACGGCTGATGAGGGAAGCGACGGCAGGGCATGGGTTACCGAGCTCACCTGAGCACGAGAGAAGCTTGCTCTGCTTCGGGCCCTGCGGAGCTCTTCGGCGGTAAAGGCGGAAGGCAGAAGAGGCGAGAGCAAAGAGACGAGCGAGCAGAAGGAGCAAATGAGCACGCCGAGTGAAGTGTTTCGTCTCTGGAAAATATCAGCCTCCGTTCCTTTTCTCTCCAGGGCGACGCAAGTTGGCGCGGCGGCAGCGTACTGCAGCGCATGGGCGCCGGGCGTGCGCGTCCCATCACGAAGACTTTCGGCACGGTGACAGCACTGCTGTGTACGGCCAGGCGCTTTTACGGTTGGGGAGATGGCCGGCAGCATTAATGGCGTGGCCGCTTCGAGCTCGGTCCGACGAGTCTGTCCGGCCTCGGGTCGAGCGAGGCGGAACGAAAAGTGGCTGGTCCGACCTCGGGGTCGAGCGAGGCGGAGCGAACAGCGGTTTGTGTGCTGACGAAGGGTCGGACGAGACGGAAAGAGTGTCCGACCACTGGGGGTCGGGGTCGGGCGAATCGGGAAATTTCTCCGACCTCTGGGTCGGAGGTCGGGCGAAACGCAAAAGTCATCCGACCTCTGGGTCGGAGGTCGGGCGAATCGGAAAAGTCATCCGACCTCTGGGTCGGAGGTCGGGCGAAACGGATTCCCAAACGACGGGGTCGGGAAGACATGGAAAAGAACAGAGGAGACCGGACGGCACTCGTCCCTGCTCGGAGCGGAGCAAGGCCGGCGGTGCGCGGACGAAAGAAGAGAGAAGCAGAAGGACAATAAAGATTGGATTTCAAATTTAAATTTTTGAATTTAAGTTCTGTTGATTAGATTCTACGATGTCATTAACTTGGGTTTTGAGATTTTTATCAAACACAATAAGCCTTTATTGACAAAAGATTTAGCGAGAATTTAGTTCGGGATGTTACAGCCCTTCCCCCTTAAGAAAATCTCGTCCCGAGATTTCGAGAAAACGTTGCAAGGGGGGGAATCGATGACTATTTCGTGACCGATGCCATGAATTCCGGGAACTGTGAATGAAGAAATTCTTCACTTTCCCAGGTAGCCTCATCTTCCGAATGATTTGTCCACTGCACCTTGAAGAAAGTTTTGGTTCTCCGGCGAGTTACGCGATCCTTCCGATCAAGTATCTTCATCGGTATCTCCGGATATGTGAGGTCTTCTTGGATTACTTCAACATCCGGGATGACCACTTGTTCAGGCAGCTTCAAACACTTCCGGAGCTGAGAGACATGGAAGATGTTGTGAATTCCCGACATATGAGAGGGCAGCTCCAATCGATATGCTACTGGACCACATCGCTCGATGATTTTGAAAGGTTCAATGAACCTTGGAGCTAACTTGCCCTTAATGCCAAAGCGTTGGACACCTTTTGTTGGTGACACACGAAGATAGACGTGATCACCCACTTCAAAAGTTAACGGTCGACGCCTTTTGTCGGCATAACTTTTCTGCCGGGACTTTGCAGCTCGCAAATTTTCTTGAATAGCCTTCACTTTCTCTTCGGCTTGAGTCACTAAATCTGGTCCAAAGACTACTCTTTCTCCTGCCTCAGACCAGTTTAAAGGCGTGCGACATGGCTGACCATACAACGCCTCGAACGGAGACATCTTGATGCTCTCTTGATAGCTATTGTTGTACGAAAATTCAGCCAAAGGTAAGCACTCTTCCCAACTCTTCCCATGGGTCAGCACAGATGCACGGAGCATATCTTCCAGAACTTGATTTACACGCTCTGTTTGACCATCGGTTTGGGGGTGATAAGCTGAACCATGAATTAACTTAGTACCAAGTGCTTCATGAAATTGTTCCCAGAAACGGCTCACAAACTGGGTACCCCGATCAGAAATGATGGTCTTTGGAACACCATGGAGGCACATGATACGAGAGATATAAAGCTCCGCGTATTTCCTCGCATTATAATGGGTGTTCACCGGGATGAAATGAACAGATTTGGTGAGTCGATCTACTACGACCCAAATAGAATCGTGCTTCTGGGCAGTGAGGGGAAGACCGACGATGAAGTCCATACTAATGTCCTCCCATTTCCATGATGGCACACTGAGAGGCTGCAACGGACCAGCACTCTTCAGATGATCTGCTTTGACCTGGCGACATGTGTTGCACTCAGCGACATATCGGGCGACTTCGCGCTTCATTCGAGTCCACCAAAATTTCCTTCGCAGGTCTTGGTACATCTTATTGCTACCTGGATGGATAGCATACTTGGAGAGGTGAGCCTCATCCATAATTTTCTTCCGCAGCTCAAAATCCTTTGGTACGACCAGACGGTTGTTGAACCATAGAACACCTTCCTCGTCAAGGCGGAAACACTTCATTTTGTTACTGCCTATTTGAGCGCGGATCTTTTCCATGCCCTCATCAACCTTTTGTGCAGTCACAATTTCCTCACGGAGGGTAGGAATAAGAGCCAAGTTGTATAAAGCTCCGTGGGGAACGACACGAAGGCTTGGCTCATCTGGGTTGCAACATGGGGCAATGGAATTTGCCTGAGAAATGATGAGATTGCAGCAAGCTTTGCGACTTAGGGCATCAGCCACGACATTCGCCTTGCCCGGATGGTAATGGATTTCCAATTCATAGTCTTTGATCAATTCCATCCACCTTCTTTGCCTCATATTCAGATCATCTTGAGAAAAAATATACTTCAAGCTTTTGTGATCCGTGTACAAGTGTACGAGATTCCCAAGAAGATAATGCCTCCAGATTTTTAAGGCAAACACCACTGCGGCGAGTTCCAAATCATGAGTGGGGTAATTCAACTCATGAAGTCGCAGCTGTCTTGATCCATAGGCAATGACGCGACCGTCTTGCATCAGTACACATCCCAGGCCCGTGCCAGAAGCATCACAGTAAACATCAAACGGTTTGGTGATGTCCGGTTGAGCCAAAACTGGAGCGGTGGTTAAGTGTTTCTTGAGAGTTCGGAAAGCCTCATCACAAGAGTCACTCCAATAGAAGGCGACCCCTTTGTGAAGCAGTTCCGTCATGGGCTTGGAGATCTTCGAAAAATTTGGGACGAAGCGTCGATAGTATCCAGCAAGCCCAAGGAAACTGTGAACATCTTTGACGCACTTTGGGGGCTTCCAGTCAAGCACATCTTTCACCTTGCTTGGGTCAACAGAGATACCTTCGGCGGAAATCACATGACCAAGGAACTGTACTTCTTTCAACCAAAAGTCACATTTGCTGAATTTGGCGTACAGCTTATGTTCCCTCAGCCTCTGGAGAACAATACGAAGATGTTTCGCATGCTCTTCCTCCGACTTGGAATAAATAAGGATGTCGTCGATGAAGACCACGACAAATTTGTCCAACTCGGGCATGAAAACAGAATTCATTAGATACATGAAGTGGGCTGGAGCATTGGTCAAACCGAAAGACATGACAAGGTATTCGTAGAGACCGTACCTTGTAGAAAAGGCAGTCTTGGGAATGTCCTCAGGACGGATTTTTATTTGATGATACCCCGAGCGAAGATCGACTTTGGAAAAGACCTTGGCGCCCACAAGCTGATCGAACAGGATGTCTATGCGGGACAAAGGATATTTGTTCTTGACAGTGACCGCATTCAATGGCCGGTAATCAACACAGAGTCTCAGGGTCTCATCCTTCTTCTTCACAAATATGGCGGGACAGCCCCATGGAGATGAACTAGGCCGAATAAATCCCTTGTCCAGTAACTCCTTTAACTGGATTTTCAATTCTGCCAACTCATTTGGAGCCATCCTATACGGCCTTCGGGAGATAGGAGCTGTACCGGGTTGAAGTTCAATCTTGAACTCAACATCACGATCGGGTGGCAGTCCCGGTAAGTCATCCGGAAATACATCGGGAAACTCACACACCACTGGAATATCCTCCAACTTTTTGCCAGAAACTTGATGAAGGCTAGGTGACTTGGGAGTGGGTGGTGCAACAGGAAAGGATATGGAGCCGTGTATAGGGGAGGTTAATTGAATCTCTCGAGAGGAAATATGCAACACGGCATTATGGTACACCATCCAACCCATGCCTAAGATTATGTCTATGCCATGGTGGTCAAGAACGATGAATTGGGGTTTAAATATTTTTCCGCCCAGATTTAGTGGTGCTTGGTGGACTTTTAAAGTGGTAGATATTTTTCCGACAGGTGAGGTAATAATGTAGGGGGTCTTAGTGATAGCGGTGAGTAGACCACACCTTTGGACACACGCCCTACTAATGAAATTATGGGTGGCACCCGAATCAAATAAAACAAAAACAGGCTGCTTTCGAATAGCAAACATACCCGCAAGGACTTGTTCACCTTCTTGAACTTCCTCAGCTACAGTGTGATTGACACGGCCCTGAGTAGGTGCGCCCCCGGCAGGCTGGGGACGGGAATTGTTGTTGCTACGGGGGTCGCTCTGCTGGACATGGCCTGGCTGACGGGGAGGTTGCCGGCAATCCTTGGCGAAATGCCCAGGACGACCGCAGTTGTAACACGGCCTCGGCCCCGTGTTGCTGTACGGCTGCGGCGGGTGAGAAGTTGAAGCCGACTGTCTGGAATTTCCGGCTTGAGAACCCGTTTGCTGGCCTTGACGCGCTACGGGCCGCTGCTGGAATGACGGCCGAAAATTTCCACCCGGTGGCACCGGAGCTTTGTACCTCTGGCCCGTAGGAGACGTAATGGCTAGACGATACCTCTGGGGCTGCTGATTCCCAGGGGGACCTCCAGCTGGCTGCTTGCGCTTCTTCTCTTCTTGATGGGCGCGAATGGCATCCTCTTGGACAATGGCAGCGCTCACCAATGCGTTGAAATTGGCGCTGTGGTGGAGGGCTAGGCGATCACGTAACTTGGAGTTTAGGCCCTTCATGAAATAGCTCCTTTTCTTGGCGTCCGTGTCCACGTGGTGCCCAGCGTACTGCGCCAGGTAGTTAAACTTGCGCGAGTACTCGTGGACACTCATGTGGCCTTGGCGCAGCTCTTCAAATTCTCTCGCCTTGCGCTGTATGAGGCCCTCAGGAATATGATGTGCTCTGAAAGCTTCCCGGAACTCCGTCCATTGCACTTGGTGGCCATCGGGAAGAGAGGCAGTGTAATTAAACCACCACGCTCTCGCCGGTCCGCGGAGTTGCTGAGCCGCGAAGAGAGTCTTCTGATGCTCGGTGCAGTGAAGGAGCTCAAACTTCGATTCGATGGTGCGCAGCCAATTATCGGCGTCCAATGGGTCAGCTGCATCCGCGAAGGTTGGAGGATGAACGGCCGAGAAATCCCCATAGGAGCTCTCTGGCGGGGGTGCCTGTGCACGCTGACGACCACCCTGCCGATTCTGCTCGATCAGAACCTGCATGAGCTGCTGTTGGGTAGCCATGAATTGTTCCCACATCCTTGGAGGTGGGGGCGGCGGTGGAGGAAGATTAGAGCCACTAGCCTGGTCCTGTCCGCTTGATCCGCGAGTTCGTCCTGCCATCTGTGTAAGAAAGTTGAACAATTAGCCCTCATTTCCAAAATGATAGGCGCAAGTCCTACACTACAACTCATTTCTCGACCAAATGAGGAATAATGTGCAAGACCTAAAATGGAAAGAATCAATCGAGGATGGGATTTTCAGAACAACAACAGGTTTCTGTCCTGCTATGGCAGCAGAGAGGAAAACACATTTTTCCTGAAGTGGGGGGGTTGGAAACACAAGATTTCCCAACTACAAAGTCGTAGATATTTTTCACACCCTTCCAAATTGTGCCCATTCACATTTTTAGAATAACAGGCGCGAACTACAAGCTTTGGAAAATGACTCATTGCTGAAATCCCGGCTTGGTTGATTTCAGTCCAGAGAGGTGTTCACCGGAAGGTCCGATCCCACATCGGAATGCCCGGTGACCAAAAAAGAGAATTCCAGAGGGAGTGTCTTCGGACTGTCCGGCCCTGCACCGGATGGTCCGATGTCCTTTCCAGAACAGAGGGGCACCTTCCCCCTTAAGAGGAGTCTGGAGAATGAATTTAGGAGATGAAATCCTACGAATTCTATAGGATTCTGGAGTGAGGAGCAGGCTGAATACTGGGGGATGAAATTCTTAGGTCCTTCTTTCCTTAATTATTTTCCTTGGTTAATTCACAGGTTCTTATTGGATTTAAAGGGTTGAACTTTTTAGTTAGGTGAATTTTAGTACTCATGCAGATTTTAAAGGATGCCACGGCCTATTCGTCCTCACCAAAAAGGAAAACCCTAATACGTTATCCTCGGTGGCACTACTCGTTCTCTCAAGACAAATCGTTTCCTACACGGTCTAACGCTTGTTAGTGTACCTGCAGAAAAACACATCACAGAGCAGGTATGCAATATGGCCATGATAGTCACGACTCATGGCAACCGGCGGCAACCAGTAACGCCTTGCCGTTAGCGGCCATGAAAAGCATCTCAGGCAAGATGGGTGAACCAGCAACGCGAACACCAAGCGACCGTGAATATTATCCCACGGCAGGACTCCGTACCTTCGTTGTAGTTCGTTGGTGCGTCGTTGCAAAAATTGTAACACGTACCTTCGCGTAGTTCGTTGGTGCGTCGTTACATAATAATAAACTTACAGGAAGGTAAAATGCATGAATGCACAGTTAGCTTGCCACCTTCCTAACTCTAACCTCCACTATGGGCTGTTCTATACCGTACCTCACCGTAGCGCAATTTTTGAAAACATGCCCCGTTAATTAGAGTACTAACCCCCAAATAGCTCTGATACCAGCTATCGCAACCCCGTCCGATAAAATCGTACGGTTGCTCATCCAAGATCATTCGGGGGGGCCGCTTGCCGAAACAAGTGACTTTGCAGTACAATAATTAACAAGGACTCGCATAAATGACTTGAAGATACATTAATTCAGGTTATATTACAACTGATTTCAGAAGTTTAGGAAGTGCGGAAACGTTATTTTGATAACAAACACGTGGATTTCAGCGGAAGCAAAAATCTAACACTCGGCGCCTTGATTAAACACCCCAGCCCGATGGTGTTTAATCTCCACGGTAGGGAGAAGCGGGGACCCACTCGAAGGTCCACTCCGAGGGCATCTCCTCTTCCCAACCACCCTGGCTACAGTCAGCACTATTACCTGCAAAACAACAATCAACAAACCGTGAGCGACTGACGCTCAGCAAGACTTACCCGTCAATAGGCCTTCTAAGGCCGACTCCTAAAATGCTGGAATATTGGTGGCAGCTGGTAGGTATTTGCAAACGACAGCACTACTAATGGTTTTTCAGTATTTTAGCCAAGTTATCAAATAGCTAATGAAATTTTTACTAAGTGAGGCAGCAACTAAGCAAACAAGTGCAATACATCAGTTCTGAAATTTATTCTCAAATCTCCAATCACAATTCCTGCTATCACATTTTTATAGTGTCGCCACGGCAGAAAGGAGCAAGTGGTGCTCAATACCGCGAGGGACGGCAATTATAATTGATTTTACATCCTGCAGGAGAAACCCGAATAACACGACACGTGCGCACTCCACGAGTCGCACGTGGCCACCTTTCACTGCATCGCGACAGTGTCGGCCCGACTGCCATCTCTCCAAGGACATGGTCCTCCAGGCAACGCCCTGCGTCCCTGTACGGCCCCAAGCCTTTCCCACTAACACATACCCAAGAAACAAAAATGCGAAATCATCCACCATACTGGTCCGTTCACCCGGAAAAAGAGATGGCTGGTCGTCCAATCACTGCGCAATGAGCTACGTCGGTTTCCTGGGTCCCATATACCAGTATATATTCGGTACACAACTCAAACTTGACCAATGCAACCGCACCCGACACTGTGCTCAATTTTTATTCACACAATGTTGGGTCCTGACTTCCTCAACTACTCCTATAAATAATCCCCTGAGTAGTCTCCATACCACTCAATTCCCTTCGTTGCCCTATTAGTAAGCATAGCACTAACGTACTGGCTCTAACAGGACAACCCGTAGGAGATCCTACAAGTCATGCAACTAAGTTTCCACACAAGCCTCGAAACTTAATGCACAACAAAACCTACATACACAGTGAGAAAGCAAAACTTTAAACATAGGTATGCACCGGGGCTTGCCTCGGTTCGGGGAGAAGTTAGCACAGTCGACGGCGGGGTCGGCAGCGGGGAAGTCCTCCTCAGCCTCAGTGGCCGTCTGCAGCTCGGTTCCTATATGAAGATGCAAGGTAACTTGTATTAACAGATGAGTGAAGTTGCATGAATTTCTCTCTAACAACTTTAGTGTGTTGCTTCGGTAGACGGGACTAGCTAGACTGGTCGGACGGCAAAGATTACCAGAGGGTTGTCGGTGGAAAAGAACAACAACGGAGACTGGTCGTCGGAAAAGTGATGTCGACGCGCCGCTACTTCTGCAATAATGCGGAAGATTAGGGCGGCGGTTAGAGGCGATAACGGCTGATGAGGGAAGCGACGGCAGGGCATGGGTTACCGAGCTCACCTGAGCACGAGAGAAGCTTGCTCTGCTTCGGGCCCTGCGGAGCTCTTCGGCGGTAAAGGCGGAAGGCAGAAGAGGCGAGAGCAAAGAGACGAGCGAGCAGAAGGAGCAAATGAGCACGCCGAGTGAAGTGTTTCGTCTCTGGAAAATATCAGCCTCCGTTCCTTTTCTCTCCAGGGCGACGCAAGTTGGCGCGGCGGCAGCGTACTGCAGCGCATGGGCGCCGGGCGTGCGCGTCCCATCACGAAGACTTTCGGCGCGGTGACAGCACTGCTGTGTACGGCCAGGCGCTTTTACGGTTGGGGAGATGGCCGGCAGCATTAATGGCGTGGCCGCTTCGAGCTCGGTCCGACGAGTCTGTCCGGCCTCGGGGTCGAGCGAGGCGGAACGAAAAGTGGCTGGTCCGACCTCGGGGTCGAGCGAGGCGGAGCGAACAGCGGTTTGTGTGCTGACGAAGGGTCGGACGAGACGGAAAGAGTGTCCGACCACTGGGGGTCGGGGTCGGGCGAATCGGGAAATTTCTCCGACCTCTGGGTCGGAGGTCGGGCGAAACGCAAAAGTCATCCGACCTCTGGGTCGGAGGTCGGGCGAATCGGAAAAGTCATCCGACCTCTGGGTCGGAGGTCGGGCGAAACGGATTCCCAAACGACGGGGTCGGGAAGACATGGAAAAGAACAGAGGAGACCGGACGGCACTCGTCCCTGCTCGGAGCGGAGCAAGGCCGGCGGTGCGCGGACGAAAGAAGAGAGAAGCAGAAGGACAATAAAGATTGGATTTCAAATTTAAATTTTTGAATTTAAGTTCTGTTGATTAGATTCTACGATGTCATTAACTTGGGTTTTGAGATTTTTATCAAACACAATAAGCCTTTATTGACAAAAGATTTAGCGAGAATTTAGTTCGGGATGTTACATGTGATCAGCCAAGTGCCCTCTTAGTTCTGGTAGAGATAACTTGTCTCTCTCAATGTGTGATATCCCAACACGGCCACCGACATAGGTCACATAACTTTCATCGATATCAAACTGACCTTCAAAATGAAATGAAACTGGAAGCATGCCAAAAGGATCCATTATCCCTGCCAAAAAAATCTCGAAGTTAAAACCTTTTCTGAATACAAAAATATAGAACTACTTTTACATGAACTACCTCTGCAAACCAATCCCAATCGTGAACCAAATCTAATCCACGATTATTTATTTGGTGGAAAAAAAAACACACGAACTACAATCACACGAACTACCCTGCTAGCAAACCCAATCGTCAACTCCACCACGTAGTGCATAGACACTCCAAACAATTTTGCCCTAACACGGGCTGCAAGAAGAAACAAAAAAAAAACAGAGTCACGTGCAGTCCTATGTGAAGAGCCAACAAACCTCAGTGATTTTCTCTCCGTCGATCAATTCACTTGCTCTAGGATCGTCGCCTCGCCAGATTCACCACGCCGCCGTCATGTTCTGGAAGATGAAGGGTGTGGAGCCTGGGGAAGACGGAGAGGGATGAGGCACGATCGTGAGTCTACATGGTGATGGGGTTATGTGGCCCTTAAGTCTGTTTAACACATCAGCACGCGCACGTGTTAGCTGAGTCAGCAAAACCGCCTTGTGCTCTGGCCAGGTCAGCAAAAGTGGGTTTGATTACCACCAAAGGGTGAAAAGTGATCTGGTTTTGCAAAAGGTGGGGGTTAAGTAAACCAAAAAATAAATTAGGGGGTTATCTAAACACAGGCCATACTTGAGGGTAGTAAAATGGACTTTGTCCAAAAGAAAATAAGGCCAGTGGACGGACAGAGATGCAGCGAAGGAGACGGAACAGGTGCCATGGCTCTGTGTTCTACACTACTGCCAGATGAATAATTTTTCCTTGCAGCGTGTCCAGGTAATCGCACCCAATCTTTCTTACTCTAAACCGCGGGTGATTGCCTCGATGTTGCTGCGGTGGTCACATGCAAACATAATTTTATCGTTTATGGATGGCTTAAAAGTTTACTACTAAAGTACTCCCTCCGATATAAAAAAAAAATAGTCTACAACAGCGACATGGTCTCCAAACCATAGCTTTAACTTTAATTTTGAATAAAAATATTTATTAAAAAATAACATATGAATATTTTTATAAATATTTTTTAAGATGAATCTACGGATATAACTTTTATATTTTTAAACATAATAATTTAAAATTTATTCATGATTTATATTTTTAATGTTTGGCCGGAACCTTATCCTAAACTATATTTTTTTATACCGGAGGGAGTACTAATTAATCTAGGTGCTACTGGTAGTACCAGAAAATTAGGCGCCTGTTTGGGCTCTTTTGCACGCGATTATGTACTTGTTTAGTATACTAAATTTCTGGGGATGGCTGGAAGTAAGTAAAATAACGACGGCTTTATTTCAGCTCAATCATTTGACGCTGCTAGCTTTCGGTAGAAACCGTGGGTGTCCATCGAATCAAAAGGGTGATCGCCATCGTCCTGCAAATTCTTTATGTCTCCAATTTAACAATTGGCGCCACTGTAACATCAGTGGTACAGTACTGTATGTGCTGCTGCTGCTGCTGCTACTACCACCAAATTTTTTTTTGTGAATTTTATAAGGAAAAAGGTAAATTTTAGTAAACATTTTAAAAGTTCCACGCCGCGTTGGATGCAAGCTTTACCATTGTAGCCGGTGCAACGGTTGTTGGATCTGAGCTACTACTAACAAACAGCACAAAGGTTGGTGGATCGCACACGAGACGGTGGTTCTCACATTGCTTGTTGTCAACAGTTTTGTATGCTTGTCGATCTCACGGAAGCATCATTACTCTTGGTCGTTTCTGAGGCCAGTCTGAAATTGAAATGATGTACACGCTAATTATATAAAATATTACTACTTCTGTTTTTTAATTGTTGATTTTTTTAATAATTTATATAAAAAACATCAATGATAAAAAACGTAGGTAATACCTGCATAATCAAACACAGAAAAATATTCTAGAATGACGAAGGGGTAGTACCAGTGTAGGTCCTCCACACAAACCAAGCAGTCAGCAAAAGATGCTGTTAACATCCAAATACAGGGCTCTTACCCATAGTAGTATACTATGTCAAAGTATTGCAAAAATCGAGTAAGAACTTGCAACTTACGGGTTATGGTTATGGCTGCAGCTCAAATAGAGTACAACTTCACGGACACATAAAACGAGGGAAGTTACTGTTCTTTGCGACTTACTCCACGGTCTAACAGTCAATCTAGCTACACAAATTTTCTGTGCAAAATGCGGCTGCAATTTCCTTTGGTCTGAAGCATGGAAGTCCGCGGATCCTGGTCCATCCAAGTATGAAAATTATATATTAGGATTAGATGGCCTAGTTTGGCTAGGATTTAGGCCGTGGGCTTCAAGCAATTTCCTCTTCGCAGAGAGTGGAATAACTCAGCATCTGAAATGTCCGGATAGGTCCAGTCTAACCTAACCATATCAAAGCTTGAATCCTGCTAAATATCTGATAACAAAATTACATGAGAGCAACAATACAAAGAGACGCAAGGACAAAGCAGAAAAATTCACGGTGGTTGTTTCAGAAATATTTGTTATGAAATAGCAAAAAAGTTACATAGACTACAAAAGTTCTCTCTGCGGTGACCACAAAAGGCCAAAATGCATTGCATTTGTTGTGCCTGGGTAAAACCGTTCTATGCATCCATCTATTCGATTCCAAAACTAGAATCCTGGTTTCATTGAGCTTTGTCTCCGCTATCTAAAGCTCATTGCTGGCATCATCATCTTCTGATTGGCTGGCTGGCTCACCATTGACAGCAACAAGCTCAGTATCGAAGATGAGAGTAGCACCGCCTGCATGCAGAAAGATAGTGACTGTTATCACAAAGCTGCAGTAAACCAGCTTACCCGGAATGGCAGAAAAATGAAAGAACAAAGTATCAATGTGATAACACAATAATTCAGAATCCCTTAGAAAGACCGTGAAAATAACCATACACTCAAGAAGCACAAGGTACCATACCAGGAATGGTAGGTGGCGACCCTTGAGGCCCATAGCCAAGCTTTGCAGGGATCTTCAGCTTCCGCTTCTCACCCACACACATTCCCAGAAGTCCCTGATCCCATCCTGAATGAGGTACATAAATTCAGAGGTACAATCAGGCCACAAATAAAATATCCAGTCACCAACGTGAACAACTGTCTATGTGATTACCTTTGATCACTTGGCCAGTGCCCAACTCGAATTCAATTGGGTCACCCCTCTCAAAACTTGAATCAAAAACAGTCCCATCTGTAAGTTTTCCCTGGTAAACAACACAAAACACAACAGCTATCTCAGAAAAAAAAACTTCAGGTTCAGAAATGTGTAGTGTTTTATATTGAAACTTACTAAGTAAGTAACATTAGTTGAATTAATAAGAGTGAGTGTAAGTTTTCAATTGATGGCAATGTCATTTTCAATAGATTACAATACTCCATAAATATATAAAAAAAATACCCCATTCTTCACTGCAAAACAACAGAAGAAAACAACTACTACCTCCATTTTTCAAATATTGTCACTGGTTAGTTGAAGAGGGAGTACTTGTTCAAAAGCATGGTATCCTTAGCAGTAGTACATGGCATAGGCTAACATATGAAAAGAAATGGGTAACTGGCGTGAAGTGAAAGTATATGTATGACATAGTAAATGGGTCGATGGTGTGAAGAAAATGTTAGACAGCATGATCAATCTACTGCAGCAAATCGATATAGGCAACAAAGCAGCATCAAACTTGGCGATAAAGCAGTATCAAACTTACACGATAATGAACTTTCACTCTGTCACCTTTGTGAGCTTGAATGCTGCAGGATTCTGGCTTGTACTGCATTTTGCGAGATAGCATAACATTAGCATCAATGTAAGAATCTGATGAGCATAATATAAGGCTCAAAAACAAAACATAACGCTTTGGGTTTATCAGTCTGTAGAAACTTATCTCTGACTGGTCAAAACAAAGAATTTTCCCCAAAAAGAAAAATTCGCATATGGAAAAGTTCCAACTAAAATCATGGCCTCCATCAGATACATACCCTTGACAGGGAAGCGAAACAACAAAAAAAAAAAAAAAAACTAGTAGTCATTTGGATTATGAAATGACCTGTTGCACTGGGAATTCAACTACATCTAGACTTCTAGAGTTACCTAAAGAATCTCATTTGAGACCATGATTCAATATTCCTGCACAGCTCAATCTCAAATGGGAATCCAGGTCCAGCTAAGCAGGCAGGATCGTATATCCCAGGACATCTCTCCCACCACAGATTTTTTCATCAAATTTTTGATCCATCCTAGACAATTGACAGTAGTAGGGTTCATTTCTGTTTCTCTTGACGCAAACCTAGAATGTAACCAAAAAAAATCCGAAGTTTTCATACTGCCTAATCAACAATTACTTCGGTTGGAGCAATCCAATCGGATGCGAACATGAAAATAGGACATATTCTTCAACCGCATGAGACCAAACATTCCTAGTATCGGAAGAACCAAAGGCAGGATACCTTAACACCGATCTGTAGTTCCGTGACATCGCCGGACTTCTTGGCCGCGCCTGCAAGACACAGAAAAGTCAGATCGGATCGGAGACCTCTGCGCGGGTGCACCACCGAGGACGTATATCGAGGCAGGGGGGAGGTCTGCTCACCGACGAGCAGCAGCGCGGCGGCGGCGACTGCGAGGGGGAGAAGAAGCTGTGGCTTCACCATGAGTGGGAGGATAGGAATTTCGCCGATCTCGCGAGGAGCAGAGGGGATGTGAGTGTTGCTCGTTATAAGCGGCAAGAGCCTCGGGTGCGCGTGTGTGTAGTCTGTAGTGTATGTACGCGTACAAGTCGTCTGGTTTGTGACTAAGACAACCAGCCAAAATCGGGGATTACTGAATTATATAGTTCAAATATACATAATGACACTGTTTGTTTCCTTTTTTAAGCAGCTTACTAGTGAAAAAGAGCGACAATCGCAACCAAACGTCAGAATTATGGAAAATGCTATGCGTCCGACCTGTATGGTTCGGAATTATGGCAAATGCCATCTTATTGTTTGCTGCCTGGCCGTTGGATGAACCGGTCGGACATCAGTCGGATGACCAGGTCATACATGTAGTGCTGATCCGGAAATATTTATACAGTTTACTAGTCGATCCGATTCTCATGGTTAAGACGCACCGGCTAAAAGCATTAAGTTAGAATAGTAGGACCGAAACTGAAATCAGCAATGAAGCTTTCAATTCACTACAGGTCAGCCTAAAAACATTAAAATAGGCAGCAATACATCAAAATTGCATAGATTTGTCTTCTGTTCAAACCACTGACCAGACTATCTACAGCGGACAGCGTTAGTTACAAAGGGATATGCAGAGTTGTCCACCGATGCAGGTATGTAACCATAAGCATATTTAGTCCCCCCTACAATCACTAAACAGTGTGATATAATATAGGCAGACTCAGCGTACAGAATGACAGCAAATGAACGGCATCCATGATTGTTTCCTTCCTTTCGAGCTCTTGTCAGTGTCCTTGCGAGGCAGTTTGGCAGGAGAATCCCAGCGATGGTAATCGGAACCAGATTTGGGTGATGCTGATTTAGCTGAAGAATTGTCATTTTTGGACACCCTGCGCCCGAACGACAGCACGCGTTCCTTGGCACTAGGTTTGTTCACTTTGTTCTCTGCACTTGCCTCTGCTAGGAGGACCTTTAGGGGGACACGAATCCTTCCTGAGTTCAACCGCCCACCTGTGACAGCAATCTCTTCCTTGCGTCCCTCCTGGCTTCCTGAGTTAAACAGCCCGCCTGTGACTGCAATCTCTTCCTTCTTGTCTCCCTCCTGGCCAACTATAACGCTTGACTTGTTTCCGTCTACATTCTCTGTGTGTTGTAATGCAGTCAACCCCTTTGCTCTAGTGTCTTGAGCAAACATCTCTTCAAAATTGTTTGTGACATTTGTATTCCCTGACCTGGTGTCCTCAGCCTGCCATTTATCTCTATGATCATCTGCACTAACATGTGCATTTCTCTTCTCTGTATTTGGGTCCTCAATCAACTTATTTTCTTCAAGATTGCTCATGCTCTGTAATACACTCACCTCCTTTTTACTGTCAATATGCTTTTCTTCAACATTACAGTATAGTACCTCATTCATCTTTGCAGCAGTGTCTTCAGCCACCTTTGCTTCAACATTAATTGCAAATGTATCCTTTGCAGTTGTGTCATCAGCTTGTTTCATTTCAATATCTGGGGTACTAGCTACAATCATCTCTTTTGCAGCAGCATCTTCAGTCTGCGCATTTCCATCAGCACCTGGAGCGAGTGCACTGGTATCCTGAGTGCATATGGTAGACTCCATGGGAGCTACCTGATAAGACACAAAAGAGATACCATTTGCATCTGTTTCATCTTTCTGAAGGCAATGTTCCAATGGTGCATCAGCCAAGCAATCATTCATCACTGGTTCACCACTACTGCTGTCCAGCATGTCTTTTGGACCAATTGGGTGACCGTTTTCACTAGAACTTGATGCACGATCTGCAGAAATGTTCAACAAAATTTAGGAAACAACATACACACTGGGCTTCCTTGCTTAAAACTTTCATCATTTGAAAATATTATGGAACAGAATTCAGAATCAGAGTTTGAAGTAGGTTCAACTTTGGAGGAGCTGTATTAACTTGCATTGCAAAGTGAGATAAACTGTCCATATTATGATACTGTAACAATTATAAGTTATCACAAAAACAAGAGAAGGCAATTTAACTGTTTTCTACAGGTTAACAAAATTGATGCTTTCCAAAGCCAACAATGGACTTTTCCAATGCAATACTATTTTCAAAGGTAAAAGTTTGAACCACTGAACTATACCAAGAAGGAAAATGAATCAAAGCAAATCATAGAGTGAACAGTGTTACCAAACATTTGCAATTAAAATTTCGAAATTCTTACTCGAGTTATGGATGTGTTGCACTTCAGCCAACCATGTTTGGTTAGAGTCAGTCAGCTGATCCAACATCAGTGATGCAGAGCCAACTTCTTGTCTAGATACTCCACTTGCTACCTCCAAATAGCAGTTGTCAGTAGCAAGTTCAAATAAGTCATCATTTCTATCATCATTTAGATCAAATGGATTCTTGGCAAAAGATGTTTGAACCGTTGGTAATATGGCATGCTTCGGACTCAAAAATTTATCTGTAGGAATCTCAGGGTCAAAATGTTTGTTGCATACTTCATCTTCAATGAATCCCCTAGTCTTCTGGACAGAAGGATTTTCTTCAGTTGCATTAAGTTGTTCAACAATATCTTGCTGCGTTGTCGCTTCAAAGGTGAAATCCATATCACTGCAGCTGTCCTTAGTGATGGAGTTCAGTGTGTCGTCCACATCCACATAAGTAGTAGGTGGAAGATTATTTTCAAAACCTGCTGTATTCTCAACAGGCAGCTGAATGTCTGAAGTATCCTTCAAAGGCTGACTCTGTGTGTCAGGCTCTCTGGACAAATCTGTGGGATTTGTTTCAGAGTGAACCACCATCAGCTCATTTCCTTTTGGCATGGTGTTTGTGCCAGAACCAGTAACTGTTTCCAACTGAGCATTGCTTGCTTCTTCTGCTTCTGGTCTTGGTGATGCTTCGTACATGTTATTATGCAATGCACACGTAGTATCTTCCATAACATGTTGCATCTTTCTGGAAGTTTTAGACTCAGAATCTCCATCGGCTTGAAAAGATGAAGGATCCCGATAACCAATCAACTCATCACGGTAAAATCTATTATCAGGTTCATTTACAATCATATCTGTATGATTATTATCATTCCCAACATTCACATATGATTCATATGGCACTTCAAGATTCGGGCTCGCTCCAGGTCGAACCAAATTAAGAGTTCCATTGTTCAAACCATTTCCAACTTTGGAGCTGGCAGATAAATCATCCAAATCCAGCTCTACAGAAACTTTATCATTGCATGATTCATTTATTCCCATAGAAATTTCATGTGCAGCTACATTTGAACCTGAAAAAACATTGTTCAAATTATTGATTTCTACAGGAAATTCAGAACTGGGTACTGCACCATCTTCTGAATCTGATTGATGAAGAAATGGAGATGCATCCTGGAACTCATCAAAACTGTCTTCTCGTTCAGCTGGATTTGAAACTGTATTTGGTGTTGGTGCAAGTTCAGAGCAATGTTTCGCCACTTCATTTGGACTTCCATTATTGCAAGAAGTGGGTAATTGAGCTCCATTGTCTTCATTTACAAGTTCAGAATCCCTGCTGCAATCGACAAGGCCATTTTCGCTCAATTCACTGCTTACGACTTTATCATCAGGCGAAGCATTCTCAGTGTTCATGCAGTTAATCTGGCCATTTTCACTTATTTTATGAGTGATGTCGTGAACTCCAGTACCATCTGAAGATGCATGCTCTGCCAAAATAGTAGATGAAATATAAATATAAACTCTACGATGATTTAAATGATTCGATATTCTTTTAAAAAAGGGTACTGGTGACACATAAGAATACCCTGCAACAGGTGAAAAGCAGCCAATTTATAGCTTCCAATGAATATTCTGAAGGATTGGAGGAAATGCAAAGAATGAGTATGAAATATTAGACAGATGCAAATGTGTGGAAAATTCAACATTGGTTAAGCATGAAATACTATTAAAGTAAGGTCATTTTAACAAGCAGGTCATAAGTCCTAACAATACTGTGAACATTGTACATCATAACAGCAAAACAAGCTAAGGCTAACAAACCATATAAGTGACAGTTGGACATGACTGATAACCTGCAACCTATCACAAAATCTTGCGGGTACTTTAGTTTCCCAGGTAGTAAAAGAAGTATGTTTGTTTAATCTAAGCAGGTCATTCCAAAGCCTTCTTAAGATATGACGCTGATAGACAAACCTAAAATCCATATAAACAGAAGATTGATGCTTAATTGCTTACCATAGTTTACAGGTAAGAAAATAGGAAGATTTAACAATGAAACGACTTTGACCAAGGATACATAGAACAACAACATGGCTCGAATCGCAAGAATTAATTAATAAATTATGGGCAAGACAAGTCATTATGTCAATGCCCCAAAGGCCCAAACTACGGGATCTGGCCAACTAGATGACGGGACAACATATAAATGCAAAGATATTATTCAAAACAATGACATCGAGACCCATAATTAAAGAACCTATAACCATTTCGACTTCTCAAAGCCCATGTTATCTGGACAGGATTTGGTGGATGACCATGACGAGGTGGAGACCCAAGAAAACAAGCTCAAAGAAACGGTACCGACCTACACGAGTAACGACGGATATGTCGGATTTTCCGGATGAAAGTGCGGTTTATCAAGAAGTCAACAAATTCATTATTGGAAATTAGAGAACGCATACAATGCATCTACATGTCCACAAAGTCTAGTACTCTACCATATCCTTACTGCTGACCAATATGACGCAACCAATTTGCCATGAGACATGGAGAGAGAAAATATTTAAGCTAAGAGACTGTGGAATCACACACGGAATGCAGTGCTAGAGCCTAAAAATTTACTATTCATGTGTTAGTAATAACATAAGAAAAGTTCAGATCTGCAGTTTGGAAGATAAGTAAACAAGGAACTCGAACTGTTCTTTATCGTTATCACAAAACTATGGCGCCAATTTCAAGAAACATAAGAAAGTACCCACGCTTTCAGCTTTCCACATAATGCGAGAGAACCACGCAGGCTTTTATGTCAGGCCCCCACAGGGGTACCATCTCACCATGCCATGTGAGTTTTGCGCACCCCTTCAAGGGGGAACAGGAAAAAGGCAACCGAACTTTTGGTCTTGTTCAATCGCTAGCAAAATGTAGCAGTACCGAGCAAAACAACAAAAGGCACAAGATATCAAAAATCTCTACCAATATATGAGAACCGTCTAGTATACCGAACATCAAATTTGATTTCAAACAGCAACCAAATGGTGGAAGAGATAGCAGCACGACACGCGGAGAATACTTGAAATTTCACATAAAAAGGAAGATAGAACAGTAAACGGAGGGGGAAGTTGAACGAGTACCTGCAACAGCCTTGCCCTCTACCGCTTCGCCAGGTTCGCTCGCAGATCCGAGCATCGCATCGCCGGCTCCATTCGCCTGGGTCTTCTCCTCCACCTCTCCTCCTTTATCGCCTACAGCCGCACGCGCAAACAGGTCCGTTAGAAGCAACGAACATGAACGGAATAAAACAAACAAATTGAATCCAAACAAAACCAAGCGAAAAGCAACGCGCGTACCAAGCCGCGTCCCGTCGCCAGCATTGCGCTCCTCCCGGTCGCCCGGCTGCGGGCACACGAGGGCTTCCTCCTCCTCCACCACAGCCGCCGCCGGCGCCGCCTTGCCGCAGTGCTTGCGGTGGGAGCGTCGGAGCTTGGCGCTGGGGTGGGGGTTTGGGTACTGGTACCCGCAGACGTGGCAGAGATGGCCCCCGCTCAACGCCGCAGCGTTCTTCGCCTGCCGCTTCTCGTCGGTCTCCATGGACGGCAACCGGCGCGCGGCTCCGGCAATGGCGGCC
This sequence comes from Oropetium thomaeum, assembly GCA_001182835.1. Classification (NCBI taxonomy): domain Eukaryota; kingdom Viridiplantae; phylum Streptophyta; class Magnoliopsida; order Poales; family Poaceae; genus Oropetium; species Oropetium thomaeum. The sequence goes on along the minus strand of LFJQ01000099.1, from coordinate 384,344 downwards.
GCGATATACTCCCTCCCCCCGTTTTAGACGAGACAAACGGCGTGGGGTTTGGGTTTGGAACTCGCGAGTCCTAGGACTGAGGAGGAACGGCGCGAGGCTGCTGGCGTGCGTGGGGGACTGGGGGTGCTTTAACAAGCACGTGCGAAGAGGATGACGCGTGGGGCCGAGGCTGGTGGTCCCCGGTCGTCGGTGAGAGAACGGATGCGGGGTGGCGCCATCAATGCGGGGCCATGTGCGCGGCGGAGGGGCAAGGAGATCTCTTTCCGGTTTCTTTTGCACTCGTGGAGGGAAAAGGGAAGGTTGAGAGGGCAACGGAGGTATGGCCCACATGGAAGCGGCGTAGAGCAAGGCCGGCTGGCGTGGCCCCGTAATCCAACGACTGTCGAGTGGGAAGGGAGGTGGACCGGCGACGGCCTTGGGAGCCCGTCAGGCCGTCAGAACTCACAAACAAAACACGGGGATTTGCGTAGACGCAGTTCAAACTTGGGACATTTGAATCTGAGCTACTAGTAGTAGTAAAGTATCCCGATCAAATCGAAATGGACCAAATCTTCTTCTCAGTGGTCCGAGCGCTCTCTTCATTCGAAACTTTTTGCTCGGGCCAGGACAGGACGGCACAACCTCTCCTCTGTCTCAGGTCCACTGAACTAATTTCGCGTTTGCGTTCCACGGACACGTATTACTGCCGCTGGGGACAGCCGGATGGATGAACAGGGCAGATCCTGAACTCATTTTCGTCAGCTGCTAACTGAACCGTCGGGATGGAGCCAGTGCACGGCGGCGATTCAGCCGAAACAAAAACCTGGCATCGTTTTCCATCATTCAGTCCAGGTAAGATCGGGAAATGGGTCGCCAGGGTATGGATTTTCCATAGCCCCTAATCAGTGTGTGTTTTAGCACAAAAAGGCGCGATCGATTGAGAAAGGAGGAGAGATTCGGAGAGGCAAGGCGGATGACGCAGCTGCGAAAGGAACTCGGCATCTACTGGCACCACACTGATCTGCGCACCGAGTTTGAGCTGGGATTTCGTTGCTTTCGACCCGTGGTTAACTTGGATTGGAAGTGATTTCTGGCTGGGGATAAGATAGATAGTGAGAGAGGTGGTTAAAGATATACTACTACTAGCAGGCAGCTGAAGTGCGGGGTTGGTTGTGCTTGTGCGAACGAAACTCAAATGACAAAAACGGACTGGTAATGGTAACCACCAAAAACGTAATAACCCAACAGATTATTATACCATGAACCTGTCTGTGTCTGGTGCTGACCTAGTATGTGGTTTATGGTTCACTCATCATCGTCGCAGTGTCCCTCTAACCGCTATGATAATACGACGTTTCCCTATGATAATACTAGGTGCGGTGAAGGAGAAGGTGGAAGTGACTGATCGTGCTCAAAGGTCATGATACCGAGCACTCCGGCCGAAGGAATCCCGATTCCCGACCCGTAGCGCCCACGCCAAGCAACCTTTATCTCTGTCATTTTTTTAAAAAAAAAAAATAAGAAATAGCAATCGCAACGTTACAGCCATTCTCTCCACTGCATGAATCTGAGGAGCTCGATCACCAGCGTTAATGGCAGGCACGGCCACCGGACGGACGGTTGGTTGTAAGTCAGGTGGAACGGTGCCGCCGGCCGGCCACGGCATGTACTGTACGCCGGGCGAGGGCGCGCAAGTCTTCGCGGGCAGTGAATTCGCGCATTTGCAGCGATGCATGGACGGGACCAGCTTATAGGACCCGGCCAAATCCGCTCCGCATCGACCCGTCACGTCACGTACACTACAGTACAGGCGATGCTTTTTCGCTGTTGGGCGTCGCCAATCTGGAGCACGAACAGCAGCCACACCGCGGACTGTGCCCTTGCCTTGTACTGAAGCGGCTGCTCGTGATCGTGAGCAGCTTCACGGCCTGCTCCCGTCCTCGTCATACAATCGCAGCGGCAAGAATGCTACGAGAAAAAGCAGCACGGTCCGCCTGAATTTCCAGCGAGAAACAAACACGGGACGACAGCAAGTCTGAAAGTCACCTCTCAAGTTTACTAGTTTCTACTAATCAAGTGAGCAGGTTCTCTTCTCTCTGCTACAGAGGTTTGAGCACATCTACTGCTACTGATTGATCCATTCAGTTTTCTAGTACAAAGGGAAAAAAAAAAGGAAGGAAAAAGGATCCAATCAGGTTTGACACGCAGGTCCCCTGGCCTAATCTGGTTACCAAAAAAAAAAATGAAGAACCGTATTCTCCTCCTCCCCTACATTCAGTTGGAGTCCAACGAACTGCGAAACTTGCAGGATCCATGGCCTGAAACAAGAAAAATTCCAATCATCACGGCCCTCGTTGATATTATATACTGAGAAAGCTACTAGAGATGATGCGTAACATGACTGCCAATGTTGCACAATAAGTCGATTGCTTGCTTGTGCTAGCAGAAAATAATAAACAGAACGTCACGGAATTAAAGTTCTAGTACGGCCATCATCATACTGTTCCCAGTCCCAGATGGTGACGCAATTTCGCTATCCCGGCTCAGCTACACGTGATTTGCAGCTGGAGGTTCGTGTTACCTCAAGAAGCGATAAGAGGACGAATTGCCATTTAAGATCAAAGCAACAATCGACAGAGACATTTTTACCAAGTCGAGCTCTCGGGGGACGCTGAAGTGGACAAGAGATGCTGATGAGCAAGCAAAAGCTTTCAAGGATGTGCGCCTAGTAGCTCGGAGAGGAAAACTTCAACGGACGGTCTTACTATAAAGAACTGTCAGATGCTATCCTTAGCTTTACAGTTTATGTAGAGAATGTTGGATTTGTTGGTGCGCTGAAACAACAGTTTCAGAACTAAAATCTGGCTAACAAAATGATCACAATACCCTAAAGATGTGCACAAACTAACAAATAAGCTATCATGCGATAGGCTACCATCTGAGCTTGACACTATAGCATTTTGTTTTCAACTGCTCACTTTCCAACTACATACTGCAGATCGCTATAAAGAACTGTCAGATGCTATCCTTAGCTTTACAGTTTATGTAGAGAATGTTGGATTTGTTGGTGCGCTGAAACAACAGTTTCAGAATTAAAATCTGGCTAACAAAATGATCACGGTACCCCAAAGATGTGCACAAACTAACAAATAAGCTATCATGCGATAGGCTACCATCTGAGTTTGACACTATAGCATTTTGTTTTCAACTGCTCACTTTTCCAACTACATACTGCAGATCGCAGCTTCAAGCTGACTCAGTACCATAATCCAGCATCATGTGAAATGAGAAATTGGGCTTCGGTTCAATAATAGATGGGCCTCAGTGGACTGGTCATCTTACTACTGGAACGCAACGGTGGGCTGTGGAGTAACGACTGCCATCTCAGCTATCTGAAGAAACCATTTTAAAGCACGATTGCAGTTGCAGGCCCGAAACCTAATCATTCTAGGACAACTTTTGCAATTAAGGTTTGCCAAGTGATGATGAATGACCATCTTTACAATCAGCATGATTCAGACTATAGAATATTGTCCACTATGGGAGCAGTCCTAGCTAAATCGGATCAAACCATCGCACACTCAAAGCTAGTAGTATTGAATACCAGATCCCAAATGTATGGTCAGCCGTAGTAGTACTTAGTACCTAATTTAGAAACACAGTCTCATTCTCAATTTTCTGGCTGTCGTAAGTAATGATTTCTGAAACTGAAAGCACAAGGTGGGGGTCAACTCACTACCCATGGAAAGAGCATCTTCTAGCAGAGTGTCCTATTTAAATTATATTACTATTATACTAGTATAAAAGTATAACAAAATCAGGAATACGACCTTGGAAGTGGAAAGCACGCCAAACAATGTAATTAGAATAGCATCAACAGCATTCAACTTCACAAGTGGACGACAATTAAAAACCCCCCAAAAACAGGTGGTAGCAGCCATTCTCTAATAATTATCCCATCTCCTAGTTGGCAGGCAAATGGCAATGGCTCCAATTGGATCATTTGGATGATTCCAAAATAATCTCAGGGGACACGCAAGCCTACCCACAATGTTTAGAAAAGACACCAATGAGACCTACAGAATTCAAAACTAGTATGCACATTGGTATACTTTAATGTACTTGCAATCTGTTCACTCAATCACAAAACGAACTGCACTTGCAATCTGGAAGTAATCAACCAAAACAGTACCATACGGTAGTAATTTCAGCATATGTGGTGTTTCAGGACACTTACTTGGGTTTTTGATAGTCTGCTCTGCGAGGTTATTGAAGTAGCATGTTGCTCCGATCTTCCTCAGCTGCTGCCAGTAGGAGTTGAACGCGTAGCTGGCGTGCGCCGCCGACGTGTTCGGCAGGAAGCACGTCTTACCTGGCTGGATGGCGTCGCAAGTCCCGTTCCCCTGTCCGCACGCGTACGTCAACGCGTCCCCCACCGCCGTCTCGTTCAGCTTCTTGCTCGCCGCGGCAGACAACACGCACCATATCGGCCCCTTGTACGGTGTGTTGTTCTCCGGCGCTGGCAGAGGTGGGTAGGACCAGAGCGGCCGCTGTCCGGTAAGGTCAATCTGGTATACTGCCGTGCCATTGGCGTAGTACATCCCCCAGTGCCGCTCGGTGCCCGGCCCTGGCTTGAGGTCTTCGTTGTAGAGGGAGAACACGAACACGGGCATCTTCGCGCCGGGCCGAGCAGGGGTGCCGGGGTTCTTGGCCATCCGTATCGCGAGGTTCCTGTTGTAGATTGCGGCGTTGTGGACGTTGCCGCCTATCTGTTCATAGTCACAGCCGTTGGGCCAGCCGGTCTCCGCGATGGCCAGCTTGACGTGCGGGTACCCGAGCTTCGCCATGGCGACGACCACGGCGTCGAGCATTTCGTCGAGCATGTTGGTGTACTTCAGCCCGGTGCCCGGGTCGACGTAGCTGGCGCCACCCTGGAAGAGCGCGTAGTCGAGCGAAACGGTGAGGTTGTTCCCGGACCAGACGAAGTACGGGTACGCGTCGACGAAGTAGTAGGAGTTGGTTCCATTGAGGAAGTGAAGCAGCGGGCGAACGACGGACGCGGCGATGTCGGCGCGGAACGCCGAGGCGGACGGCGGGCGCGGGAACGCACCGTTAGCGAGCGCGTCCATGGCGAGCGTGGTGCAGATCTTGACGCTGCTGATGCGGCGCGCGCGGAGGCTCCTGTGAAGGTTCTCCATCGCCGGGACCAGGCGCGGCCAGGTGGAGTTCGCGGCGGACGGGTCGGAGAGCACCTCGTTGCCCACGAGAAGGAACTTGACCCGCGTCTTCGGGTAGTAGGGGACCAGGTTCTCCGCCACCCACCTGTCCGCCGCGGCCGCGGAGGCGGCGATGTCCGAGATTATCTCGTTGGGCACCATGATGGAGACCGTCATGCGCGTCCCCGCCAGCGCGCGCAGCACGGCCGGGTTGGCGTCGTAGATCTTGACCGACCCGGCGCCCAGCGCGCGGATCAGCTCCACCGACCGCCGCGGCGCCGGGATGTCGTCCGCCACACGGCCGTAGTTGACGCCGATGCCGTGGCCGCGCACCGACACTGCAAAGACAGAGCAAGAAAGAAACGGCGCCTTTTAGCTCGCAAGCTAAGCATAGCTTCAGGATTCGGAGCAAGAGAGTAACAACGTACTAACAGAAGATTGATATTGCGCTTACCGTGAGAGTAGAACGCGACGCAGAGGAGGAAGATGGTAAAATGGTACAGCGGCGAGGCGGTCATGGATGGTGCCATTTGCTCCTCTGCTGAGTGTCGTCGGAGCTCGCGCTGTGCTGCTAGACTGCTACCGCTTGGGAACGAAGCGGTGGCTCCTTGTTGCTCCTGAAGAGGGAGAGGGCGAGCCAGAGCGAGTTTTTTAAAGCTGAAGTTTGAAACAACGGTACAGTCCAATCTGTAGCCAATCTGTAGCATTAAATAATGCACTCCGATTTTCCGAAAAAAAAATGCGCTCCTTCCTTGGAGAGTTCTAAGTGGTGAGTTGCGAGGTAAAGCTGGAAAAAGAGCGTGTAAAAAACATTTCCTCGGAGAAGATTACAAGGAAAGCGAGTGCTGAACTGAAACTACCCCCCCCCCCCCCCCCCCCCCCCCCCCGCGTCGTTTGCATTGGATGCCCTGGTTGGGGTGAAGCTGGCTCTGCACCTTTGGGAGTGTGTTCCTCTTTCTGTTGTCTGATGCACAAGCTCAAAGTAAATAGCCTTTGGTTTCAGGTTTTGGGGGTTAATTAACTGTTATCACTAACTGAAAGCAAAGCTTTGCAAGTGCAGCATTCATCCACGAGATGCGAAAAGACGGGGGAAACTGCCAGGGTACCGAGGACCCGTGCGGTGCGACGAGGCGGCTTTTGCAAGGTAACAGAACCACCCATCAAATTCTGAAACTCCAAGCCATTGGAACATGATGTCCAAGAGTAGTGCAGTACTACGCGATTTTGCCAGCACTTTTTCCCTCGACATGTTGCCGTCTTGTACCGTGCGTGCGCACTAGGGCGGCGCCAGCCAAGAACATGAACAGTACGCGACCGCACTTCCTCCGGTCACCGCTGACCGTCTTGTCAGTCCCTTCGTTGGACGTTTCAGCGAACTCTCTTCCTCTTGTTGCACTGTTGCCGTCTGCGTCTGCCTCGGTCAGAGCCAACGACAACCGAGCACCGCAGCTAGCTGCAGAGTGTGAGGCAGGCCGCATCATTCCGAAGCGAGCCTATGAGGCCTGTATGTGCTGAATTGGGCCCAAGACCTGGCATACCTTGGACCAAAGTGAAAGCCTTTTCACAACAATCGCTGAACAACAACAACAAAAAAAAAAAAAAAAAGGAAGGGAATCTCTGAAAGCGGTCCGCACTCGCTATCGGTAAGATTCGTCCGTCTATGACTAACCGCTGTACGTTCCCAAAGTATGGCTCGGATATTCGTGCCGATTTTCAAGTTCGACGAAACACACATAAAGTGCAAGTATACAACCCGTTGAAGGAAGGAACATAAACATGCATCAGCCGACGAGACTACTAGTCTCCCGCGAGCGCGCGGCGACGAATCCACTTCCACTGCAAGGTGCAAGTGCAAGCCCACGACCACCAACCGGCTAACTTGTCTGTGCCTTCTGGCCCAAGTAAACAGAGCTGGACTTGCCGTGAGTGGGCTGTGGCTACAAGCGTGGCCACGACACCGCAGCTGCGCGGCGTGGAGTCCGGCCACGTCTGCCCGATGCGAAACGAAGCTGCCGCGAGCGGGGGTCAGTCAAACAGGGGCGGCCGGCGGCGCGTACATAACCAGCAGGCGCGCTTCCGATGACTCCTCGTCCGTCCTCGATCGTGTCAGCAACGCGCGCTCGGCTTCTTCCACCCCGCACCGCCACCGCAGTCACCTTCCGCACCGCACACGGCCATGGCATCCCTTCCCCGCACGATGCGAGCCGTGCAGTACGACCGGTACGGCGGAGGAGCGCAGGGACTCAAGGTAATACGTACTATATGTTGTTGATCTCCTGGCCATCGAGCTCCTCCATCATTCATACGCACACGAACCATTGATGATGACACTGACGACGTGTGCGTGCTGTTCTGAATTCATCAGCACGTGGAGGTGCCGGTCCCGTCGCCGAAGAAGGGTGAGGTGCTCATCCGAATGGAGGCGACCAGCATCAACCAGGTGGACTGGAAGTTCCAGAAGGGCGTCGCGCGGCCTGTCATGCCAAGGAAGTTCCCCTTCATATCAGGTGAGCATATACTGCTGGTTATGCTGCTCCCGTGCCTCTGGGGGCTGAGGGCTCAATGATCTGATCGTCGCGTTGGGGAGTAATTCGGCTGGTTTATTGGCATTGCACGCTCCATGTACAAACTGTTTCACTGATGCATGCTGCAACAGGTTACGATCTAGCCGGAGAAGTCATGGAGTTAGGCAGCGAAGTGACCAGCTTCAAACCAGGGGACAAGGTCATCGCCCTCAACTTCCCGGTAAGATTGCATATTACATTATGCTGTACATACAAGATACTTGCAAACTATGCTTGCTACGGATGAGTCAACGATCAAAGTGCTCTGTAATACTCTGTTCTGAACAATCTACAACTACCATGGCAGAACGGTGGCGGGCTCGCCGAGTACGCGGTGGCGTCGGCCGATCGTACGGTACTCCGCCCGCCGGAGGTGTCGGCAGCCGAGGGCGCCTGCCTGCCGATCGCAGCCGTCACCGCGCTGCGGGCGCTGGAGGCGGCCCGGATCATCGTGGACCCGGCCCGCGGTCGTGGCGACACCACCGCGCCGCGCAGGAACGTCCTCGTCACCGCCGCCTCCGGCGGCGTTGGCCACTTCGCAGTGCAGCTGGCCAAGCTCGCCGGGCACAGCGTCACGGCCACCTGCGGCGCGCGCAACCTCGGCTTCGTCAGCGGCCTGGGAGCCGACGAGGTGCTCGACTACAGGACCCCCGAGGGCGCCAAGCTGCAGAGCCCCTCTGGCAGGAAGTACGACGTGGTGGTGCACTGCGCGACGGGCGTGCCCTGGTCGGTCTTCAGGCCGGTGCTCGCCGCCGGCGGCAAGGTCGTGGACCTCACGCCCGGGTTCGTCGCCTTCGCCACATCGCTTTTACAGAAGCCAACCTTCTCCGACAAAAGGCTGGTGCCACTCATCGTGTCGCCCAGGAAGCAGGACATCGAGCTCGTCGCGGGCTTGGTGAAGCAGGGGACGCTCAAGGTGGTGATCGACTCCCGGCACCCGTTGAGTAAAGCGCACGAGGGGTGGGCCAAGAGCATGGGTGGACACGCCACCGGCAAGGTGGTTGTTGAAATTGGAGCTTGAGGAGTGCAGGAATGTCTTTCTTTCATGTAATACGTCCTCGTAGAAACGTCAGGGCATCAGTTTGATTTGAATGGAAGCCCAATAAATCTAAGACCCCTTTAGCAGAGCTTCACAGAGCTGATTCTCAGAGAGAATTTGGAGAGCTCTGCCAAACGCTGTATTGTAGGAGAATTGATTATTGACTGATTCTGTAAAGTGATTCTCTAAAACGAACTAATGGGCTGAGAGCTGAAAAAATAGCTTCTTCTGATTCTGTGAAGTGATTCCTGTCCTGATTGTGGGAGTATATCACAGAGAATCAAAGAGAACCAATTTGAGCCACAAAATCACTTTTGACTCAGAGAATCACTTTTCACTGAGAATAACGCACCGAGAATCTCTACCAAAGGGGTCCTAAGATAGCCACTCACATAGGTAGTGTTGCATGGGTGTGTTCATTAAGGTGAGTGTTCGCGCGCATTTATCAGTATGCTCTATTTTATATCATGGAAAAAAAAGATATATATCCGAGATGGCTGAGAGTGTTTTCTTTTCATAACTACTATTATTTAAAAAAAACATTTAAATGCTCGAATCCTTGAAATGTGAGCATGACTCTCTTTTGCGGATGGATGGATTACTTAGGTCTAGAGCGGATATCTGATATCCGCAACTTTATATGTTGGTATGTAAATTCATTTACTTTCAAAATCTCACTTGAATTAATTATATAAAACATTTTAGCACTGTGCATTTAGTTTAATATCTCTATATATTTTATATAATGTCCACACTCGAAAGATAAAGCTGTTGAATTATTTTTTATTGTAATCTAGAGGAAAGTAGACAACAAACATTTAAATTTTTCACATTAGCATTATGCAAAAGAAACTTAATTAAATGTATTATTAAATATGGCCCGCCTCATATTAAATTATTTTTGTGATGTGATGAGAATTTATGAAATGGAGGCAAGTGTTGGTCGTACAAACATTATCTTAAACCATCTCTGCTACCACATCCCATGCAGTCACTAAGATTCGTGGGTCTATGACTAGCTAGCTACTGTTTCATACCAATAGTTTGCTGCTCGGACATTTTCAAGTTTAACGAAACAATTTATCAAAAACAAAGTTCAACGAAACACATACAATACGAATTTGGCGATCAGGTAATGTGGACACCGTCCTCCCCACGTATAGATGGCCACTCGGGCCGGGCCAAAAGGGCCGCCATGAAGCACTTTTTTTTGGTTCGGCCTGAGCATGGTGCGTCACGGTTTAAATCAGGCCGTGGCAGCCCAAGGAATATAAAGAGCCGTGCTTGGGCCTTGACGTTAAGCCCATGGGCCAGCACAACACTGCCCGGTTAGCTTGATTGTCGGCCCGCATAACTCATGAGGATCGTGCCGCCATGCCGACCCGATATGGCCCATTTTTATTTTATTTATTTTAATATATATTTTTTAAAAAATTATTAATTTAGTAGAAAAATAAATATATAAAGTTTATTCAAGCTTTAAGTCATCCCGGCACGGCACGGACCGTTTATGAAAAGGCCTTCGGTCCATCAAAACCGAGCCTTGTCGTGCTTCGACAAGGCCATGCACTCATGGCCAATCTAAAGCTTGCTCGTCGGCGAGAAGAATGATAGGACTGGCAGCAACAGCGAGAAGAATGGGAGATGAAGCTACTGTCGTAGTGGACAATGTGCGAGTGACAAGAATGGTGGTTGGGTGCACAGAACCGAACCACACAAACAGAAAGTGGGATCTGTCATAGCCATAGTATAAACAAGTTCTGCGAAATTAATCATTCGTCAATAAGAATTAAGAAGTACTGAGAATTCCTTTTTTTGTACCCAAATAAGCCGATCCTCGATTCTGCCCAAAGTGCCTGCATTAGGTATACTCCATGCCTGAAATGTGAAGCTAGCCATGTCACCTTTAATGCGAAGTTCTGTTGTCTGGTGCTAAGAACAACCTTGTGAATAGAATAGGCCGATATTTTCAGGCAGTAGCAGATGGCTCATTCCTGTCCACAACGCCCAAACAAACCATACCAGCACAGCATACCACGTCCACCTCTTTCTGTCTGTCTCTCACTCACTCCCACTCTTCTCTCTCTCCTTCTGGATTCTGGAAGAAGCGAGAGTATCAAATTCAGCATGGCTGCTCCGAAGAAGACGATGAGAGCATGGCAGTACGACAGGTATGGCGGAGGAGCGGAAGGCCTCAAGGTACACTACCACTTACCTCACTACTACTGGTACCATGCATGTCCAAAAACCTGCATCCTTATATGAGAGGAAGCTGTCCTTGGTGCTCTGCTTCTGCTGACTGCTCCCGCCTGGTTTCAGCATGTGGAGGTGCCGATCCCGTCCCCCAAGAAGGGGGAAGTGCTACTCAAGATGGAGGCGGCCAGCATCAATCCGATTGACTGGAAGATTCAGAAGGGCATGCTCCGGCCGTTCCTGCCCAGGAAGTTCCCGTTGATACCAGGTACGGACATGTCTGAAAGGAATATATGCTGAATCAGTACCCTTTTATCATTCTATCTGTTTTGTCATCCCATCGAATGCTGTTCTATCCCTCTACTGGTTTTATGTAGATGTTCTCTGGCAGTCTGCGCTCTGCAGATAAAGGAGAAAATGAGCTAGTAGAGTATTTGTAACACTTGGTAGTCATGAACAAAGCTCATAAAGCAAAATTATGCAGTTTGATGAAGAATAATAAATCAGGACTATTAAAGTAAAGTGATATTGAAGTTCCACTCGAGTAATCTACTGTATCATTTGAAACTCAAGCCAAGACAACTCATCTCAGAACTGAATTGATACGACTGAATTACTACTGAAGCCTTCACTGATCACTAGAAATAAACTTGATGAACCCAGCATGATACGCGGTGTTGTCTGCCCTCTGCCCTCAAGCTAATGATCCATTCATACCGGTTGATACTGCATCTGCATGTACTAATGCTAGAACTCTACCTTGCCATGGCCAAACAGTTGGAGATGTGTCTGGCGAAATTGTCGAGCTCGGCAGTGGCGTGACCGACTTTAAACAAGGCGATAAGGTCATCTCCTTAAGCTTCCCGGTAAGATTTCAACTTCTATGCTATAAAACAGAACTGTTATCATAAGTTCATGACGACTACTGTATTTTTAAAAACGAAGGGAGCAAATCTCAATTTTCTAACACCTTGACAGAATGGAGGCGGGCTCGCGGAGTACGCTGTAGCGCCAGCGGCGCTTACAGTGGCACGTCCGCCGGAGGTATCCGCCGTCGACGGCGCCTGTCTGCCGACGGCCGCAAGCACCGCCCTCCAGCAGCTCAAGGCCGCAGGGGTCAGCAGCTTCGACGGCTCCGGCGCCACCAATAACGCCGCCCCCAAGAATGTCCTCGTCACCGCGGCCTCCGGCGGCGTGGGCCACTACGCCGTGCAGCTGGCCAAGCTTGCGGGCCTCCACGTCACCGCCACCTGCAGCGCGCGAAATGTCGGCTTCGTCAGCGGCCTTGGCGTTGACGAGGTGCTGGACTACAAGACCCCCGAGGGCGCCAGGCTGCAGAGCCCCTCGGGGAGGAAGTACGACGCGGTGGTGCACTGCGCGACGGGCACGCCGTGGTCGGCGTTCGCGCCGGTGCTGGCCGACAAGGGCGTCGTCGTCGACGTCACGCCCACCCTCGCCGCCGCTGCCAAGTCGCTCCTGCAGAAGCTGACCTTTGCTAAGCAAAGGATGGTGCCGCTGGTCCTAATACCCAAGAAGGAGGAGATGGAGTGGCTGCTGGACATGACGAAGCAGGGGAAGCTCAAGACGGTGATTGACTCCAGGTATCCGTTGAGTAGAGCGCAGGAGGCGTGGGCGAAGAGCATGGAAGGGCACGCCACCGGCAAGATCGTTGTAGAAATAGGAGGTGCCGAGTGAACCGGCGGCATTCATGCCTGATAAGAACATTGTACTCTGCAATATGCATGTGAATGCTTTGACTGAATTCTTTTGCGGGGTACAGTAATAAAGCAGGAATGAATAAGCTATGTTGTGCGCTCCAGATTCAGATTCAGACAAGCAAGTGAACTAGAAACTGTAAAATTGCCGAATACAGAGTGATGTAATGAATACGGAGATCATACCATTTCTACCATCTGAATGCAGCCTTCAAGCCACAACGTGGATGAGTTCTAATCTCAGAGTTTCTTTGGGGGCTGCTTGCCCCACTCAACTGTCATGAAAGCGAAGAGCACATTAGGGGCAAGACCATACCATAAGATGCAGCCATGTAGTTGACTAGTTGCACACATATTATTGTACAGAAATCTAATCATCATTCCTTCTATGGAAAGTATTGGAACTTGAAGCACAAGACTTCCAGAATTTCGAGTTTAAATCTTAATGGTTTAAAACAAGTGCCACTGTTAAACAACAATACACTCTTTTGGGAAGAAACAGCAAACATTTGCAAATGATTCCAAGTCACCAACTATCAAGCACCAGGCACCATTGCTGGTACTATGCAGCATCTACCATTCAGGCTAGAAACTTGCACCAGGTAGTTTTATCAATACAGCCAGCATCAAGATGCAAGGCTCCAATGAAAGAATTCAAGATAAAAAAATCTTACATCTTACATTGGCACTCCCAACTTCCAGCTAGACGAAGACATGTCGTGGTACATGAGAAGCATCAATCTACTTCTAGCCACTCTTTTTCGATGATGCCACCTCAATATTCTGAGTTTTAAATATAATACAGTCGCTTCGCATACACTTAGCCTTATCTCACTACCTTCTGGAACACTAGTAGTCACCACCATACTAGCTGAGAGTCTGTACTCAAAGTTCTGAAAATCACACTACAGACATTGATGTGTGCTCCTCATCATCAAGTGGACATTCCTACTTCTTGTCAGGGCATCTATTTAGAACAATGAGAGCTGCCAGGGGTAGTTGTTGGCCACAAGGGTTTGAAGCATTATGTGACGAGGAATCACGATTCTATCCTTTTCTCAAAATCACCTTATGAGATCACAAGTAACCAGCTTCCAGGTGAATTAGACTTTTCGTTTTGTACTGAAAAAATGTAATCAAGAGTCATGACTGAACATAACATACTTAAAACTTCTAGCTTTCTGAATCAATTAATCAATTTCAAGACTATAATATTTTTCTCTCATGAGAAATAATCCACATACAGACCACAATATATGAAGTCAGCAATAATCAAATTGATATAATCATTGTGCTAATGAGTCTTCAATTAAGCCATGCCAAATACTGTCCAACTCTCGGCTCAAAACTGATCCAACTATGTATCATCCTTTACCAACATGCTTCACAATGACCAAATTTACTTAACTGGCGTGCAAACCCTACTGTATCACATCGGAAAATTTTGACAATATTCATATGAAGATAAATCTACTGATGGAAGAAGCACAGTCATCCCCATTTTGTCCACTGACGTCCAAGCTGCAATTCGTCACACAAGCTTCGAAACGGCTACAATTCTCTGCCACCCAGTCCTACTACAATCAACCATGGAGATTCAAAGTCCTACTGCAATCAACCATGGAGATTCAATCTGTGGATATCTGAAAGGAGACAGCGAGGGGGCATACCCTGAGGCGCACCAAAGTTTCCCGGTCGCATCGGCGGCTCCGCCGGGTGCTCCCTCCGCAGCAGCAACCACCGTGTCTTCACCGCATGGCAGGCCAAGTACCGACATCTGCAAACACTTGCCTGGTGCCCGTATTGCCGCCGGAAGGGATCCTGGCGGAAGATGCCGCGGCCGCCGACCAGAACTGAATCGAGAGATGGATCACCATCCGATTATTGCCTTCCCACTAAGCCACCTCGAGCTTCTATTGGGCGGCCGCCACGTGCGGCTCGCCGGAGCTCCGCCGCCATAGCGGTCAGCGAGCGCGATCCACTGTACTTCACAGATCGACCCCTAATTTTGGATTGCGGCCATTAATCGCGATGGTGGAATTATTTCTCAGTGTGCCCTTCATTTTGGATGGCAAATATTAATCACGATCCAACTATTTACATGTGAGTTTATTATGGTGCTTAAAATTAATAATAATTATTTATTTAATCAGATTTAACGGTTAAGAATATAAAAATACTTACTAAAAAATATTTGAAGTGGCGTATCGGTACTAAAATGGATGGTTTGATTGTTGAGTACTTTCTATTCTAGTCATGCATCAAGAGATAGAGAAAGTAGTGGATCGATGAACGGCATATCTATTCCGGTTGCGGTGGCGGCGAAAGAAGTACTTGCTCCGTCGGTGGCAGCTATGGCGCTCATCGTCGTGGTTGTCACCGGCGGTGAGGTGCGGCACGGCGGTAGAACTTCCCATCACTGACTGCGCTCCCTCTCGATCGGATCTAGGTTATGGCTAGAGTTGTTGGCGGTGGCGAACTTCGGTACGCGTGCCCTGGCTCTCATCCTTCTTTTATATGGCACAGCATGCCAGGGGTCCATCGGCCAGTCGGGCCGGGGGCTCTCGATCAGGGCGTGGTAAAGGAGTCCGATCCGGTCACGTTGGTGACTGGATTGGTCCTTTTGAGATCAGAGTCTAACATTCTCTCCCTGATCTCACCTTTATCATTTCTTTTAGTTTTTTCTACTATTTCACAGACTTACATAAGGAGCATGTTTCATCGTCACAGTTTTATTGCCGATAGATTCCATGGCTAGAATGAGCATCTCTGTTTAACAATAGGTAACTTTCGAGGCCTATTTAGTCTAGAGATTATAGTCTTTCCCTTAATCCCATGCCGGATATATGTTCCTTGAACAAGTTGGGAGGAAGACCTTTCGTTAGCGGATCCGCGAGCATTTTTTCTGTACTAATGTGCTCGAGACTGATTTGTTGATCTCGGACTTTGTCCTTCACAACATAATACTTTATGTCAATGTGTTTGGCAGCATCACTTGACTCATTATTGTAAGCATACTGTATTACGGTTTCATTATCGCAGTATAACTTTATTGGTCTTTCAATAGTATCGACCATTTTTAAACTGGGTATAAATTTCTTTAACCAGTTCACCTGCCCTGTGGGCTCATAGCATGCTATGAATTCAGCATACATTGTATATCCTCCAGTAATAATCTGTTTTGAGCTTTTTCATAAAACAGCTCCTCCTGCGAGACTAAATACATATCCGAATGTCGACTTTGTATTATCTCTGGTAAAATCAGAATCTGTGTAACTCACTATCCTTAGTGAATTAGATCTTCTGTATGTTAACATGAGGCCTTTTGTTCCTCGTAAATATCGCTTTATTTTTGTTCTAGTCCCAATGTCTGGATTACTCTGAAATTTGTCAAGTAACTCGGTGACAAAAGAAAAGTCTTGGTGTGTGCACACTTGTACATACTGTAAGCTTCTTACAGCTGAAGCATATGGTACTATTTTCATTCTATCGAGCTCGTATTGATTTCTAGTACATTGCCATATCCCATATTTGTCGCCCTTAACTGTAGGAGCAGGTGAAGTACTATAATTGTGCATATTGAATTTTTTTAATACCTTTTCTATGTATGTCTTTTGAGACAGCCCCAAAGCATGTTTTCTTCTATCTCGGTGAATTTCTATGTCCAAAACATACGATGCTTCACCAAGATCTTTCATGTCAAACTTTGAGGACAGGAATTTCTTTGTCTCATGTAGTAGACTGACGTCACTACTTGCTAGCAGGATATCATCCACATAAAGAATTAGGAAAATAAATTTTCCTCTCTTGAACTTTGCATAAATGCAATTGTCCTTAATGTTTGCCTCAAACCCAAATTTCTTTATTGTTCTGTCAAACTTCAAGTACCACTGTCTTAAAGCTTGCTTCAATCCATATATGGATTTTTTAAAACGACATCCCATGTTTTCTATGGCGGACCGCCCCTGAAACGGGGGGGATCCATTCTGGGCGACGTTCGTCGAAGCGAACGTTCACAGGATACAACACAGGCAGTAAAAAGCACAGATTTCAGACAGAAGAAAATATTACATGAGTGTTATTACAGAGTCTTTAGTTCACGGGAACAGTTTTCATAAAACAGCGGAACGATTACAGGTTCTCAAGCGGAAGCGAAAGGTAAAGATACAGACTCCGACTCTGACTCTAGGCAAAAGCAAGGGGCCTTGCTCAACGGCTCCCTGCTACTAACCACACACAAGCAGCGGCTACTCACGCGGCTCCCACTGGAAACTACCCCAGCCAGGGGACGACTCCTCCCAGAACTGGTCACCACTACCACCGGTCGCATCAAACCCACCTGAAAACCACAAGTTGCAAAGCGTGAGCTTCTAAGAAGCTCAGCAAGTCTGACGCGTCAACAGGCTGCCTACAGCCGACACCTAGACATGCACGGCTGACTCTGGGTAGGATAGTTGCAAAAGGACACGCCTTACTAAGTAGCTTCCTACTTTCGAGTTTTAGCTCAAATTAAGTTCGCCAAAAATAAACTTCAGTAGGCATGTAGCTAAATAATCACGTTGACAAACAATGATTAGAAAAGCATCACAATCATAATCATCGTTCTTCTTCTGTTCACTTCTTAACATATGCGACAGAGAGATTGAGTAGACTCTAGACTGAGAGTGTCAGCGGTCCAAAACGATTTACACCTGGACCGCACGTGGCAACCGTTCGCACCAGATCTGGCAAAGCTAATTCCCTCTTACGCTACCTTAACAGTGCCGCGTCCCACCAGATCACCCGTCCCGGACGGTGCCTGTTGGAGTTCACACACTGTCCACCCCAGACCGCCACCAATCAGACACCGTAAGGTAGGTTCAGCTTTGCCGTCTCTAGGTTACCTAGGTTTACTGGTTCCCATAGTTCCAGCATGTGAGCAGTACATTCAATACTCAATCAACTGTGCTCCACGGATCAGACAGAGCTACCGCACACAGAACCCCAGTCTGTTGCCTTCCTATCATTCTCTGTCTGACCCCGATTTCTTTCCATTAAACCTGAAACTGCTAAATAATTCTCTAGCAAGGTGAAAGTTTCAATCAATTTCTAACATGTCGCGAGCAGTGTCCCATCTGCTCGACTTCTACCGAAAAGAAATCCTAAGCATAGCAGCTACATCGGGCTACCTGTATCAATATTCCAAATAGGTACTACTGGAAACGTATGCATCTAGGGTTTTCATTCAACTCCTATCGACCTAAATGCATATCATATGACTCACATATACTGTTGCAAGAGAAAAACTTTTAAAAACAGTAGTGCACCGGGGCTTGCCTTGCGGATAGTCTTCCTGGTCTGCGACGACGGTGTCTTCTGCAAAGTCGGGGTCCGCCTCGACGGCTACTTCGTTCACGTCGGCATCTACATGATGCAATTACAAAGGTGACATCAGTAATTTAATGTTCTTCTCAAAAATTAAATGGTCAACAGTAATTATGAACTAGGGTTTTGCCGAGAAAGAATTCTTGACCTAATCCGAAATAATGCTTTAAGAAGTACCAAAACAACCCTAACCAAAGCTATCGCAACACCAATAAGTAGCCAGGGTTAAACCTAGGGTTATATAAATGTTTCCAAATTTTAATGGTTGCAAATTAATCAACTAGGGTTTTGGACCATTTATGGTTATCTAAATAAATTCCAAAAATTATTAATTTCACACATTGAAGTTTTATATTTTTCCTAAAAACTAGGTTTCTCACTGATTCCAGAACAATTGGATTCCTATTTTTCTGAGCTAAAATCACTTTTCTATGGTTTAATGAATTTCCAGCCGGTTTAATTGATTTTCGGAACAAAAGGAAAAGGAGGAAAAAGGGGCACAGCCTAGCTAGGGCCGAGCCCTAGTCGGCCGGCGGCGCGGGCACCAACGGCCAGAGCCCGTCGCGGGGAACCCGATTGACCACCCTTTGGCCGCCAGCGGGCCCCGAAACCATGTTGGCGACGAGCGGCGGCGCAAGCGCGGCGGCGCTGCCGACGACGGCGATCGGTGGCGAGACCACCGATGGCATGGGCTCAGATCGGGGGTCCCATTTCACTAGCTATTGGCCGCCGGCGAGCACGGCAGTGCGGCGGCGATGAGAGGCGGCGCGTGGCGTGGTTCGGCAACGGCGCGCCGGTGCTCCGACGAGCGGCCGGCGGCGACACCATGCCAGAGAGACTCGCCACGACGCGGTGAAGCTAGGGGAAAGGGGAAGGGTACCCGACTCTAACCGGAAAGGGTGGCTCACTACGCGGCTACCTTTGGCCGAGGAGAAATGGCGGCGGCGGCGCTCAATCCGGCGAGCTCCGGTGAATATTATGGCGGTCGGTGGTCGGGAGGAGGAGAGGGTCCTCTTGCGCGCTGATTTGTGACGGATAACGGCGAGTTGGTGGTGGCGCGATGCACGGCAGCTCGGCGGATCGGCTCGGCTGCACGGCGGAGAAGTAGAGAGCGAAGGAGCGAGGAAGAAGGAGCGGGCGAGGGAAACGGAGGAGTGGCGGCCGAGGCGTGCGACGGAGCAGCCGAGGCATCGCTTTACGCTGCGGTTTGCACGCGCGCGCGCCACGCCGCCCATGCAAGCTGCGGGGCTCCAGGCGCTCGGCAAGTGGCAGGCGATTTCTGCCGCGCGCGCCTGAGAGGAGAGCGGGAGAGGGAGGAAAACAGAGAGAAGGGAGTGGAGTGGCTGGCCAGTGGGGCCCGCTGACCAGTGGGTCCCACTGGTGGAATATTTGCAGAAAAACCCAAAAATTTACAGGAATTTTGACAAGAGCCCAAATTTGATTTCATGACTTAAAATAAATTTAAATTTAAGGTTTACTCTAATAGTTCCAAATTTTGACTAGCTTTTTATTTTACAAGAATTTCTTGCAAGTATTTAAACCTCTATTTGGATTAATGAAATTAATTTCTTTTTAACAATTACTAGAGATTTTATTAATTACTTTAATATTTGAATTTTTGGCATTTTCATTGCAATTGATTAAATTTCCCTCTTTGAGCCTGGTGCAATAAAGCGAGACGCTACATTTTCTTTTTTTTTTTCCACAACAAAACCTTTCGGTTGTCCTATGTAGATAGTTTTATCTAATTTCCTATTTAGAAATGCTGTTTTTCAATCCATCTGATGTAACTCTAAGTCATAATGTGCCACTAGTGCTATTATTATTCTGAAGGAATCTTTACAAGAGACTCAAGAAAAGGTCTCATTGTAATTAATTCCTTCTTTCTGCGTAAAGCCTTTTGCCACGAGTCACGCCTTCAACTTTTCTGTATTTCCTCCAGGACCATATTTAGTCTTATAGACCCATTTACAGCCTACTATTTTGGCCCCTTAGGAATTCCATCTAGAACCTAAACATCATGATGTCCACGGATCTCATTTCATCTTTCATGGCTTCCAACCACTGGGATGAGTTAACGTGTCTCATGGCTTCTTCATATGAGGTAGGATCGTCCTTCATATAAATTTCTTCTGTATCATATACTTCATAATCTTTATGGATAGCCGATCTTCTATTTCTTTGAGACCCTCTAGTGGCTTCCACATTTGGCACATTCTCTATCTGAGGCTATTGTGTAACCTCCTGGTTTGGCACACTTTCTGTTTGAGGGTGTTGTTGCCCCCCTTCATCTATAATAGTAGTTTCTGTCGGATCTGAGGAACAGATTCCACATTTTCCATGTGGGAACTAACAACAGATGATGGAGGCGCAATATCGTGTATCGCAGGTCCATCATCAGCAGGTGGTGAAAAGAATGGCTCCTGAATCATCGGAGTGGACACACAGACCCGCTTCTTCTCAAGATCAACTTTTCGAGCCACCATGCTCCCCCTCACTATATCCTCCTCTAAGAAGACAACATTTCTCGTTTCTACAATCTTTGTATATCTGTCTGAGCAGTAGAAACGATAACCTTTTAATCTCTCAGGGTAGCCAATAAAATAACAACTGACTATTTTAGGATCCAGTTTTTCAAGATTTGGGTTAAACAATTTTGCCTCTACCGGACTCCCCCACACACGAAGATAATCTAACGAGGGCACTTTGCCTATCCATAGCTCATACGGCGTTTTAGGCACCGACTTGCTTGGTACTCTGTTGAGAATATGAATGACGGTTTTTAACACCTCCATCCATAAGCTCAATGGTAAATCAGAGTAGCTCATCATGCTACGCACCATGTCCATCAAGTTACGGTTTCGCCTTTCAGCCACTCCATTCTGTTGCGGTTGACTCGGTACAGAGTACTGAGCCACTATTCCATTTTCTTATAACAACATTGCAAAAGATCCCGGAGCTTGTCCATAAGTTATATGCCGACCGTAGTACTCCCCCTCGCGGTCGGACCTTACTATTTTAATCTTTAAATTATGTTGATTTTTAACTTCTGCTTTAAATATCTTAAATTTATCCAATGCTTCTAATTTTTCTTTAATTGGATAAATGTAACCATATCGGGAGTAATTATGAACGAGTCATATCTATCTATATTTTTCACAGGAAAAGGACCACAAATATCTGTATGAATGATCTCTAAAACTCCTATGCTTCGTTTTGCATCCTTTTTAATTTTCTATACGTAATGTCCTTTAATGCAATCTATACATTGTTCAAGATCTGAGAACTCCAATGGAGGAAAAATCTCATTCTTAACTAGTCTCTTTATTCTCCTCCTTGAAATGTGGCCTAAACGATAGTGCCATAATTTTGATGAGACATTAGGAGCTCTCTTTCTTTTCTTTTCTTTTGTCAACGAGGACTCATCAACATTCACATCACATACAACATTCATATTCTCAGACATAGATAATAAATAAAGTTGATCACGTAAGAATGCAACACCAACAGATTTATTATCAATCCATAAAAAATATTTGCCATCTCCAAAATAACAGTCATAACCATCACGATCCAAACGTGATACACGAATCAAGTTTGTTTTCAAAGAAGGCACATAAAGAACATCTCTAAGCACAAGTCTAAAACCATCAGCTAAATCCAAATGGACATTCCCGACAACTTCGACTTTTGCTTCAACTCCATTAGCCACTCTTATGGAACTTTAGCTTCTTTGTGTAGTCCTCATCCAATGGAACCCCTGTAAGGAATTTGCAACATGAATAGTTGCTCCTGAATCAAACCACCAAATGGTTCTTGTATAATTCACAAACATAGATTCACTGAGAAAAGTTACTATATTCTCACTGTTCTTAGCCATTATCCTCTTGAGGTGTACAGGGCAGTCTTTCTTGTAGTGCCGTTTCTGTTTGCACACCAAATACTGGTCCTTTTCCACAGTGAATTCATTTTTCTGTGGGTTGTGGTGCTGATGCTGTTGAGGCTGTTTTTTATTTTGCTGTGAGGAGCAGGACTTGTAGTTCTTCTTTTTCACGTAGTTAATAGAGCCACCAGCGGTAGACTTTATCCTATCCTCCTCCTGCATACACATCGCAATGGTCTTTTTCACATCCTATTTTTTAGGAGTCATGTTATAGCTAACAACGAAGTTAGCAAATTCTTTTGGCAACGAAGCAAAAACCAAATGGACAATGTGGTCCTGCTTGAAGGCCAAATCCAATGGTCTAAGCATGGTGTTCAAATGAACCATGCGAAGTATATGCTCTCTTATGTCACCGCCGTGTAGCTTGCTGTGACCAGTTGTTTTATTAATTGGGTTCCATAAGTCTTTGAGGAGCCAGTATACTGGCTCTTTATTTTGTTAAGGTACTTAGTGACAGTCTGACAATCTGAAATTGAGCCTAAAATTAACTGGCTCAATTGTGTTCCTTAGCACAGCCACACATTTCTTATCGGTTGTGGCCCATTTTGCGTGCTCAAGGTCATATAATGCCCTTACAGGAGCAAAATCCGGTTCTTTCTTTTGCCATTCAGCATCAGTATGTTTTTCGCCTCTGACAGGTGTAGTAGGCTCTGTAGGACATGGAAAGGTAACCACTCAGTCCACCTCAGCCAAGACAAAAGCAAGGTCGAGTTTTGCTTTCCAGTTACTGTAGTTACCTCCTTTCAGAATTGGAATGTCCTTGATGGAACTCATTAAGGAGTATCCACCTGTAAGTTACCAAGTTATGTGAGAAGCAAAATTATACATACACATTAAGTCTATATTACCGTTGGGTAGAAAATAGATAAAACATCAACTATATAAACAATTATGCAATTAAGTCTACATCATCGTTGAGCAGAAAATAGACTAAAAAGCATATAATAAAAAACAACCATGATATTCTAATTAACAGTGTTGGTCAAAAAATAAACAATATCATGTATCATGAAAAATAATTGCACCTAAAATTAAAATTCTCCCTTTGGTTTGAATTTTAATTTGCAGCGGAAACATTTAATAAACATATATTCCAGTAACGATTTTAACTTTATTCTACTCTCTCTGTAAAATTTGTTCCGTTGGTTCAAAATTTTACAGAGGCAAAATTCAAATACTATTCAAGCGATCAAAAATTTCCTAGAAAATTGCCAAGAAAGTAAAGAAAAACAAGAAAATTTGCTACTGGAAATTCTTTGTTTTCTGTCCAAAATTTGGCCCAATAGCCAAAAGTTTTGGCTCGGCCCTTTTCACGCGCGCGTCTCATGGCCTAGGAGCTCAGCACCCAACGGCTGGGCCGCCGAACTGGCGCAGCCGCTCGGCTGCGCGCGTGCTCCCGCCCTGGACTCGGGGCCCGACAGCCAACGGCTGGGCCGCCAAACTGGCCGCTGAGCGATCTTCTCGGCGGCATAAAAACGGGTCGCGCACGCGACCCGCACCCCCCCCCCCCGGTAACCCTATTTCATTTTTCTCTCCTCCCTTCCTCCTTCTCTCCCGAGCGCGGCCGGCGGCCGAATGCGTCGTCGGCGACTAGTGTAGGGGGAGAGAGAGAGAGAGATGTCCGTGAGGAGCACTGTTGTGGTCGTCTCGCCGGCGTGCGCGCTCGCCCAAGGTTGAGCGCATCGCCGTCGAGCGGTCTACGGTGATGTTCATGTTCTCTCCCGTCACCGGCGAAATCGGCAGCGGCACGACGACGACGGGCGACCGGGGTGAGCAATCCGGCCCCTTTCTTCGTGTCGTTACTTTCTTTCTTTGCCCTTGCGGGATCGATTAGGGTTTGGGTTAGGGTTAGGTTTCTTTTTCCTTATCTATTCTCTGTTCGATCCGTTCCCCTCTACTCTAGATCATGAACTAAACCAAGCTCTGATTCCATTATTGAGTACTTTCTAATCAAGTCACGCATACAGAGATAGAGAAAGTAGTGGATCGATGAGCGGCGTACCGGTTCCGGTTGTGGTGGCGACAGAAGAAGTACTCGCTCCGTCGATGGCAGCCATAACGCTCGTCGTCGTGGTTGTCGCCGGCGGTGAGGTGCGGCACGATGATGGAACTTCCCGTCACTGACTGCACCTCCCCTCGATCGGATCTAGGGTTTGTGGGTGGAGCTGTTGACGCGGTAAACTTCGGTACGCGTGCCCCGACTCCCACCCTTCTTTTATATGGCGCAGCGTGATAGAGGCCCACGACCAGTCGGGTCGGGCGCCCCCGATCAGCGCGCGGTAAAGGAGTCTGATCCGGTTACGTTGGTGACTGGATCGGCCCTTTTGAGATCAATGTCTAACACCGGTACCAATTTTTTAATATCAACGGTTAGAATTAATTTAAATGGAGAGATACCGAGAGGTACCTTACAAGCACAATAACAAAACTCTTTACATATTACTCCTAGTTTAGATCACGATTAATAATCATGATCCAGTTATTTTACAAATACGCCCTAGTTTGGATGTAAATAATAATCCCGATCCAATCTTTCACGATTAGGTCCCTATAAGGTTGCTATTTCAGCTGATAAGCCCTCAATTTCGTTTAGAACCCGGGACCGCGGCCGGCCTCCCTCCGCCTCCGCCTCCGCCTCGCCGTCGTGGACGAAAATCACCGATGCCTAAAGAATCCCTCGCAGTTGATGAGACCACGTACCTCGCCGATGTGTCAGGGTAAGCATTCGCCGTGCGCCGGCACTGCATCGGGGCCGACTTATCTGAGCTGCCCGCCACCGGCGCCTTGACCAGCCGTTCTGCCGGAGATGGGCAGGAGCGGAAGAGCTCGAGACGACATGGCTCTCCTCGTGTCCTTCTCCTCCATGTCTTTTCGCCGCGTCGCCTCGCCTGTGATCCTGTCGTTTGTGTGTGCTGGTGCTGCGCCTAGCCGGAAGCCCGGAACCAGAACCAACATGCCGTCGGCCGTCGCAGCTCACACCCACCTCTGCGGCTCTGCTTCTTCACAGCACTGCATCTCGTGCTCACCGATTCCGCTATTGTCCTACTCACCTGCACACCGTGCCACCAGTACGAGAAATTGTTTGGCTATTGGCTATTGGCTATTGACTAGTGGAGATTATCCATTGCGATTCACTCGCAAGAACAGTCTGTCAGAGCCAAGGGTCGAACAAAGCCACAAAGGTCAAGAGCTCTGAGTTTCATGCTCCTGTCCACACCAAGTTAATCTAAGTTGCAAATCACCAAATTTGCGGTAGAAACATACTCCAGGCATTGAGATTCATGATGAATATACGTTTTTGCGGCCGCAATACACGTCCGCTGAACCGCTGGAAATTTCAAAATACTGATGGCAGACGACAAGGGTAGGCTGCAGCGAGCAAAGGACATGCTCACAGTCACATGCTTCGAATCAAATTTCACTGGAATTTTCAATGGTAACAATAGATGGGTTTGAAATTTGGCGGTTCATTAGCACAAGATGGCCACGAATCGAATGTTTCCGTGACTCGAATCAAAGTGTCCGCTGCTAAGCTTCTAGCTCGGTTCAGATGATCCCGTTCATCAAAAGTGACGCAGTAAGCCCCTGCATCACAAGCAACAATCCGAGTCAAAACTAAAACGGCACCAATTGAAAATAAAAGACCAGGCAGGTGCTTAGACAAACTTCAGAAAGTGAGCACCAAAAGCCTTCCAACCATTGCCACTACACAGAAGTTAATTAAGCATTGCCATTCAAGTCATGGTCCAAATGGTGGGTCTTCTCCGTTTGACATTTTTGGAGGTAAACCGCTGCGCTTGCAATGGACCCGGTGCAGGCAGATAAGAAAAAGGGTCGAGATTAGGATTAGAATCCACTGTCATTGTCACGGAAGATAAGGAGCTAATTAATTTTGCAACGAACTCGTTTGTTCGTGGGTCTGGCGGTAAGCAACATCTCGCAGTCCTGCAGCTAGATGTGTAGGCACGCCGGCTTATCTCACGAACTCGCGCAAACGCTACAACGAGTAATGCGTAATGGAGGCGAGCCAGAATGACAGGAACAGGCATGTTACCTAGGCATGCACTAACAATTTCTAACAATTTAGTCGGCTCTAGTCAATGGAAGAGGAGAAAATTGGGGGGGGGCACACAACTCAGAGCATGCGAGGATAGAAAAATACTAGTACAGTGTAGCAACTTTTTCTTCAAGTGGTGAACCAGATCAGGATTTGGTCAATTTCTGGTCCAATGCCATTCTATATGGCAAGTCAATCAATGGTTTTCTTTGTTTGAGACCAAACTTTTCTTAGGACTAATTCTACAACGGTAGCACTGGTTTCACGTTACTGCTACGTGATTTCTCAACTGCAATTAGGCTTCTGAAGAACATATTGTATCACTAACTGTCTTTGGCAACTCTAACCAGTTGTGACTAGTAATGTGAACTGTGAAGTATGCAGCAAGAAAGGTAAGCTAGGGTACCCTTGACCCATCTACACCATTTCCAAGATCCCAAGCTTCAGATCCAAAGTAGGAGTATGCTTTTTCAGCCAATAAATGATTTTGTTATACCAGTACTACTGAACATGTTCACCAGACGGATCGGCCTCGTTTCGCCACCACTCACCGTTTCAAGTACAGGCCTTCTCCAATTCATAAGGCAATAGTATTTGTTGCTTTCTGCATAACTTATCAGATTCTTTTCTGGTCCCAGTATCCGCGTTCAATGTAAATGCAGGAACCATCTAGACGCCGACATATCATTTTTTTTTCCTGAATTGAAATTGGTCCATGGTTTTGGTTCAGTGATGTGCACACTTGAAAAATATGTTGGTCAGGAAACATTGTCCCGTTTAATGAACAAACGCCATATATAGTTGATAGTACAAGAGAACTAAATTCGACACCACATTGGATGACTTTCTCTAGCTGAGTTGCATCCAATCAGGATCCATGGAGGACAAAAAGAGAGCCTGATACTGACAAACCCAGATTTTTGCCTGCAGAAGAAGCAATTTTTTACAGGGCACAATGATGTGCTGCAGCCTATTTTTGGATCGTGTGGAGCAATAGTAGCATACAACTAAGCATGCAAATAAGTTGTGGTTGGAGTGGACGAGAATCGCCTTGGATGCATGCTGCTTGGTGGGATCAGAAAAGGGGGTCCAGGATGGACGCAGATAGATGTACCGGCAATGGGGAGTAAATTGGGTTTAGAACGGATCCAAGGTTCAGCACTTGGGCTTTCTGCAACTGTCTGCAGATCACCGCTCGAACAGAAGTGCACAACTGCTCACTATTTTAATCCAATGAGAATTGCCGCTCTCAATAATAAAAGGGAGAGAAATTGGTTGTCAATGGGTAACTCTGAATGCCAGAAGAGATGTCGTTGCCGAATCTCATGCTGCAGATGTAACCGACCAACGCTGCAAGCCTCCAACAGTAGGCTCGTGACATCGTGCCGACGTTCTGCTGGAGTTCTAAATATTTAGCATGGCAACAGGCACACACACTCTTCCAATTCCACTTCGCCACTGAAGTCTCCCAAACACAAAATGTTGCAACAGTTGCTAGCTCAGCTGGTAGTATAATGGTCTAACCTTATGAAACAGCAGGCACAGCGGCTTGTACCGATGGGCTCACGCTTCCCATTAAAGATGCTAAAAGGGGCAGCAGATTGGACCATACTGAACCCCCCTCACCAACCAGCTTCATTACTTCACCCAGTAGTACAGTACTGCATGAACCGTAACCACATGAAGACGCAGCACACACTAGACACAAGTGGTAAATGTCCCTTGTTGAAGAACCAGACCCAAATGCCCAAGTTTGTTTGGATAACTGCTTGGATAGTGTTCTGATTCAGATTTCAGAATAAAAAAACAGAGTACAAGCAGAACTTCAACTCGGCCACGATTGAGGCTGCGTGGAGTATGGATTTTACTTGTGCGTCCTTCCACTCGACAACAGAATCTTGATACGGTTGAGGTCACAGATGAGCAAGAACAAAACAAGTGACATAATGAAGGAGAACAATTTCATTGATAGGAAAGCCAGTGACTTCATCTTTCATCTGTCCTGGCTCCTCTGTTTGATCTTATCATCATCTATACCACCCCCAATCTTCATCTAACAGTATGCAATAGCTATTTGCATAATTATTCCCTTACCATCCGACTACAAACTATCAGCAACGAGGAGTATTAGAAGAGGAAGCAAGTAGTTTGGGCTTAAACAATACTGTATGCACTTACATGGTTACAACAGACAAAAAAGCCTCCAAGAACTAGCTAGCTAGAGAATTCACACGTGGTGACTTGAGTGTTGTGTTGGTGCTCTGTAGTTTGCCGTGCTTCGATCACGACGACGCCGACGACATGGCCGCGCCCTTCTTCTTCGTCTTCTTCACGGGCTTGTCGGCGGCGCGAGCGCCCTTGGTGATCTTAGCGTCGAGCTTGTAGTATTCGACGAACCAGTCGACGAAGTGCCTGAGGCCGGCCTCGAGGGAGGTTGTGGGGCGGTACCCGAAGTCGTGCGCGGCGTGGCTGACGTTGGCGTGTGTGAAAGGCACGTCGCCGTTGCTGGGCATGGTGATGATGCGCTTGTTGGCCTTCTTGCCGAGCAGCTTCTCGAGGATGGCGACCATCCGGGTGACGGGCACGGGGGAGGTGTTGCCGAGGTTGTAGACGCGGAGCGGCGCGGGCCCGGTCTTCTTGCCGGACCTTGAGCCGGTGCTCCTCCCGGCGGTGTCGAGCGCACCGAGGCAGCCCTTGACGACGTCGTCGATGTATGTGAAGTCGCGGCGCGCGTCGGATCCGTCGGCGGCGCGGAAGAGCGTGATGGGCTCGCCGGCGACGATGCTGCGGGCGAAGGAGAAGTAGGCCATGTCGGGGCGGCCCCAGGGCCCGTACACGGTGAAGAAGCGGAGGCCGGTGATGGAGAGGCCGTAGATGTGGTTGTACGTGTGCGCGATGGCCTCGCCGGCCTTCTTGGTGGCCGCGTAGAGCGACGCCGGCCTGTCGGTGCGGTGGTCCTCGGAGAAGGGCGCGTCGGTGTTGAGGCCGTACACGGACGACGAGGAGGCCCAGACGACCGCCGGCTGCGGGTCGGCGTGCTTGGCGGCGACCTCGAGCACGCTGACTAGCCCGGCCACGTTGGACGCCACGTACGTCTGCGGCGCCTCCATGGCGTAGCGCACCCCGGCCTGCGCCGCGAGGTGCAGCACGTGCGTGAACGCCGCCACGTCGAAGAGCCGCTCGAGCAGCGGGCCGTCGTTGATGTCGGCGTCGAGGACCAGGACGCCCCGGCTGGCAAGGAGCCGCTGCCGTGCGCGCTTCAGCGACGGGTCGTAGTAGGCGTTGAAGTTGTCGAGGCCGAGCACGCCGTCGCCGCGGGCCTTGAGCGCGAGGGAGCAGTGCGTGCCGACGAAGCCCGCGGCGCCCGTGACCAGCACGGAGATGCCCCCGTCCCGGGAAGGTCTGGCGCTGTGCCGTATCTCCTTCTCCCACGCGGCGCCCCCATACGTCCTCGCTGCTGACGAGGACGACGACATGAGCAGGCTGCGGTGCGAGGCAGAGGAGTGCACGTCGCCGGAGGAGGAGAGGTGGAAGGAGCGGGACAGCAGCGACGGGTAGTGCAGCGTGAAGAGGAAGACAAGCCCGAGCGTGGCGAGCACGGTCGCGCGGAACAGCAGGTTCGACGACGCCGCCACGAGCTTGCCGCTCGACGCCCGGCGCAGCAGCAGCGCGCCGCCGCTCGCGTACCGCTCCAGCTTCACTCCCTTGGCCGCCGCGTCTACCATCCCCGATGGCGGCATTGTGTCGTGCTGTGTCCCTTGGCCGCCGCGTTCGCGAGAGGTGGATGGACGGATCGGATCAGGTAGGTTGGCTAGACAGACGGACAGCTAGGGCTCGACGGCGAAGCAAGCGGGCCGGCTAGCTGAGGAAGGGAGTGAGCGAGCACGCGGGGGTTATAAAGGAAGGGAAGGAGAGTGAAACGTTTGGGTGGAAACGGGGGCGGGGCCCACGCGGGCGGATGGTTTCGGTTGGGCGCCACTCTTCGAGTCGAGTCGAGTCGAGTCGAGCCGAGCCTAATTTGGCGTGTGGTTCTGGGCCTAATCTGCTGCTGCTCTCTCTCTCTCTCTCTCTCTCTCTCTCTCTGTGCTTCGCTTGCCGGCGCTGCTGTGCTGTGGTAAACGAATAGGTGCTGCGTTCCGGTCCGATCGCATCGCGGCAGAGTGCCAGTGGTCCGGCTCCGTGCCGGTGGAAATACCGGTTATACCAGGTACTAGTAGTATATTTGGTGTTCAGAGGGTGCGACGACTTCCTGTGTGTACGAGTCAAATGGCTGGCTGATCTTTTGTTAGGTAGCACACCGTGTTACTGTGAACTCACGGTTCACGGCACGATCGAAATCCGGGTCTTGGTATTGGTGATTAAATTGTGATACTCTCAGCCTACACTAACAAATACTACTACTACTAGTACCTGCACTTT
Organism: Oropetium thomaeum; assembly: GCA_001182835.1. Taxonomy (NCBI): domain Eukaryota; kingdom Viridiplantae; phylum Streptophyta; class Magnoliopsida; order Poales; family Poaceae; genus Oropetium; species Oropetium thomaeum. Next base: position 353,855 of record LFJQ01000099.1, on the reverse strand, counting down.
CGCCTTTTTCCGGGAGGAAGATGAGAGCTCCGTATACTATTGCTGAAGCTGCTAGTGCCCCTGGTGGTGGGATGAGAAGCAGAGCAAACAATTTTGGTGTTCGCATCGTATCCGCTCGTCTCGAAGCACGCTCATCGTCACGAATGCTCTGCTCCTGCTGCCGTAGAGAGACGAGACGGAAGCGCAACGCAAGCTTTGATGCCGGCTTTTCCCCCGCGCGACGACGTCACTTGCCTCATTCTTCCACCGGCGAAGAGATTGGCCGGTGGACGGGTGAGGTTGAAAGAAAGTCGGTTAAGTTTCCGTTCGCGGCCGTACCGTACGTACTCCGTATCGATCTCGTCCTATGCTGCTCCCCTCCCGCGGTGCAAACAAAGTGTAAAAAGCAAAGAGATCCCATCCACCTCAGTCCTCAGAGCAGAGGCGGTCCATCCACCGCCGAGTGCGCTCTGCGCTGCAACCAAAAAGCTGGGAAAAGCCCCGGCAGCCAGCCGCACGCCGGGACTCGGCGGTGGATTTGGCAGCAAGCGGACGGGAGGGGCGCTGTATCTGTGCGACGCGGCCCTTTCGGATCGGATCGTTGGAGCCGCTGCTTCTTCGGCTCTCGAGAACGCGGAGGAGCACTAGCAGCCGCGCGCCCGGAGACGTGGACGGGGCTCGCGTTTCGCTAGACAGCCATTCTGCTGGCTACGGATGGGTCTCCGCGATGGCGGCGCGCGGCTGCGGTACGTGTACGTGGATGAGCACGGCAGTCGGCACGGATGATGAGGGCGGTGACGTTTAGGAACGAATTGCAGAAGAAAAACAATGTCGCGTTTCGTCGTCGTCGTCGTGTACAGTTAGAAGAGAGAAGCTGCACCGCACTTCTCCTTTTGATGATAAGTTGACCGCAATGCCGATCCAGATCAGAGCGGATCTCGCCTCACCCGACGACCCCTGCGCCGCTGCGCGACCTATAAACAGTGTTGGCAAGCAGCAGATCCGTGCCGCGCCATTAATTCTCGCGGCCCTCGACGGCGCGCCGGGAGGGTGCACAGGCGGAACGTAGGAACCGCGAGCGGCGTAGGCGTGATGGCACCGCACAAACGGAACCACACGCTACCACGTGAGTCGCTCGCAACTTGGCAGCATGGCGCCAGCGGCTTGCTTGCTTGCTGCCTGATGCGCCTGCCTGCCCCCGCGCCCCGTCGCTCACTCATCAAACGTCGTTCACTACCGCCCTGGGCTGGGCGCGCATCGATCGGAGGCTGGAATCAACCAACGAACCAACCAAGCTGAAAGCTCCGGAAAACGGCCAAGCGACGCGGAATCACGCACTGTATAGAAGAAGATTCCTCACGCCGTCACATATCTCTTGGCCGGATTTGGTAGTACCAATGGTTTACGCACAAGAACTGTACCTGTACGGTCATCGTCTTCGCGTGGTCGCATGGGACCAACAAAATGGTGGTGGACTGGTGGCCGCCCTACAGGCAGGGGCATACCCTCCACCCCCAGTCCCCCACATCATCATCTCTCGGACGAGTACCGCTCCTCCTATTGGTGGTCTCAGTCTCACCGAGTAAGTGACTGTGCGATCTGTGTGTCGGTGGCTGAGAGCGAGGGGTAGCCATGCGTGCATGCATGCATCATCCGCCAATGTGTAGCCCCAGATCGAGAGGAACATGCCGCGCGCAGACAGGGTGGCGCCGCGCCCGCGCGCATCTGAAAACGGGCTGAGAGCAACGTCCCGGCTAGCTAGCGAGGGATCTCGTCGTCGTTTTAACTCTGACCGTTTGCCGGCGCTGCTTGCGCAATGTGGCGTAACCACCGCCCAGGAAAATACATTGATCACCATTTTCTTTGTTGCTCGTTTGGTCTTTGTTCCTAGTACTCCGGATCCACAGGTGCCGCCGTTGTAATCCACATGTACACTATAACTCTATTCTAAACCATTAGTATATATTAAGGGAAATAAACCGATCGAGACCACATCTCTCATTTTATACATACGCACGCGTGGTCCAACAATATAATATCCCTGCTGCTCAACCGATAAGATCTTTGAATGAAAGGCACCATTCATGAGATTGTGCTGTTTGCACCCAGAATTAATACTCGGATTAGTACCACCACATGCGTCACAAAGAGACAGCATTGAGAGTAATAGCTTGGGAGAAGTAGATTGATTTGAGTGATGCATGACGACACACCCATATACATAGTATCGTCTCGATCGCAAAGCGCCGCACATCATATCGATTTTGATGAAGCCACACACTGTACAGTAGTAGTAAAGGATCAAATCACACAGTGTGAGATGCGACTGGCGGTACGGTACGGTCTCTTCCTTTGATCTACTGAAACGAACCCCGGTCGTTTTCTCCCGATGTTAATAAGCACAGGGATCACCCGTTCATTCAGATCGAAAGCTTAGGTCACATTGGTACGCACACGGCACAACTGGATAAGGGAAAGAACTCCCTTGAATTTCAGCTTTCATCCATCGCGCGTGCGTGGATCGAGCAACCCATGGACAATTTGAAGATATCAGTAGACAGCATCGGGTCGGTGGTTGAGACGTCAAAAATACTGTGATCGATCCCTCTCGCTTAATAATTTTGATCTCATTCTTCGATACATCAGGGTCGTGGTCGACGCAAAAAGAGCTGAAATCTGAATTATTATGAGCCAAGAACGACGTACAAACCGACGACGACGCGCGCGCTGCATGTTCTATACGTACGATACCTAACGTACTAGCGTTCCCTACCTGTCTACAGACTACAGTGCAGGGGCTGCCTGCATGTGCGTGTTTCCAGGCGTGTTTTAGCTGTGACGACACCTACCCAAACTCATGCGTCACGCCATTGGATAACTGGATTGAGTGACGGTGCTCTATTTTTCTGTTCTTCTCTTTTCTTCCGTCTGCTTTCATGACGGTACCGATTTTACAAACTACAAATAAAAACCGGACCAATTTTGCAAGGGCAAAGTGTCCTTTCATATAGTATTTAACATCATTTAACGGAATAGGACGTACATAATGTTTCAGATTTGAAAAACAGGACCGATTTTACAAAGTAAAAGAAAAAGAACTACTCTCAGAATTAAAAATAGAAACAGGGACCAGGTTTGCAAGTGCCCCTTGCGGAATTATACGTTTGGAAAAAGACCAACTATTGCAATTTTTTGGGCCTCGGAAGAGTTAAAACGGTCCATGTTTTGAGTGGGCCTGATCACCCACTATCGTATCCACCTCGCAATCCGTCACGTCAGAAGCCATTTTTCCACCACCGGCGTCCGGGGACTAGAGCAGATTCGCCGGCGAGAGCAGGCTCACCGGGATCTGTCGCTGGTCCAGGATGGCAGCCAACTTTTGGGCGTCGTCGCACTGGTAAGACTCCGGCTCCCTACCTTCCTCGTCGACCGGTCCCCCGTCGCGCCTCTCGATTTGTCTCCGCCTGAGCTGAGCTGCTTATTTCATACAGCAAGCAACTGCTGGACCCGGAAGACGTGGACGTGGTGCCGGCGGCTGACCGGGAGCGTGGCATCACGACGGAGGAGTTCCGCCTCGTCAAGATCCACATGTCCTGCCGTGAGTTCATGCTCGTCCCCTCTCACCCTGTGCTCTAGCGCATGGCACTGATGCGGATTTAATTTTACCCTTGCTGGATAGGGAACTGTTGGTTGCCATAGCATACAGAGTTTAGTGTCCTGAATAACAATAACTTGCAGTGTGTTTTGGCATGCGCTTGAAGATATTTTCGAGGTTGATTTGGCCTTAGGTATGTCCAGCTGTTTGCAAAGTGCGACGGAATGGTTAGCTGCATATGGATTTTTTCCCCCATATGAATAATGCTCCAGGCACCTTTGTACTGTTGAAATTTCTGTAACACAAGGGTCCGAATCCGATTCGGTCCTGACATGTCAGTGAAAGTAATACGATAAATGGTCTTTCGACATTTGTTTGCTTTGCTCATCTCGGTTAACATGTTCATGATCTTCTTGTCTTACATCGCTTTTCGGTGGCAGAAAGCTGTAGAATCTTGCATTTATTACTTGTTATAGTCTTGGTTCATTTTTAATTAGCGTAGATGAAATTTGACATGCACAGTTTAATTAGTCATTGATTTCCTTCCATTTTAAGCAGTGGCATAGGATCTTACCTAGGGTTGATTGATTCTGTATTTTGTTTTAGTGTCACTGTGTCCTTTGGGTTTCTTACTGAATCAAGCATTTGATGATTTCAGATATCTGGCGGTTGGCACAACAGGTGAAAGTTAGGCAAAGGTTAGGTCTTTTACTCATTACTTGGCCTGTTCACCTCTTTCATGACTGTCCTTCACTAAGAAAAGATACTTTTCCTGTCTCTATTTCTTACCATAGTTGCCGGGGATTTCCTTATATCACTGTAGCTTAGCTGTTCAAGAAATGCGCTAACCTACCTTAGAGATGCCATGAACCTGCCAAATCCAACCAAATCTAGTTATACTACAGTACAGCTAGCAAAATATCAAATTTAACTTGCGAAATAGGATTCTTAGTGTATAAATGGGCTCCACATAACCACCATATGTAATTATGCCCAATTTTCAACTAGACTCATTTCCAATTGACTCATGACTCATTCTTACCTTAATTGTTATTATTTCAGAGTTATAGCTACAGCTGTAACTTACTTCAGGCGTGTATATACAAGGTATGCTTCTCTATTTAAGAAGAAAAATGTTACATGTCTGTATCTAACTCAATCACTGCAGAGATACGATTTCTTAATTTGACTGCTGGTTGAACCACGTAAAAAAAAAAAACTGTTTTATTCTTGGTAACATAAGGTGATGAAGTTTGAGGAACTAAGATGACACGTTGATGAGATTGTAAGGTGACAAACTTACTGGGGATTAAGAACCATAGTAGAACCTTATGATTGTAAATTTGTAATATTTTGAGAATTGATTCTAATGTGGTAGTACTTGAATGAGAATTATGTCAGTTTCATTCTCAAATTGTCAGTTTAAAGCCCCAAACCTGTTTCTCAAAACCTAACTTTCTGCCATCTAAAGCTGGACACAAGTATTCTTGTTTCATCACTTGTTCCACACATTTTCCTAAAGAACATTCCATTCCTTGTTCTTATCGAAATTGTAGTTTTGTAAATGTGGTCCTTTTGGTACTGACCTGTATTATAACATGGATTCTTTTAAATAGAAAAAGCATGACAGAGTATGACCCTCGCTTGGTTGCACCCACTTGTTTGTATTTGGCATCAAAGGTCGAGGAGAGCACAGTGCAAGCACGGCTTCTTGTCTTCTATATAAAAAAGATGTGTGGTATGTTGCATTACCATAAATGTGAACATATATATTCCTGGATGATGTGTGCTGAATAGCTTTGTTTGCCCGTCTCTGTAACTGCAGCTTCTGATGAGAAATATCGGTTTGAAATTAAGGATATTCTTGAAATGGAGATGAAGCTCCTGGAAGCACTTGACTATTACTTGGTTGTTTATCACCCATATCGCCCTTTATTACAGTAAGATTCCACTTCGCTTTGGGGAATATGTCTAATTTATATCTCCCAAACTTTAAACTAACTCATTTCAAAGTCTTCACTGGAGCATTGGTTTTGATGGATATTGGTGTTTGCAGGTTATTGCAGGATGCTGGCGTAACAGATCTAACACAAGTTGCCTGGTACGTACGATGGTTATGAACAACACTGACTTAGTGTACCAATTTAAGGGGGGATGTTTTTTATTCTGCAGTGGACTTTTGATGAAAAATCCTTTGAAGGAACTCATGCTTCTGCATAGCTTTTCTTATCTGTTCTAGTGTTATGAATCAGAAGTATATAGATAAGATTTATGAGTATATTGTTTATTCAATCTTCAGCCAGAGTTCTTGTTACTTGCAGGGGCCTAGTCAATGATACTTACAAGATGGATCTTATTCTCATATACCCTCCCTATATGATTGCTCTGGCTTGCATATACATAGCAACTGTTCTTAAAGAGAAGGACACCACTTCATGGTTTGAAGAGCTCCGTGTCGACATGAACATTGTAAGCATGTTTGCTGCTCATTCCCCATTGATTAATTCTATCTTAGTATATTCATCCGCTGTTGTGATACTTGCTATACTCAGGTTAAGAATATCTCAATGGAAATTTTGGACTTCTATGACACCTACAAGATTGATCCTCAAAGGGGCGTCGCTGAGGATAAGATTAGCCCTGTGATGAACAAGTTGCCAGCAAAGGCTTAACTCAGATATGACGCCTACTTCAAACTAAGAGCCCTAGCGTTCAACAGCATATGTATGTGACTGTGTCTGTCTCACATGTATGTATTGGTGAACCTCTTAGACTGACAAATTTGAAACAAGGCGAAATATCTAGAGTGCCCAGTTTGACGTACCTTTCTTCTAAGAACAAAGAAGGCGCCAGACTAGGGGTGTTTCGTAGGTGAAATTCTGTCTGACATTGTAGCTTTTCGCGTCATACAAAACACTGATGGAATTGTCTGTCATGTTGAATTGCTGGTGGAAGGAACTTCAAGTTATATCTGCACGCAATAAATTTAAAGTCCAAAACAACAAAGTGGTTGTTGCTTGGGGCTTTAAGCCTAACTGATTCATAAACACATTTAAGTGATTCAAGGGAAAACAATACTCCGTGCTAAGCTGATGCAGAGATGATTAAGGTTTTACTTTCGAAAAATGACGCCTGATATAGTCGGCAGGCTAAGCTGCTGTTGCTGCATCTCATCATTACTGTTGGGATCTGGGCAACGGAAACGATGCGAAGCTAGACCATTTTGGCTTCGCCCGCAGAACAAAGTGGTTCTGTTCAGAGAGCTCACAAGTTTGTACAGTACGCTCAACATGGAATTTAGATTGTAGTAAAATCAAGGAATCAATCTACTATCAGTCTCCTCTCCTTCAACCGCATCGTTGCAGCAAGACGGTAGCGGCAAGTTTCATCACAAATTTGCCGGAACGACTAGCCACTAGCGGCTCCACCTCCTCCCCGCGCGCCCCATCATCATCTGAGCCCACAAACGCACGCACGGAAGTTTTCACGAACCGGTAATGTCAGCAGGCCAACCGAACAATGGCGGTCCATTGGATATCATGGCGTACCATTCCAGCGATTGAGAGGCGGGGAAGAGGAGCAGGCCATGGTCGCCGCGGCATTTTGCTCGGGAGGCGGTTGTAGTAGTGGGTGATGAGCTAGGGCCACGGCGAGAACAGCCTTCAAGGGACGCCGAGTCAATCCACGAAGACGAGGCGTACGTTGGCGTTGCTGTGTGACGGAGATGGAAAGGGAGGGGGAACCATGGAGATCACGGCGGCGCCGCCGGCTGGCCGGAGGAGCAGCGAGGGGGAGCGCGGGCCAGGAAGAACGGAGGAGAACTGATGAATGATCAATCCGGACCGTGGGCTTTCGATTCCGACGACGTAAGACTGCCCCCCCGCATTCGGCTTGACCTTGGTCAAAACTATTTACAGTTTACGCCTTCGTTTGGATTGCGAATAATAATCTTGATATCAAATTTTGTAAAAGGCCTCCTATATTGGATCATAATTAACAATCATGATTCAAATATTTTTACAAGACCCCCCAAAGTGGATTGTGATTAATAATCGTGATCTAACATTTTATAGTAAGCCCCCTGATATGGAATTCTCTTTTGAAAATAGATCCTTGGCCGCATCAAAGCTGCCGGCGAACGGAGACGGCGAGGACATCGGAGGAGAGCAACCTCGACGCCAGCGGGTTGATGCACAACCATTTCCGCGAACTTGTAGGAAGAGGACGGGGTGGTCGCCCAGGAGGAGAAGAGATGGAGGGGGCGCGTCTCGGCCGGCGGATGGGAGGACCACTGCAGTTTTGAAGCGGAGGCCCAGAGAGGATTCCGTGTCTAACTGTCTATAGCCACGTCCCTGAGCACCTTAGAGCATCTCTAATTGTCCACTTAAATATGAGTCTCAAAATCATCAATTTATGAGCAGGAAAAAGTTTTAGACTTAAATTTTATCCCCTTCTCCAACAGAGTGCGTAAAAATAGATCTTTAAAATTTATTCTATCATGTTAGTAGTTGTTTAAATTTTAAATTGTCTAAATCCGGTGTCCGACATCTTCTTTCCGATCCTAGTCCTAGTCGGTGTTTTAAAAAAAGAGTCCAGCCTCCTCTCTCCGGTGGTTTAAAAAAAAAAGTCCGGCCTACTCTCTCCGATTTTAATCCTAATCGATAATTTAAAAAAAAAATCCGATCAACGGACGATAGAATTGGCATTGTCTAATTTTTTTTTATTTCTAGGTAAACATAAGAAGAATTTACGGGAAGCTAAAAAATAGGAGCAGTTTTAAAATATCCATTAAAGATGATTTTTTACTCAAATCTCTTATAATTTAAAAAATATTTTAGACTCTCCTTTAAAATGCTCTTACCTACCTACTGTGGGGGGCGACCGGCAGCACTAGTTGAGTCGAGGCGGACGACGAAGCCGGCACCGGCGTGCTTGAGCTCCTGTGGACCGCCCCCTAGTAGTCCCGATTTCGAGCCCGGCAGCGCTCTGTGATTCTGCCTGGCTCGACTACTGCGAGCCTGCAACAGCAGCGTGCCTAGTTCGTGACCAGTTCTACTCTCGCCCCATTTGCTATAATCCCGATATATAGTGACAATGTGTAAGGTTCATCTGTGCAAGAGATAGTTTGCACATTGAACAAGAGCAAACGCTTTCTACTCTCAGCCTGAATACAGGCGGCGCCAACCGTGGTGGCAAGCAGGGCCAAGGGCTCCAACAACAACCGGCGACGTCTGAACACTGGGAACCGATGACAGTAGTGGCATGGTCAGGAAGCGGCGACGTGTGCACGCTGCTTCAGTGCTGTGCTAGCACTGATGATTTTATTTTATTTTATTTTATTATTTGGCGGGGATCTAGCATAGAATCTTGACAGATGCCAACAAAAGCATATAGTACCAAACAAAGGGACATTCATAGGTTTGTTTTTAAAAAACCTTGTAACTCGCCATTACAAATTTTCAGATTGAGGCAACTCCCAGCTACACTGATCGACTAAGGTCAATAGCCTAGTTACATACAACACAGTAAATTTTGAAGCTGTCTGAAGAAATCAAGACTAGAGTCAAATTGTTGCAGGTCATTCACTTGATCACTTCCCTCATGAAAATGCTGTCACGATAAGCCAACGAGCTCCTGGTGATGCAGTTGCATAATACATACAGGGGCGAAACGTCTATCTGTACTTCACCCTAACAACTTCAAATCCTGATTATATATTGCACGGATATATGGTATCGGAAGCTCCTTTGACGCCTGTATTTTATCAAGATGAAGCTCAGCGGATTAGCCAGAAGATAACTAGACATTAGAAATGGTAAAGAGATTCACCTTAGCTAGCAGAGGTAGGAAGGTAAATACGATGGTGGTTGCCTGTTTTCAAGTCCCTCCTACACGTAGGACATTTCTTCTGAAACTTAATCGCTTGTTTGATGCAATTTGTACAAAAGATATGACCACAAATTGTTGTTGCGGGCTCCTCCAACTTGTTCCAACATACTGGACAGGTAAAAACTGGTTCTTTGGGAGCCTCCTTAGCAGGCTCGTTGCCGGTTTGCACTGCACCATTTGGCTGTCAAATGGAAACTGGTAGTCAGTGTAAAGCACAAGGTACCAGATGGAGGCAAGAATGATATATATGCAACAGCCTATTCTGCTGAAATTCTGAAGATATATTAACATGATGCTAGGAATCTCAAAATGGCACAGTTTGAGTTACGAAAGAAAAATATCATCTCTTGACAGATATCAAGACAATCGGAACAGACCATATCATGCGATCGTAAATGTGTGGCCAAGTATGCTTTAAGACATGTTTGGCATGGAAAATGTTTTGATTAAAACCAGAAAGTTACTCAGTCCATGGAACCACACCATTACATAGTTCAGACGCTTATCACGCTGAAGGTGTAAGATACGAGTGTAAAACAGAAAGCTACACAATAAACACCTTTATCCCTTCAAAACAGTACCTCCGGATGAAAAATATTGACGTTAGGACATGATGAACCAATGGCCATGTCCTAAAATAAACAAAAAAAAAAACTCAGAAGGGAGTATAAAATTCAAATTTGAATACCTGCAAACTGGATCCTTGTCCTCTATCTGGAGAGAGGCAATGTACAACCCTCTGGCGTTTGTTCCCTGTGGAGAAGGCAGATGCATCATCATCGTAAACTGCTAATTCATATAAAAGTTGATAGCTATGAATATTATATCATGGAAAATTCTGAGCCAGCCATGCATGTAGAAACATATTTGAAAAATTATACGGTCGCCACTAGTTTCTTAGGGCTTCAGCACAGAAGCCACTTAAATTGGCTGTGTTTTACCACTATTATATTTAGATTTAGCACAGAAGCCATCTGCCATGGGAATGGGCTGCCACTTATCGCTTTTAGATTTAGCAAATAAAAAACCGGGGAACAGCTGATTATTAGAAGGCAGAGAAAGACAAAAATGCCCTTTGCACTCTCCATCACAGAATCCACACCCGAATGCCGGTGAGAAACAATGGACAAGCAGTGGATTGAACATCTGGTCAATGCTGGGCAGCAGTAAGCAGCTGCAGCATTTGGTTTGTTGGCTTTGCAATCCTTGCAATTTAGAGCTGCTGTTATCTGCTACGCCTGTGATTTTCAAGCCATTTTCCAGATATGCATTACACTTGTGCCTGCTGGTGGAACATTCGGGTGGCCGAACTTGTGAGCCTGGTATAAGATACTCTGTGCCATCAAGCAATTCTGGATGAATCCATGTCCGAAACATCCAGGGGTAACTTCATCCAATAGATTACTTAAGAGCATGCACCTACCATTAGGAAAACAATGGCATGCATAACTGCCACATAAGCATAATGTCATATATGCCAATGCAAAAAATTTAATGGCAACTGTCTTATTTGAAAAAGAAGCGAGTGACAATCATGTATATTGCCAAACATATTTTGCGTATATGTAGACTTTCCAGGTTCAGTGTCTACTATGTACAATACATTGGCATAGAAGACACTCGAGGATGAAACTAAATAATGAAATATATGAGTCTGACTTGTACCATAGAGCCATAGACAATTGATGCTTCGCCAGTGGTGAAACAAATTGTAATAATATGGTATAATAAGAGATATAATCATATTTGTGGCATACTGAATAACCCAAATTGTCTGTGTTGTTGATGAACACAGAGTTCTTTAAGAATGTAACTGAATATCACATATTGAAAAGATGGAGAATTTTAATTCGTTCTGTATGTATGTATGTTACAGTGATATGCATGTGGTACTGGGACACTAACCTTGGTGGCTGGAATCAACCTCCAAGTCAACGACTGTTACAGGTTGCCTTCTGGTTCTCCTGTTCCTTCTCTGTAAAATAATTGATTGCCCAATATGAGGTTTAGTCAATAGCATATCAGATTAGCATGATGATAAGTTAAATTCTGATTTATTTGGGGGCAAAAATATGAAAAGGAAGTAACAAGTAATATGCTCCTGAAACATCACCATTGATCAATGTCACAACATTAGCATTACATACATGCTCTTGCAAAACAAAGTAGTAGTGCTTTCAGTTCAAGAAAATGAATAGAACTATACTGGAGGAGGAACTTGTGAGGGCAATACTGCCTGCACTTCATCGTCAATGGCTTCCACATCGATCGGTGAGGTGCGTGCCCCAGAAACAACACTTGATAGTCCTCGACGGCTCGACACTCTTGGGGAGGTTGCTTCCAGGTTCACAACTATTTTATCAGCAGAAATAGCCTGTGACTGTCTCCTTGGGACATGCCTTTCGCCATTGACACTACTCATGCTACCTTTGCTGTCAGTAGTCACCTCAAATACCAAACAAACCTGAAATCGTGAGCATATGGTTTACTCCATTATCCGCTGCTCTATCATGGTTTGTTTCAAAACAGGACTGCGTGAAAAAAATATCTATTGACATCTAACTGCTAAATCAAAAAGCGACGAATGAAATCCTAACAACCGTGAAAGGTGAAAGCTCGAGGGTTGCACGCAGGATAACGGGGAAAAGATTGACAACCCAGACCAAAACATGACCACCCCCGAATCTCGCCAGCAAAGATCTACCGACTAACTAAGGCCCAACTGTAGGAAATTTCTCCATAAATGAGGGAATTAGACCTCGAGGTAGAGGAATCGACGGGGCAGCGCGGCGCCTGAATCAACTAACTCCTCCCTCCCAACCCTGCGATTGCTTCGCCCAACGAATCAACGCGGATATAGCAGGTATATTTCCACACGAACGGAACTACATACAGACCGCACGTATCGGGAGATATGGGAAAATCGTACCTAACTCGTCGCCGGATCGAATCAAGCTCGATCGGAGGGTGGAGTTGAGGAGGAAATGGCAGCCGAACCGGATTTCGTTTCTTGTTGCTGCTTCTATTCTAGTATTCTACTGCCTCCGTTTAGGGGAGGAGGAAAAGGGGTGCGCTCCTTTCTTAGTTCGGGCCCACGATTCAGTGTCTGCAGTCAATACTACTATATCACTACGAGAGCTTGTGCGAGGTTAGGAAAGGAAAATAGCTTTTGCGAGGGTTAGAAAAAAAAAAAAGCAAAAACAAAAACATCGATGGCTAGGGCGGCGCCGGTGACCGCGCGCGACCGGCGGCGAAGGAGTCGGGCCCCCGTGTCTGCTGCGGCGGCGGAAGAGGATGGAGAGGAGCAGCACCTCAACCCGTTCATCGACGCAGGGCCGTCCGCCGCCTCGAGGGTCCAGTTCAGGTGCATCGTTTGCGTTGCTTGCAGTTTGGCTGCTCTTCTCGAGCCGCTGGCGCGCACAGTGAGTGTGACTCGCACCATGGTTTCTACCGTTGTGGGTACAGGAACGTGGCGTCGCACGCCCGTTGGGTGGAGGAGGTCGGCGCTGCAGAGGTGGTGGACAGTAAGGGCAAGCTGTGGCTGACCACAGGCGTCACCCGGGCTGACAAGCTGTACTACAACGTGGAGGAGATCGGGTACGCCACCTGTTCGATGAAATGCTGTTGTTATGTAGCAACTCTTAAAGGTAGCTGGCTTCAGTGACCATTGGTTTTTTCTTTTATTACTTGAGTTCGAACGTGCAGGTTCTTGGCAGAAAGAGGTGCTTTGGTTCTTCTTGATGATAAAGATGAAGCAATAGGAATGGAGTACATCTATGAAAAGATCGCTGGAGGAAATTATGGTTGCTGCTGGAATGCTTTCCAAGCGTATAAGCACTTGAAATCTCTTGGATATATTGTCGGACGATATGGTGTTCCCTGGACAATGAAGCATATTGGGATTCATGACTCTGTCGCTGCCCCTAGTATTATAATTGACACTGCTGAGGGCATTAGTACCGCTGATGGCACCTGCAATGACATAACCAGTTGTCTCAAGAAAGTGCACATTGATGGGATATGTCCATCCTTTCAAGTGTATTTGCCCAACAGCAAGTTTAAAAAGTCATCACCAGGAATCCCTAGTTTTCTCATATGTCTGTTAAGGTAAGGTTCCATTCATACTATGTTGCATCCTATATTCTTCAATTTATTTTCAACTGGTATCATTTTGTCTTGTCCATTCATCATTGCACTGTCAATCGATTTCTTGCATAGTATGTTCAAAGCATTCCTCCGTCAGTTACATCTTATCCAATTTCCTCTTGGTTGGTTCACCAGCTTTATTTCCCAAGAAAGAAATAGTGGATCATGATTATACAGTAGTTAGACAGCCGGCAGAAAACACCACTGTCATGAAAGTCAAAAGGTGGGTAAAGAGAATACGAAAGTAAAGATAAAAGGTCCTAATATATGAATAATAACTTAAAGTAGCATAGGATTCAGGGTTGGTCCAGGTTTCTATCAGAACTTTGATATATTACTTTTCAATTCGGTACAGGGATAAACCACCTTCAAGGATTGAACGGGAAACTGTGGAGGACAAGTTTCAGGGTATTCCTCTTAAATATTGTCATGTTGATAATGGAAGGGTCAGTTTTCTGTCCTTCGACCAAGTCACACTTCCAAGCCTGCCATGATGGATAGCAGAATTTACTCTCCTTTTATGTTGCTGGGATGCTGATTGTGTAACTGTAGAATTCTTTTTGAAGCTGGATTTGAACTTTATTTGTCCCATAAAATTCTCTCTCAAAGTCTGATCAGCTGTTTTGCTTGTGTTGTAATTTTGCTGAGGACATGTTGCAACTTGAGCTGATGGATCTTATTGGCCCATTGATTTATGCGTGATGTTACTTATACATTTTTGTAATCTCTGGACTCTGTATGGTGTAGTAGGTATAGAAAAAAGTGTTAAACATTTCAAAGGGAGAAGGAAACATCCATTCACAGAAAGAACAGATCTTTGAGGCGGCAATCAGACAGGGTGAACAAAATTTGCATTTATTGATGTAGGTGTGCTCCTGAACATCATAAAAATGCTGAATTAATACAGATCCTAAAAAACCACTCTTACAACTAGAATTGTGTCAACCGTTCAAGAAGTGAAGAAAAAAGAGACGTGAGAACTAGATTTCAAATCTCCAAGGGACCTTCGAACTGCTGCAATACAGGTTGTTTTAACTTTTGTTGTAGCTGCACTAGCACTGCCTTAAATATTGTCCTTCCTGTGTGATGAAGAAAAGCATGGATAATGCCAACAGTTTTTCAAACATATTACAATACGGTATTGTTAGGATTCTCAGAATCAAGCAATTTTCTGAACAGATCTCCAGATTCTACAGCAGTGCAGGGAACCATGTCTAATCTTTGCTTTTTGTTTACATCTGATGAATTTGTTTCTGAGGGTGCAGCAGTGCCTTTTGGATTTCCAACTGCAATGAATGCTACTCTCTTCTTTGTCATAGTTTTGACATCCAGATGTGGAAGTGAAGCTGCCGGAGCACCAAGGGTGTCAGGATGAGAACATGCTGCATTGTTTTCATTTTCCAGATGCCAACCAGTTTGAGACACTCCAGTGTCACTGCAATGGTTCATTTTATCAGGGTGCTCCACCAGAACAACATCATCTTGTTTTCCTGTAGATGTCGTCTCTTCAAGGGTTTTCATCTCTGAAAAATTGGCCACGAATACGAATATACAATTAACAAAAAGTGCTCCTGAATTTCAACCATCATGCAAAGTATAAAAATAAAACTGATCATATCATAAACAAGCAATCGGCAATGACAAATACCTTCGGTTTGGTCTATTAAAACAAATAGCACAGTTGAAAAGAAACCTAAAAAACATTTTAAATTATCAAGGACTAGTAAGAGTTGTATCAAAGTCTACCAGAGGTAATAAATGTCAACCAGGCTATCTGCTATTACAATTACAATACATTATGCCAACATGTTGAATGTTCACCATTGATGTGACATACTTACAAATATTGATGGATCAAACCTCATTTGAGTGTCTTGGTAATATGGGAAGGACGTGATTTTTTCATAGATGATTCAAAACTACTGAAAAATATTCGATCAATTTCCAATTTGGTATACTTCCAAAGAATGATGGATCAAACCTCAATCAAGTGTCTTGGTAGTATGTGAAGGACGTTATTTTGTCATAAAATGATTCAAAACTACAGAATATTTGATTTGAGATACGTTTAAGGTGCTCGATTTTCAGTCATGCTCAAACACCCATTCGTCAAGCAAGCATCAAATAATCTCATGGGCAAGTAACTAATTCAGAAAATGCAACTAAGAATTCAGGATATTCATATTTATCAACAAACATTGAAGATAAAAGCACCAACCTTCATTGACAAATCCAAGTGTCTCATACTGGATTGTAGTTTCAGGACCACATGACCTTATAAGGCTCTGATCCTCATTTTCGGTTTCCTGACAACTACCTTTCATCTTTTCATGCAAAATAAATTTATCGTTCACCCATACACACTCCAGAACAGTTCGATAATCATGAATCGTGGGGTAATATTCTCTGAATGCCTGTGCACATGACAAAGAAACAAAGTTATGCTGTGCAATTATTATATCTTCCAGCAAGGTCGACTTGTGTGAAATGTAAAAGCACGGTCTTAGACATCACAGTTTCTTCATGATAAACAAAATCAAATGAGTGCAAAAACAAATGGGAACAAAATTACATCGTTGCTAGAGTAGAAGCGAGGCAAACCTGCAGTCCACCGACACTGATCTTGACTTCCTGCTTCGTATCAGTAAGTTTAGTAACCCTATTGTATACTGACACGACATCAAGTAACATCTGTGAAATTAAGTACCAGTGGATCAGTGTCTATTGAAAAATATTTATGGTACAAAAGGTGATAACATTAGCCAGCACATGCTACCAATATGAATTTG
Organism: Oropetium thomaeum; assembly: GCA_001182835.1. Classification (NCBI taxonomy): domain Eukaryota; kingdom Viridiplantae; phylum Streptophyta; class Magnoliopsida; order Poales; family Poaceae; genus Oropetium; species Oropetium thomaeum. The sequence goes on along the minus strand of LFJQ01000099.1, from coordinate 337,457 downwards.
TTAGCTTGTAATATTAGTTCAGGCCACTGATTTATTACTGAATTTGCTTGATTCAATATCAGTTATGCTTGTATATTACAACCCTCACCTGTTGGATCAGGACCCTTACTCGTGCAAGCAAAGCTAAGACTGCTGTGCAAAGATCAATGAAGAATGCTCGACCAAGTAAAAATGTTATCTGACTGTGGCCTTGGTTAAAGAACTCGCATGACAGAAGAAATATATCCAGTTTTACTTGGAAAAGACTCTGATGTTTCACGTGAGACGCCATATTAACACAAGTCAAGTACAATAACTGGCTCTGATGTTAGTAAGAAACAAAAATAGGAATGAGAACAAAAACCAAAGGATACATTGCTGCCTTCATAACAGGTTCAGCCATCTGCAGGCAGAGGATAGCGTCGCAATTGATTGAGATGTAAGTGTATTTCATCAAAACGGTATCAATGCTCAACAGCACAAAACACACCTGAGACAAGAGGCGGGCAACACCCAGAAGCCGCTCATGGTGGCTATGATTTGCGCCAGGCTTCTTCTTAATCTGCCTATATCAAAATTCAGGAAACAGTAAAGTAAAGATACTTCAACTCATGGGATGATACCAAGTGAAATTTCTAAGCACTGCAAATGCAACTGCATACAGACTTGGTCGGGACCAGGATAGCGTTGGCCGGGTTGCGGCTGGCGAGGACGGGGAACACGGCGTTGACGACATCCGCGAGGCCGGCGCTGAGCAGCAGCTTGAGGTCCCTCCTCACCTACGCTCCCAGAAACACGTGGACCCTCGTCAGCCGGAGGCACGCACTCACCGGGTAATCGCTCCGGGAGGATGGGCTCTAGGCGAAGGACACGACCGGGACTCACCTTGAGGAGGTATTGGAAGTAGGCAGCGGCACGGTGCTGGTTACGATGCTTGTACAACAGGCGCTCGAGCACCCCCGCCTCTACCTGCAGGTGGCGAAGCGCCGCCCGCAGCCGGCTCTCCTCATCTCCCTCCTCCGGACGTTGCGACATGGCACATGGGGGAGGCGATGCGGTGGTTCTCGGCGGCGGCCGGGACCAGGTTTCCCGGTGCTTTGGTGTGGTGGGCTGGAACAAACTGAGCCTGGGCCAGGTCGAAATGCTATATTGGAATGGGCTGGACGTGGTGTCGACGGCCTGGACAAGCCGGCCCGCAGACAGCACTGATGTCCTGACGCCCTACTTCACTCCAAAAACGGAGGATGCCGCTGCGTAGGTCAGCTTGGACGTCGTCCCAGCGGGTCCGCGCGGATGGAGGCTAGCCTGTTAATTGGGTTAATTGCACAACAATATTATACCATAATGAGGGGTTATATATATAGGTTGCCGGCACAGGCGCACGGCAGCCTGACGCACGGAGTCCTAGGGTTGCACGGCTAGGAGTCCTAGGGTTGCACGGCTAGGCCCTGTGCGTGGCTCGCGGTCGCAGCCCGTCCACGCACAGCCCAATAATCTTTCTACTCTAACAGCCCCCCGCAGTCGGAACGTCGTAGCTAGCCACTAGGACGGACGTTCAGACTGGACCGAAACTCAGTGAAGATTGACGACGGGAGACCTTTAGTGAAGATATCAGCATACTGCGACGACGTGGGTACATGGAGTACGCGAATAGCTCCAGTGGCAACCTTGTCCCGAACAAAGTGCAGATCGATTTCGATATGCTTGGTACGCTGATGCTGTACCGGGTTGGAAGAGAGATAGATGGCACTGATGTTGTCGCAGTACACAACTGTGGCGCGTTGGACAGGACGGAGGAGCTCACCCAGAAGCTGGCGCAGCCATGTGACCTCGGCAACAGTGTTGGCGACAGCCCGATACTCTGCCTCTGCACTTGATCGAGAAACCGTGGCCTGTCGCTTGGAGGACCAAGAATCAAATTGTCACCCAGAAAGACAGCATAACCAGAAGTAGACCGCCTGGTCTCAGAACATCCAGCCCAGTCAGCATCAGAATAAGCCACTAAGTCAGCAGAGGAGGAGCGGTGAATCTGGAGTCCATGCTCAAGGGTACCTTTAATATACCGAAGAATCCGTTTGAGCAGAGCGAGGTGAGGCTCCCGAGGATCATGCATAAAGAGACATATCTGCTGAACTGCATAGGCGATGTCGGGTCTGGTGAAGGTGAGATACTGCAGGGCACCAGCAAGAGCTCGAAAGTGGGTGGCATCAGCAACAGGCGCACCATCAGGAGACAACTTAGCACTGGTGTCAACCGGCGTATTGCAAGGTTTGCAATCCGCCATACCAGCCCGATCTAAAATCTCAACCATGTAGTGGCGCTGGGAGAGAAAAAGTCCAGAAGAACTACGGTGCACAGTCATACCCAGAAAATGATGCAGTGACCCGAGATCCTTCATGGCAAATTCTGAAGTGAGCACCCCAATAATCTGCTGAAGAACTGTACTAGAGGAGCCTGTGAGCACAATGTCATCCACATAGAGCAGCAGATAGACCACATCGGAACCATGATGGTAAACAAATAGAGAAGTATCCGACTGAGCACCAATAAATCCATGTGACTGAATAAAAGAGGTGAATGTGCTATACCAGGCACGCGGAGCTTGCTTCAGGCCATAGAGAGATTTATTTAATTTGCAGACATAGTCTGGGTGAGCAGTATCTGCAAAACCTGAAGGCTGAGAGCAGTACACAGTCTCAGAGAGTGTCCCGTGAAGAAAAGCATTCTTCACATCGAGCTGACGGATGGGCCAATCCTGAGAAACTGCGAGAGACAAAACAGTGCGAATAGTGGCTGGTTTCACAACAGGACTGAAAGTCTCACCGAAATCAATGCCGGGACGCTGAGTGAAGCCCCGAAGTACCCAGCGTGCCTTGTACCGGTCGAGCGAACCATCAGGATGAAGCTTGTGCCGATACACCCATTTACCAGTAACAACGTTAACACCCGGGGGAGGCGGAACAAGGTCCCAGGTGTTATTAGCCTGAAGTGCTGAATACTCCTCAATCATGGCCTCTCGCCAATTAGGATCAGCGAGAGCCCCTCTGTACGTCTTCGGGATCGGCGACAGAGAGGTGGCCTGAAGATCCAACACCTGCTTGGGCTGCCGAAAACCAAGCTTGCCCCTGGTCGTCATGACATGGTCATTACGCGTAGCAGGAGCAGGGACAGCGTTCTTCGGCAGCCAATCAGGGAACCCCGGCGGAGGGCCGCGACTGGGCGTGCCGGGAGACGGGGTCGTGCCAGGGGCCGCGGCAGGGAAGGACGCGCCAGAGGCCCCAGCGCCAGGGGAGGCCACCGTAGCCGCCGCGCCCGAGGCCCCTGCGCTAGAGGCCCCAGCGCCAGGAGAGGATGCCGGTGAGGCCGGCGGGCTTGGCGCAGACGGGGAGGCCGGTTCGGGCGCCGGTGAGGTCGCCGGTGAGGCCGGCGAGCCCGGCGCGGACGGGGAGGCCGGTTCGGGCGCCGGTGAGGGAGGCCCGTGTGTGGTGGGGTCCCGGCGACTGGCAGCGACCTGAGGCGAGAAGCCAGCAGGGGCAGCCGCCCAGGACGCCGTCGGTGGTATACCTGCAATAAAAGGGATGCCAACTGGAGTTGGCATATTAGTATAAAAATAATCCAGGAAATCAAAGTTGGATGAAGGCTGTGCCGAGCCGAGTTCGGCAAAAGGAAAGGAGGACTCATCAAATGAGACATGACGAGAAATAATAATGCGGTTTGTGGAAATATCGAGACAACGATAGCCTTTGTGTTCGGGAGGATATCCCAGAAAAACATATAAGGTGGAGCGTGGAGAGAGTTTATTCGGAGCTGTGGCGGAGAGATTAGGATAACACTTACACCCGAAAACACGCAAGTGGGAATATGATGGTTGGGTTTTATAGAGAGCGAAGAACGGGGTGGAGCCATTCAGCGTGGTGGTGGGGTGTAAGTTGACGAGATATGTGGCGGTCTGCAGAGCCTCAACCCAGTACACAGGAGGTAGACTGGCCTGAAACATAAGAGAACGCACAATATTATTAGTGGTACGAATAGCGCGCTCAGCTCTACCGTTTTGGGGGGAGGTGTGAGGACACGACATGCGCATGGTGATGCCCTTTGCCGAAAAAAGGGAGCGAGCTGTGGAATTATCAAATTCGCGGCCGTTGTCACATTGGATAGTTTTAACAGTAGTGCCAAACTGGGTAGCAACATAAGCAAGAAAATGTGACAAAGCGGCGAACGTGTCAGATTTGAGGCGCAAAGGAAAAGTCCAAATAAAATGCGAGCAATCATCAAGAATAATTAAATAATATTTGTAACCAGAGACACTAATAACTGGAGATGTCCAAAGATCACAATGTATTAAATCGAAATTGCTAACTGCTCGAGAATTCGACTGTAAAAATGGGTGTCGAGAATAACGACCCAACTGACACGCATGACAAATAGACTCTAGCTCACTCCTAATGCAAGGAACAGAAGGACCAATTTAGATAAAGCAGAAGCGCCTAAATGACCAAGACGACGTTGCCATAAGGTACTGCTGGTGGCAATGTGGGCGAGCGCATGAGGCGGTACGGTGAAGGAATAGAGACCTCCGGGACTATCACATCGGGCGAGAGGGATCCTGGTGGCTAGATCCTTCACAGAGAAACCAAAGGGGTCAAATTCCACAGAACAGGAATTATCAGTAGTGAAACGACGGACAGAAATAAGATTTTTAATAATGTTAGGAGAAACAAGGACATTACGCAGATACAAAGGACGCTCGGCAGAAAAGGAAGTGTGACCGGTGGCGGTAACGGGCAGCAGTGACCCATTACCCACAATGATACTAGATGGACTAGTAGATGAAGGAGGGGAGAAGGAAGTCAGATTACCAGAAGTGGAGGTCATGTGAGAGTCGGCGCCGGAATCCATAGTCCACTCGCCCGTCGGAGGAGGGGTGAGGGTGGTGGTGTGGAACGAGTTGGCGAGAGCCGCCGGATCCCAGAAGCCGAGTGGAGGTGACCAGCCGGGGGCGCCGTACCCGGCTACGCCCTGACCAGCAGGGGAGCCAGGGAACCCGGCGCTAGGAGCAGGGGCGCCGTAACCCTGGAAACCGACTGCCGGAGGGAGGCCCGCATCTGTGAGCGCGTGCCCCGACGAGTACTGCTGCTGCGGCGCACGACCGAGGACGCCTGGCGCGTATCCGGGCCAGACCTGGAACGTGCCCGTCATGGGGTTGAAGGTGCACGTCATGGAGCAGCGGTGACGACGGCTTGGAGGTGGGGGGCGCGCCCTAGATGGAAAGGAGCGGAAGCGAGGAAGAGGATCGACCTCTAAGATACCATGTTAATTGGGTTAATTGCACAACAATATTCTACCATAATGAGGGGTTATATATATAGGTTGCCGGCACAGGCGCACGGCAGCCTGACGCACGGAGTCCTAGGGTTGCACGGCTAGGAGTCCTAGGGTTGCACGGCTAGGCCCTGTGCGTGGCTCGCGGTCGCAGTCCGTCCACGCACAGCCCAATAATCTTTCTACTCTAACATAGCCGTCCATCTATCTAGCTCGGCCTCGGCGTCGACTTCGCCGCTCCCCTGTCCACGACAGGAGTGGCTTGCTTTAGGAGGACGGGGGTGGCCTGCTGCTAGACGTGGACTGTGCCCGAGCGGATCGACGCGGCCGTTGTCCCGACGGCGGCAGCATGATTGAAGACAGAGGAAGTCGAGCAATCGTGAGGAGTGAAGAGATTTGTTCGACGGCGGCAGCAGTGTGCTTAGAGCGAGCTGAGAGGAGGCTGAGATGGGCGAATGGATTTCGTGGACTGATCGACTCGTCAGTGCTCCACCAGCCACCACGCACTGTCCTCGCCCCGCCACCGCACGTAGGCTGATCGATTCGTCGATTGAAGAAGAGGATTATCGTTTTTTCAGTGAAGTCAATCCTTTGAATGATTTTAAAGGAAATTCAAGCGTCATCAGCAAAGTTTAATATGAAGCCATGGAATTTGACATATAAAAGCGATACTGAGCTGATTTCCTTGTTTTAGTGTTAATATTGATACGCTAAAAAAATGGGAAACATATGTTTTGGTGTTTTCAATGACAAAATAAAGAGAAAAACAGGACCACTTTTCTGCCGGGTGTCAGCTAGAAGCTACAACTTCGTGCTAGTACTAGTTGCCAGTGGGCCATGGCTCGGATTTGGTTAGCAGGGGCACCTGATGCTCCTTAGACTCATCGAACTGATCGAAGAATGTCCGGCAGAGCCAACGCTCAAGGCGGCGCAGCAGAGTCCTCGCGCTCCAGGGCTTGACGATAGGCGAGGACGACTCAAGTCGTTCCTCTTCGTCCTTGCGGTCGACGATTGCTGGGTCACTATTATTAGGTGCCGGCGGCGGCCCATTAATCTCTTGTTGCGCCGCTTCTGCTTCTGCCGCCTCCCGTTTAGCTTCAGCGGCTCGGCGGGCGGCCATCTCCTCCCTCTCGTGCGCCTCTTTGCAGGGGAAGAAGCTCCGGTTGGGGTCGCCCTCGCGGAACATGGCCATCCAAGACGTGCACCGGACGGGGTTCAGGTGGCCCATCACGAAATCGTGGGCCACGATCTTGTTGTTGTGGCCGTACCGCTCCCACCACCGGCGGTCCCGGGCGATGAACTCCGCGACGGCACGGGCCGTCTCCTCGCTTGCGTTACGGCACAGGTACGTGTCGAACTCGTCGTGGAGGAAGAACTCGTACTCCACGTCGTACGTCTCGTCGAGCACTGCGCGAAACACGAACGCCTCCGTGCAGCAAAGGCGCAGGAAGCGGCGCTCCATGATGCTGAACGACGGCGGGAAGTTGATGGTTGGGGCGCCGCCGAGGAGAAAGAGTGCCACGCGATCGTGGGCGAGAGCGGCCTCCAACTCCTTCCGGAAGTGCCCGATGAAGCGACCCTCGCCGTCACCCTCGGAGACGTGCGCCGCCCAACGGCCATCGGGTTCCAGGCGGACACCACGGTACAACCGCGACGGGGTTGGGGTCGCCGCCGCAACAGTACTCATCGTCGTCACGATACTTTTTTCCTTCTGATCAAAAGAACCCTAATTCTGGTACAGTTACGCTCGGGAACTTTAGTAATATACACGATCACGATCGCGACTTACCGGTTATGTAGAGAGCCAGGCGAAGAGTTCGACTCGTGCGCGTTGTGACTTGCGAGGGCATTATACTGCATATGTAACTTGCAATTTATAATGATTGTATCAAGACTCGGGAGAGATTTATCGATATGAGATTATTTCGGAGTGCTACTCTTTAAGATTCAGGACTCTAAAACAGGGTCCATCGCCTACCCAGTTAACTAAGATTCAGTACTCGTCTCATTCACGTATTGAAGGCGTTGGATTGGGATCCAACTGAGGGCCAAAAAACAAACAGATTTTTTTTGAGCCAAAAAATAAAAAACAGATAGCAAAGTTTGTCTCAGCCACGCTATGTACATTTGCTGGACCGGGTTGGAATGTTTTCTGCAGACCCGTTAACGATGTTGTTTTGGGCTTTCGTTGCCTGCCTGTTCAAATCGTTGGGCTGTTTGTTGTTTATTGCAAGGCACTCATGATTTTCAATCCGACATCATTCCTAGTATAGAAAAAATTATTCACGTTATAAATATTACGAGATACATTTATAAAATTACAACGTGATTACATAAGTGATTTCAGTTAAAGTGATGGTAAAAAAACAACAACATAAGCCTTTTAGTCGCAAACTACAAATCCATCAAAATTGTACTTGGCAGGAAACTTCTCATTCCAGCCAATCAATCACTGTTGTACGCATAATAAACAGAGTAACGTACAACACAAACAAACCTAGCAAAAGATTCCTGGTCCACAATAGAAAATTAAAGTACTTCTTTCGTTTGCATCAAGCAGCTGTAGTCCTCTACAGTCATTTGCATGCTCCGTAGTGGGTTGCGATTACACATACACACACACCGCAACACACACCAGATCACAGAGAGACACACATCCCACATCACGCGCACATACACAGACACCCACCATAAAGAGTTAGCACCCTGTCAACCTATAAATATAGACAAATGGCAGTGGCCAATGCAAGTGAACACCCCAATAGCAGAAAACCCCTTGCAAAAAACACTTCAGTCATGCTTTGATTTGCTGTAAGTAGAGAGGGGAGGCAACACTGCTAGAATTCAGATCAAAGAATGGCGGATGGTTCCTATACACTGGCCAGTACCCGTTTTCATTTTATGGCAGATGAAGAGGGGAGTACTGAATTGAAGCATCGATAAACAAACATAGCAAACTCTACTTGTCATGTACTCACATAAAAAATGAAAAGCATACAGCTTGCCTTATTATTTGGCACATTGAAACACCAACTGACCACCATGTAGGAAAGAAAAAAGGAACCCCATTTATTTTCTATATGCCTCCAATGATAATGCCAACAAAACATTGTAAGGAATCAAAAAATAAAAAAAAAAATGAACAGGCTGATGCTACATCTGAGTATTGTCAGATCTCAAATAGTCAAAACCATACAGATGGAGGCAATCGAACAATCTACGGACACTCATTTATTTTTGAAACATTTTTAGCTTTTTTTCCTATTGATAATTCATAACAAGCTAATCACCAATGCCAAAAACTACGATCACAGACTAAGGATTGAGGAAAAAGGGACAAGACTTACTGAGCAAAACTATCGAGACCGAGGAGATCCCGTGAGGACGTAGCCCAAGGAACAAGTCCAGAGTAGTCGCGCATCTATGTGGTCACCGCCGAGCAAATTTTAGCATAATACAATGGTATAAGTAAAACACAAAGTGCTCCTTGTCCTAGCGTTCTTACAACAATTGATAACTAATTCTCCTTGTCCAAATTACTATAGCAAGCATGTGATATTCTTTTTCTTTAAAAAAATAATAAAAGTAAGCCCACTACAACATGTGACATGGGTAAATCAAAGAGCTGTTGAAATATCATGTTTACTTTGCAAAGGACACGGCACAAACAGGAACGGTGTCTCATTGTGTCGATCACCATACAAGCTCACTGAATAAACAAGCCCAAACACAACACGAATGACATGCAGGTCCACTCACACTCATATCAAGAAGCTAGAGCTAAGTTCAGTCAAAGTACTAATTTAATCATCATTTTAATTCGAAAAAGAGAATCTACAAATAGACAATCACAGCAACCACCAATTCTTATGCAAGCATGCAAAAAGTCGAAACTTTCTTACTGCTGAACTGAACGTGAGATTATATGGCCGCTTGAATGATTCTCTAATCAGCTAATGATGGAACCTCTTCATAGAGCTTGGGCATGCTACTTCCAATGAACAAATATGTAGTGTTGTCACTACGCTTCTGTATATGAGCTGCTGATCCGAGCAAGAATTCTAAACTTGTGCGCTGACACGAACCTAACCAAGAGCCTGCTATTCTTCCCTCTCGACTTTTAGGCCTGCATAAAAGGTGGCGCCTAAATCTGAGACCAAGCAAGCACCAAAAAAAAAAAAAAATCAAGGTAGAGCCATGTTGTGCTGCCGCATCACCTGCACTGAAGAGTGCACCAATTAACCTGAGCAAGTGTAACCTTATACTTTCAATATTGCACAGTCAAGAAATGTAAAACAAAATATTCAGTTATGAATACATTACAGTTACTAAGTTCCAGTATGTATCAATTTTACTATGAATGACCATAATTATCAATATCGATAAAAACAAAGGGAGAATATTCTGTTACCTCATGGAGAAAATAATCAAACAATAGAAAAGATGGACTATCAGTTCAATACTTTTCAGATATGGAAAACAGACAACAAATTGAGTTATGACAACCAAATATCTTCACCTAGTTACAGAGCATGTTCTTGCAGCAACAACAACAACCAAGTCTTTTAATTTCAATCAAGTTGGAGTAGCCAATACAGCTTAATAAATGTTGAAAGACTTTGTCATCAATCAAAGGCTTCAGCAACCGGGTACAATGAGTATTTTGTTAAATATGCAACACAGACTGTAGCAGCTGGACTCAATGAGATTGATCTATTGTTGATCACAATATCAAAATGTTTATGTTCACATTGTAACGATCCAATGATCAAAGGGCATTGTCATATTTTTACAACCTAAAAACAAATTCTAGCTGTAAACCATGGTTAATCTGAGTCACAGAATTTTCAGATCAAAACTAGTCTAAAGAGAGAGGAAACAAGGGGATTAGGTCTAGGATCAGTACCTAACTCAATGATGTGAGCATGGATTTCGCTATCCAATAGCCGACACGTTTAGGGTCTACTCTGCTCATATCTGGCTGCTGCCTGCAGAAGGTTCAGACCCTTGTGATCCTTTGCATCCTATCCCGCAGGGGTGATGAGGAGCCAAAAGACATGCAAACAATGGGGAATCCAAGCAGCAAACCATTTTGCTTACCATGGATCACAAAAGACTAGAACCGAAGATCACTCTACGTCTTCATCACTCCATTCCATGGATGACGCTGTTGTGCCGCTCCTCCTTCTCCTCGCCGTCGCAGTCCTCCTCCTGCTGCACCTCCGGCACTGCACAACAGCAACGGGGACGAGGCCTCACAACCACTGCCCCTACCCGAACCCTAGCTTCATTGTAGCAACTCTGATGAACATGTAAAGGTCATCTGTCCTTATGTCCCTCAAAAGGGAGAGGGGAAAAAGCTGGCCATGTGTGCATAATTTGATGAAAATACAGATGAAAATGCATTCACCAACTAACTTGGATAAAATAATCTTAACAAGAAACCAATCAGAGGGAGTAAGTAGTATCACATCAAACCTGCTGCACAGATCAGTTATTTGCTTATAACAGCATGATCGTTTAATGAAGGCTAATCAAATACTAGAGCAAGATGCATCGTATTAGTAATCACTAGTCACAAGCAGTATTAGAGATTATTTTCTAAGAAAACAAAAGGTACCAGTAACAAAAATATTTGTGGCAAACGAAAAGTCTCAGATAAAATGTTTTCTACGAAACGTATATGAGAGCTACATATTTTTGTACGAATAGACTATAGGGAAAAAGGTGTGTTTCACAAAACACGAAAGATATATTTTCCTTCCACAACATCAACAACTGCAAGGTGGCCTGGTGAGTACGCAGCATTGAATAACAAAAAGAAATGAATCAATGGTGCCAATTTCACAGGACAAACTTATATTTGATGCCCTATACATTTGTTTTCTAAAACTAAAGTCATTTTCTACACATGTGCTCCTTACTGTAGCAGTAGTTCCAGGGATCAGATTTTGCTGAGTTTGACTTTCCAAATTGGTCCAATAGTAAAGCCTTATGTTAGATTGAAGCTCTGACCAACAGTTGTAGATGTGCACTATTTTATCTCCAAGATCAGATTCCATCGAGCTCAATTTCAATAGGTATCCTATATTATACACATTTGTTAGACTAAAAATAAAGCTAACAAATAACTACTATGTAGCATGGTCAAATAAACTTACCCACGAGAGGAACATATTGGTATGAGATACGATTTGATTGCATCACTGTACCATTTCAATCCATACCACCATTCTGGAGTACACCATATTGTAATTTTTGTCTGCTTTTCATGCGGTTGCAAGCACAATTCATTTAGGTCCAGACAGACATGTACTTGAAGGTATGAAAGCCTCCCACACTCACAATTAATGTCACAGATTGTATAAAGCTTTGGTAACCTTTGTAGTGTGAGCTTTTTAAGTTGAGGAAAGATAACAACTGGCTGGCTTCTAAAACTATCAACTGATAACAGTGTAGAATCAACCAGTTGTTCCATCATCTGGCACTCTACAATTTTTAACTCAGTAAGACATGGTAACTGGGCAAGCCATGAAGCATGGTTTATAGTGCAATCAAACAAGAAAACGAACTGAAGATTTAGGCCAGTATTCCTCCAAGTTATTTTTTCAGCATGACTGAGAGAGACGAATTCCAAGCTTGGGAAGAGTCCGAACGGAAGTTCTCCGTCAGCCACAATCTCTAAGCTATAACAGCGAGTAATAGAAAGCTCAGTAAGGTTTTGCACACGATGTAAGTTACGCAGATGTAATTTCCCATGTTGTTGATTTGCAGCATGCTCATTAGTCATTTGTGGAAGGCTGTCAATAGAGAGTGATCTCATGCAGATCCGAGACAACCGACCCAAAATCTCAAGGTGTCTTGCTAAATGTACACAGATGCCAAATCCTTCTAACTTTTTATTAGATTTTTCGATTACTGACAAGAGTAATGATGCATAACCTTTCCCAGGGGTCTCCATGAAATAAGCGTTGTGGCTAGATCTAGCTAAAAGACTGGTAACATCACAGAAGGAATCCAAGACCTCCAGCTTTCCCAGCTTTATAAGTATCCAGCAATGAATTTGTCTAAGATATCTCATGTCTCTTAGGTATAAAAACTTCAGCTCTGCAAGATAACAACACTCATATGGAAGCAAACTGATATTTGTGCCAGAAATATTGAGATACTGAAGTTTCACAAGTTTGCTGATTGTCTTTGGCAGTTGTGTTATCCATTTGTTATCACTTAAGTCCAAAAATGTTAAAGTCTGGTGATCATGCAAGTTAGGAAATGATGAGAAGGTTGACCTCGCTATCCAGTTAACTCTGCATGCTCTCACAATCTGAGATGACATATCATGTAAAACCGGATGAAGTTTGACATAAGAATGCTCTGAATGCTGATGATCATTGTCACTTTTCTCTAACAAACATACTGCCAGCAACGTGTTAATGATTAAGTGGCCTCTACCATAACCATCATCAATATCCAATAAATCCAAACCAAACCATGTACGGATAAGAATATCCTTCCTGATATTATCACCCTTACTGAACAGTGAGCATGCTAAAAAACAATCTTTTACATTTTCCTCTAAGTGATCAATGCTGAGTTTAAGACTGTGAAATATCTCATTATCCATATGGAGCACTTCTGTGATGCCTGATTTCTTCATACAATTAACTATGACACACCAGTCCTTAGGATCGTTTTTAACTGACATCAACCGACCTACTGCACAAAGTGCTACTGGCAATCCACTGCATGTCGCCGCAATCTGTCATATAATTATAATAAGGAAGTTAGTACAGAGAGGATGTAACTGTACAGAATAGCATTTTGTTGCACGTGCAGAAATGGAACAAATTGCTTAGAACTATGGTTAAATGTTCCTCAATACTATATGAATGAATTTTCATATTACCTCTTTGGCAAGATAAGGGATATGTGGGTGGGAGTATATGATGTCCTTCCCAACCGTTTCTTCAAAGAGTTTCCAGCCATTTTCAGCATCCAAACAATTCAAGGAGACATAATGACGAGCACTCTCCATATTGGCGCACACTATTAAGCTTCTTGTCGTGAAGATCACTTTACGCCAAATTTGGTTATTGAATCCAAGTGGCAACGGGATACCTACTTTCTCTAAGTCAATACTAGTCCAAAGATCATCCAGTAGCAATAAGAAACTCTTTTCTTTCAAGACATTGAAAATCACAGCTGCTATTGATTCTTCCTCCTGCATTGCAATGCTGAGCCCCAAACTGCTAAGAATAGTCTGCTGCAACTTAAAAGTTGTGCATTCATGTTTGGCCACAGCAAAGATCACGAAGTCAAATGGTGCTACACGTGCACCTGAGTCACGCAACATTTTCAATACTGAGCTCTTTCCTGTTCCACATGGCCCATAGATGCCAACCATACCATTCCCAAAATCATCAGGCTGTCGAACAAAGTCAAACACTTGTTTGATTACCAGATCCAGGCCAATAAGTACTTTCCGCGTCTGCTGTGGCACAACATTACGAACAGGAAAGGGTTTAGCTTCAGCAGCAAGTAACAATCCTTTGCCTTCTGTGATCAGATTCTTTATATGTTTAGCTTCGGTATCTGATTGCCTTGCAATGGACAGACTCTTGAAAAAAACTATTCCTAGTTTGGTCATGAAGAAGCTTGATTTCACGGGCATTGTTTAATGCAGCATGAACGTGTCGAATCCAGCCTCTTCCACGTTCCCATGAAGGTTGAGGATTCAATAGGCACAAATCCGCTTTTATATCTTTTAGTTCTTCAACAACCTCAAGGAGATCAGTAACACGCCTTTTGATGTGAAATGGATAAGCAACTCTTTCAGAAAGTGGATCATACCACTTTGTAACAACTGTAAGTAGGAATGTAAGACATGCTACAACTATGGATAAAACGGTCCAACCGAGAGCCACCATAATTGATACTTTTTCAACCTACAACAAGCATAAGGGTATAAGATAACAGCTGAAAATATGCTTGATCTAAGCATTAAGAAGATAATAGACCCTAGTGCCGAAACATATGTCTAGAATGCAGAACAACAAAAGATAAACTGGCAGAAGCTTAAAACCAACAGCAAAACAAGAGGGAGACTACCTGAAAGCTCAAACTATGAGTGACCAGTTCGTGACCATCAAGATTAGTTAGTATCCAGACACATGGCCAAATGTTCCATGGAAAGCATCACTGAGTCAGTGATACCAGGCAGTCACTTACTTTAACACCGAAAATTTAAAACACAACACATAATAGGCCTGAAGTAACTAGCAGCAAACAAGCTAACAGGAATGCATCATATACAAATTTCTGACATCACAGTAGCAGTGTGTTTAAACAGAAATATACCACTAAAGTAATAACCTGATGCTTGTTTCCTTTCAATTTTCATGACATACTGGAGCATATCGGTGCTCGAATAATCCATGACTGCGCGTAAAAAGATAATCCTTCATGACATACCGGAATCTATGCAACATAATATACTCACTACAATACATTTGGATTTAGGCACTAAACGTTAGGAGATCTTCCACAAGCCATGTCGAACAGTCCTTTTAATTTCGTTTCTCTTTTAAAGCTCTACGTGAAACACGCTACCACGGCTAATAAATACTACAAAGCCTCTTTTCAAAAAAAAAAAAAAAAAAAAAAACTACAAAGCAACTCTGGTACATTCCTTTTTGTTTGCGGAATAATTCTGGTACATTCCAACACTAGTCCTTTTGTATTTCGAGAACGATATTATGTAGTGACAGATTAAGAAGAACGATATTATGTAGTGACAGATCAAAAAGAAAAAACAAAGCAACGGAGATAGATCAGGTTTGACGAAGCAAGGATCAACATATACATGACCAAATTGTAACCCAAATTTGCATTGCGCATTTTTGCAACTAGAGAGGCGGGAACTCCAACGAACTGGACATCGCAAACACAGATTCATCCGAACTAGCATTCAATTCAAGAGAGGCATATTAAGACACACGGAATAATCAATCGAGAACCCTAATCGGTCTGCTGTAGAATCTTAAAACCCCGATAACCATAATCTCGCGGACGAGAACCGAATTCGCACATGCCAGTTCGCGTAGAATGGAAACGGAAAGCAAGCAATACCTCAAGTCCGGTATCAGTCGATCACGAGCGATGTCTCAGGCATCGCAGCACGAGGCAGATGCTCTGGGGCGCGCGGGCTACGAGAAAGGCGCGGATCGTCGGGCGCCACCGCCGCGCCGCCTTGCCCGCCTCGCCTCTGCGGCCGCCTGACTCGGCAGCGCCTCGCCGCCACCGGAACCGCGCGCTGTCCACTTGCTCGCAAGCCCGCGAAGCGAAGTGGGATACCCGGAATGGCGGTGCTCTGTCCGCCGTCAGGGACCCGTAAGAGGGAAATTCTGTAGCTGTAGATGGCCCGCGTAGCGCGGCCCATGGCCTGCTTGCTACGCGAAAGGGCGCAGGCGGCGCAGCCCACTGGTCCGTATGCTTTGCTTTTTCGCGTTCAGCAGCAGCAGTGACTTTGGGCGTGTTTGGTTTTCGTCTGAGGTGAACCCAGCTCGCATATGCAGCCAGTCAGGCCGAGGTCCCGTACAGGAAACCAAGTTCCCGTGCGCCAGTTGCTGAGAGAGTTACTGTATTTCAGGGTTGTGTTTTCGCAGGCAAGTAACTATACTACGGAGTGCTAATCTGTTCCAGTGAGAGCTCACCTCACAAAGTCACAATTCACAACAGGGTTTCAGATTGTCTCGCTGGGTGGTGCAGGCCAATCAGAAGACCTTGCTTGCCGTGGATTTGCGGGCATCAAACTGGAACTGGACAGACGTTGTTCTCCGCTGGACCAGGGCCACGTTGACACATAATCGTATCTTCAACAGAACAAAGTCCTTGGAAAACAATGAGATTTCCGCGTACGATCTATCCAAGCGAAGCCAATAATTTGCACAAATCATGGCCGGGCGTCGCTACAGTCCATGGACCCTCTGCATTCTTGCGCGCTAAACGGCAGTTCCTCCCAGCTATGGTGCTTTTGTCTCGACCCTGACCTGCTACCCTGTTGTTGCTGCTCCAGGCCGCCAAAATCTTCCTCTGGTCGCCTGTCGCGGGCCGCCGTTGCCATCACGCGCGCTGTCGTCGATCTCCAAGACAAGCGGCGCGGGTCCGCACCACCGGTGGTGGATGTGTGCGGCTTCGGCGTCTCGCCATATGGACATCGGCCGGATGATTGCCGTGCCCATAATTTTATTTGTTTATTTTGGCTCTTGGGACCGTTGTCTAGGCTAGGGCGGCCAGAGCAGGCAAGGCATCATGGTGAAGTTAGCTTACCCAACAAGATCCAAGCGAAGCGCACAGTGATCTGGCACGTTGCACCGCATAATACAGGGAACAAGGTGGCCTTCACCGACCGTGCCAACGCCTGAATGGCTCGATCTTGTAGCTCGAACTCGAGGATAATGTGCAATTACTACTAAAGTGATCGCACTATGGGATCGAGAGCTTCTGATAAGATAAGCTCGCAAAACTGACGAGACGAGTGTCCTGGTCCGCTTCCTGCCAGTTTGACAAGTGCACTACGAGGACAGGTGTTTTCACGCGAAGGTTACATCGTCTCGTGTGAAAACTGAAAAGTATATCGTTTTCCACATTGTCAAATGGGATCCGGCGGATCATGACCCGGACAAGGCATCTCGCTTTGGAAATTGGAACTCGACCAACCCTTGTTATTATGGCGACTTGACGAAACCGTTGGTTCGGCCCAGTCAGCGACGGCCTAACGGGGTCAGATGAGCAGATGGCCTGCAATTCAACCATCCACCTTCGTTTTTCTCTGCTCCTGACAGCGTGACATCGGAGCCTTAAGTCTGAGCTTTCCGATGCGTTAAACGCAGGAAACCGGTGGAGTTTCGGTGAATCCATGCACTGGCGGGCGGCGAATGAGCCGGTGGGTCGCACGCGTGTACTCATGGCGTGCGTGCATCACGCAATCTCGAGCACGAGGACCATAGTTTTCAGCGAGGTTGTAGTATGCATTTTTGATCCAGGAGGAATGCTGCGGCAATGGAGGATTGAATCATGTATGCTGACGATGACTAAAACATGGATGACGATGACTAAAGCATGTGTGTTGAATTCAGTCGCAAGATGAACAAGAGGAAACAAGAAACAGGGCAAGAACGAAAACGTACTCTAATAGTGTAGTAGATTTTATCTACAACGAATGCTATCTCTAAAATCGGAGAGGTGGCTGGCCCGTGGGATTTCAGGTTGGGGGAGCAACCCGTCGTCGCACCAACCGATTTTTTCGAAGACGATCGGTCGGTTCTTGCAGAGAGAACAGGCCCGGTCAGAAGAGGTTGAGGACCTCGCGGATGGCGGCGTTGCAGAGCGGGCAGCGCCCGCGGCCGCCACGGAGCTCGCGGGCGCAGGCGCGGCAGAAGGTGTGACCGCAGGGGACGAAGGCCGCGCCCTTGCCTCGCGCCACGCACACGCAGCACCGCCCGCCCACGCCGCCACCCTTCTCCTCCTCCTCCTCCTCGGTGCCGTCCACGCGGCTCCACTGCCCGCCGGCGCTGGCCGTCCACTGCTGCTCCGTCCGCTCCAGAAGAGCCATGAGCGACACTCTCTCCCTCCGCGCGCTCGCCGCGGCGGCCCCCTCCGCAGGGAGGACGGCGCCGCGGCGGGCGACGGAGGGAGGGCGGTCGTCGTCGGCGCCGCGGATGACGTCGAGGAGCGTGCGGCGCCTGGCCGCCGCGGCGAGCCGGACGTCGTCGTCGTCGCGGAGCTTGAGGAGGTCCCTGAGGTTCGACGACGCGGCGAGCTGCTCGGCCAGCGTCACGCCGCGCCGCGCCCTCGGCCCAGGCACCTCCATTCCTCGCGGCGCCAGCTCGCGACCGAGGCCGCGAAGAAGCCTGCCTGCTCGGGCTTTTACCAGTCGGGCGGGCAGTTGCAGCGACCTCCCAGTTTATACTGGCGCGAGCTGTGTTGGTTTTGGTTTACCAGGCCGCCGCCCGCCGCGCGGATTCTTGTTTTGGAAGCCTAGTGCGCGCGCGGACGCTGCCAATTGGCGCTCCGCGCCCGCCCGCGCGCGATGGCTCGGCTGGCCGAGCCGCGTTTCCCTCCCACCGCGCGACGCGGACTTGTTATTGCGGCGTCGGGATCGGGAGGAAAGACAGGCAACGGCGACGGCGGCTGACTGACTCGTGCGCTGCGGTCGTGCGCCGCCGTTGCCCGCCTCGTGAATCGTGATGGACACGGGGTGGATGGGGACGTGCCGACCGGTAGGGGCTGCGCGCGATCGCAGTGTGCTACTGCTCACTCAGGCCGTGAGCCGTGGCTTTCTGACGGTGGCCTGTTTCGTTTGCTGCGCGTTCGACTCTAGAGTTCTTCAGATGAATCGACGCTGGCTGGGTGCATTTCGCCAAACACTTTAATCTTGTACCCGAGAAGTGAAGTTGCGGCAAACAAATGGCTTGGCTCGCGTTCATTCCTATGGGCTGCTACTAGTACGTTGAAATACTGGGACTAGGGAACAGACAGCTTCGGAACGTGGTACATCCACATCCACAATCAGTACTAAGCAACAGCAGCGAGCGGTAACTGACAGTTCTTTACGTTGTCTGGCGTAAACCAACTTTGCGTGCCCCAGCTGAAAGCCTGTCAAGCTGTACGCTAGACTCGTCTACCCGATGCGTTCCAACGTAGCGGTACTGCCACCGAACGAAGGACGCAATAGAGATCGATGGCTAACAACTTGCCGGGCCGGGATCAATACAGCAGCACATTCTGAAACTGAACTTTCAAACGAAGGTAATGTGAATAAAGAATAAATCCCAGTACAATTATATCCGGCCAATAAGGGTGTAAACAACTTTGTATGAAGTACAAGGACTACCGCAAGGTATGCCTAAACCCGTTACCGTATGCACCCCCAACATGCAAAATTTAGGGGCAGCAAACCTCAACCACTTTAACAAAGTAATATACTAGGCTGATCATCAACTGTTCAACCAAGGTATGTATCAACTGTTCCCCCAGTTTTTAACTGGTCTCCACATCTCAACTATGTTCCCAAACACCAAAAAAGGGTTCACCTGTTGCCACCAAAAAATGTTGATTTCCACTTCTTGCTTTACCCATTTTGGTCTTGCCTGATAAATGACTGAAATGAGAAGGCTACAGATACAGATGTCTTAGCCTCCCACCCTTTCGTAAAAAAGCAGGTAAGCTTCACAGTTAAGAACTTCCTCCAGAGAAGCCTCTCTGACATGTCCATCGCTCGCGTAAAACCATGATTTAGAGCCGCTTCTCTGCTGCTGCCGACCCCCAATCTTGCAAGCTCTCACGTAAGCAATATAGTGGCCTCCTGCCATGCTTCCCATGTGCTCAACAACACCAACTAGACGATAGGTGGTGCTGTCATTCTCCTTAGATCTGTAGATTGCAGGAAACAGTTACAACCAAACAAAATCTTAAAGCTGACAAAACCTCTTACTGATAATAGTTACAAATATAAGGGCTACAAATTTAAAATCATATGCTTCTACAACAAGTTGGAAGATTGTCAAGGTGAAGAACATTAAAACCCAATATACCAACAGATATCCAAACCAGATGGGCAACTGATCAAATCATACAAACACTTTCAGTTAGATCAACGAGGAATCAGCGTACAGCATTTATACATATCATATCCCTCGTCAGACAAAAAAGGTTAGCAAGTTGGGTAGCATACAAATGACAGATCTAACCACAAGGTAATCCATAGTCAAGTGCATTATACTGAGTTGAGCACTTAGGACACTGAAAAATGATATTCAATAGCGTATCCCTCAAACACTGCTTCAATCCAATTTGAGATCCTAGCGAAATTTAAATTGTCTAAGCAGTTAGTATTTGATCCAAATTAGGCAGAACCAAAAGAATATGGACACTTCTTTCAGTTGATCAGAGGCTGGAAGCTAGAATATAATAGTTCTTTTCTTAATTAAAAGCCACCTAGTTCCTCCTATGTTGGCCTACTCTTTTTTTGTAAAAAAAAACTTAATAGCAAGAGTCCATCAAACTACCAAATGGAGACGATGTGGTTCTTGTTTTATCTTCTCAGATTCCAAGAGTAAGGTGCTATGTATGAGGAATTAACATTATCTGGAAACTACCAACTGAAATTGCCAATTTCTTCAGTAGCTGAAACCATAAGTTAGATGGTCATAAATATTTTACATGACCAATGAGTAAAATATAGACAGCTTGTCAGGTCCCTATACTGCTAGTAGGAATAAACTAGTAATGCATGGTGCTGCTACAAAGAAAACTGTTGGATTGGTAAAATAAAATAAAGTAGTCTCAGTACCTAGGGTCCATGAATGGCTGTATATCAAACATCTCCTTAAAGCGCACATGCCCTTTCAATTTCTTAAACCGGCCATGGGAGTCCTGGCTGAATCTGTTCAAATTAATCGTCAATGCAGGTGGAGCCTTGCTTATAAGAATTCTTCTCATTGCAGCCCTGAAAACCTTTGTTTTATTCTCATTCTGTTCATTTTTGTTATCATGCACTTGATGAGTCTTACCAACCATCTTCATTCGCTTCCTCCTGTCCCCATTCCTTGTGTTGGCATCTTCATTATCTTTCACCAATGGCAAGATTCTTTGTGCATCAGACAGAAGGCTACTAGTCACAACTTCTCCAGCAACATCACCACATTCAGGTTTCACAGTATTGGTTGCACTGCAAGAAACTGAATCATTATCACCACAACTCAGCGGCGCACTTGTTGCTTCAGCAGTCATTTCCACGTTATGTCCATCATTCTGCATAACTGGATCATGCGGTTGCTTACTCAAAGATGTGAATTCCACTGTGGAGCTTTTCATATCTGGACAATGTTCCTGATGGTATGTTTTGCTGTTTGACTGTTCTACATCTGCAAAATTGCCATTGGTGGTCTGTCCATGCTCAGCCAAAGAAGGGTCTGGACACTCACCTTCTGTGCACTGCCTATCAGGATGTAAATTGTTAGAGCAACTATCCATAGTCATAATCTGATCAGTGTCCTGCTTGCTACAGCTTATGACCAACTTCTCACCATCATGTTTTTCATCACCATCTGCCATCAATTCCTCACTGCCCTTTCTTTCACTGGCACTAGCCACCACCTCTGTGCCAGTTTTTGCTTCATTCGTATTTGTGCATGCAGAGTTAGTACACTGTTCACAATGCCAAGGTTCAGACAGCAGTTCTGGCTCAGTGTACAAAGCTAAGCAGCCCTCAACTGATACAGGAGCACTACCATCATCTACCTCATCGTCAGCGCTGTTGCTACTCCAAGCCATCACATCAATATCTTCTACCTTACCAGTTCCTTTATTGACTTCAGAAGTAACTTCAGGCTCATTGAACATATCACCAAGGCCAACAAAGTCATCTTGCTCCACGTCACCACCGAATGCAGGTTGTGTATTATTTTGTGTCACAGGCGAAACAGGTGGAGGAGGTTCTGCATATTCTGTCTGGGAATTTTCATCAGTTCCATCCAATTCATCGGGAGTGCTACCGCATTCTTTGTAAGGAAGCAAGATAACAGGATGTAAGGAGGCAGAATCATCAACAACGTTCTCACCAGAGTTCTCGGAACCCAAGACCTGCTCAGTTAAGGCATCATCTTGAGGGTGAAATGAGCCATATATGACATTTTTACTTTCCCCAACCTGTCCTGCTTCAACAGAATCTGCAGAATCAAGAATATCTGACTTTGTTTCACTTGCATCAGCAACATAATCCAACCAGCTCGTGCCATCTTCAACAGTTGAAGTGACCTTTGGTTCTTGATTAGACACGGAAGCACATGACTCGCTGTGTTCCGAGGCCCCAGGTTCTTTATCGCTGACCAACTGTCCTGACTCTGAACCATGAGTTTGGGAATCTTTGCGCTCAACAACTGTTTGAATCTTTTCTTTGTTATTATTTTCTTTTACAGTAGGAGATGCTCGAGCAGGAAATTTTCCATATCTACGACTTTTGTTCCTATCTCGTAAGGACTGCTTGGTCCTCTTTGCTGGTGGTGATGCAACACTCTTGGCAGGAGGTCTTTTTGATGGAACTGGTAGTGAGAGATCAAGGAACTGATCATGTTTAACTGAGCTGTGAGAGCATTCTGTGCTGGACACAGTACTAGAAAGCCGACCTGCAAAGATGGAGTCAACAATTGTCGGAACCCATGCATCAGAAGCATCCTCAGCTAGCTTCCGTGCTTCTATTTCCTCCGCGTGTAACCCATCAAGAAAACAGCGGAGCAATTCATGGCTATCCTGCATCTGGTAGCCCCTGAATTGCGGATATTTTGAGCAAATATTTGAGAATAGGTTCTTTGGGCTAAGTGTACCTCCAGTATCATTTGAAGCACTGGTCTCCACAAAGAGCTTCTTCAGGGACATAGATAGGGGTCCTGTCGGAACATCTGATCCTAACATCCTCTTGCGCAGCCCATCAAGCGCAAGGAGACTCTGCATCACTGCATTGAAGAAACATGTGTTTCCAAGATTTGGAAGCCCTTTAATAACATTACCATGGCAATTAGCTAAACCTGAAGCAATGGTATCCTCTGCACCAACCATAGTATCATCTGCTGCCACTTCCACAACTGTTTTTAGTTTGGGCATCTCAATTGGCACCTCATTTTCACATGATAAACAGTAGGCAACCGTTGGGTCATCATACTTTGCAGCCCACCAATGCCGGTCTTGCTTGGCATGCCTTCTGGCATGGCCATATGGCTTTACATCAGCTCCTTCACCACCACAAAACTGCCGACCACAGTCCAAGCAAACCCACATATTGCTCTTGTCCACCTTAGATTGTGCCTTGGCAGCACCTTTCGCGCCATTTCCTTTCTTCTTCTGCTGCTTGCCACCTTTCTCCTTGCCTCCTTTCTTTCTTGGGGCATCCTCACGGCAATGCTCACATGACGCAAAATGCTTAGAAGACAAGATTTCTTGTAGGACCTTGTCCAAGTGGGCCCTGTCACTGCTGTAATGGTCGCACTGCTCCCTGCCACTGACCGAAACCGCAGCTTCCTCTGTCGAGTAGCTTGCATCCTGCGATGCTGCATCACCGGATCCATCATCTAAGGACGCTGCTGGCCGCTCCCGTTGCTGTGGTCTTCGCACGTTCTTGGCCTTCACCTTCTTCCCCATCACTCCTCGAAAGTGCAGACTCGACGTGCTGCGTCAGTGTTCAATTTAACCCGAGCAGTCTCTGGTAGTGAACTCGCCCGTACCTTTGGGAAGATTGATATTGTATAGATTTGCAGGCGCCGTCCTAGAAAGAAAAACATTGGCAGAATATTAGGATGAGGCGGACCGACCAATAGGGCGAGGTAGGGCAGCCGCCATACCTAACGCCAACGGAAAGAAATGCTCCTCCCCTCTCCACGGAGATCTCCGGCCCCCCGTTCGCCAGACGAAGCTCTAACCCATCCCCTCGCCGTCCCCATCCACGGGCAAAACGTTCTTCCGCCCCGGGCTGGGATCGACCCATCCCCGCTACTACTAGCCTAAATGTCAACTAAAGGAGGGAGGAGGATTCGAGGATTGGGGAGGAGAGGTCAGCTCTCACCTTCCGTCGAAGCTGGAGGAGGAAAAACACAAGCAAGGTGGCAGGCTTGTGCACTTGTGCCCCGTTCTGGCCGCCCGTGCCGCCGTGCTTGCTCAGAGGAATCGTCGCCGCCAGCAAAGGAAGAACGAGAGAGACGAAGAGAGACCGGGGTCCGGGAGAGAGAACGGGCTAGCTGAGATTTTGGAGAATATAATAAGGATTTTACATTTACACTCAATTTGCATGTCTTTTATAATAACGTTTGAAATGCCGAAAAAATTAAAAAGGACAATTCTTGTTTTTATGGTCTCACTACTTTTTTTTTACCAAATTACTCTCTTATTTTTTTATATCCGATGCTATTAATTTATCGTTCTTATATAAATCTAACATTCGTCGTTGTTAGGAAGCCTGTTGTAGCTTCCTTAGCACTTGGACGAGGACAAAGGGATGGCCGATGAGTCAGCGGTGGCGAGGTGCTCTTTATTTGTTAGTGGTGGATTTTGTTGATTTTGAATTTATGTTCTTCGACAGTGGTGGCGAGGTATTCCTTTAAGGACAGGTGTTTTTTTTAAAAAAAAGAATAACATCGATCGTTGAAGGTAAAATATAAGAGAGGGACAATTTGATCAACAAAATAGTGAGAGAAAATGAAAAACTCCCTTGAAAAAATTTGTCTCGAACCCTTAATTCGAAAGGCACGCAAAATGAGTGTGAGGCGGGCCCATTAAATCCCTTATTCTAAAATGTGTTGGTACATTGATCATTCTTTTGATCAAGGTAACAACCTTCGTAACGAGGATTGATCCTTGAAGTGGGATTGAGCAGCAATTACAACTCCGCATAATCGTCTCACAGCTTTGTATCTGTCGAGACTCCAGTTTACATATTTGATATAGAGATTTGGCAGTGTTTGATGGGAACCAGAGGTTCCTTCCCTCTAGATTAACTAGCCAGGTTGACACCCATAAATCTACAAAAAAAGATTTAGGGGTTCAAACAAAATTGGAAGTTTAAAAACATCTTAACCCAATTAAATATAAATGGAAACAAATATAGGAATTTGAGGGCTACAAAGATGTTTCCATTAAAAAAAGAAGATATGTCAAACCAATGTAACATAAATAGAAACTAATGCTCTGTTCCAGATCTTTCAACCCATCCAAGGTTCAAGATTCTCCAATTCTTTCCCTGAAGAGGGATTAAAGCTTTGAGGCAGCCACTCTACCAATCCACGCAGATTGTTACCAGCCACCTATCACGGCTTAGAACACCAGCATTTAGCTAATCTTCATGGCTTCATTATAATCATTGCCAAACCATGAAACGGACAAAACTGGACCAAAAATCAGCGAGTAGGGAGCAACTTATAAGGATAATACTGCAAGTCATTTCTATCTGTGTGGACACAGTTGTAGTCGCTGGAGAAAAAACAGATCATTAATGATCATAAACATTGTCCTCTGGTACAACAAGAACAGCAGCTTCCACTCTAGCTGACATCCAATAATGGGTTCGGAAAGGGTAATAGTTCATCACAAAATTATGGTACAAAGACTCTCAAAGGATGCTAGGCCAGCCGTGAATAGCAAAAAGGTGAAACAAAGGAGGGCGCATGATACAAAGGGTAATGACCAAAATAATTTTTATCTAGCTAGCTTCCTCCACACGGTGCGGCCACGGTTGATCTCATCCCCACTTCCCGCAAACCTCAAGCAGTGCAGAAACTGTTGCTGTTGTTCTTTGTGTGGTGCTGCAAAAGCAGAACCATTCATACTTTTCTCCTCTGCTTCCTCAACGTAAGTAAGCGAATCAACTATGTCATCGTGCTGGCATTCTCTTCTATAGTCAAGAGTGATCGTTTGCAACTCGTGTGTGTCAATTATACCTTGAGGTATGCTCTGCAATGCGGAAGAAGGAAAACCATCATAAACTGATAAGGGTCATGATCTCCATCTTGGAGTTAAAAAGACAAAAGGTAAAACTTTAAAATCAGGTCACCGTGAACTCTATCCAGAGTATATATTCTTGAACAATGCAAAGTTTGAAAGCAAGATTAGCAGTAAGGAAAGCCTGGTCGAAGCTTACCTCAAGGACCCAGCCAATGTAAGTAACATTATTCACATGTTGGTTCATGTCCAGATCAGCTCTTCTTGGCTGCAGTTCACAAATTTAAGTCTGCCAGCATTGTAATTGCTGATGTGCATGAGAACCAGAGCTACTAATGAAGGAGAGAACTAACCACTAGCCCTAGTCTCGAGTATTGTGCAGGATCTGAAAGAATTGGAATCTTCTTCAAACTGCCATTATTTTCTTCTGGGAATGCTAATCTGTACAGTAGCAATTTGTAACAATTTTAGTGACAACCATATTACCGTGTGAGACTACAGTAACCATCGGTAAGAAAAGTTGCGATCACAGCAACTGTTGCAGTGATCCAAGCAAAAAAATTTATAAGCTATTTTGAAATTATTCACATTGGTTAAGTGAAGTTCATGATATGCAGAATGTTGAGATTGAACAGTCATTTTACCTTGGAGTCTTTGGACAATGTACAAATACCTCATCCCTTACTTCATCACTGACTCGCTGAAGTCTGCGTGTATTTTGGTTCATCATGACCCACTTGCTGGACAAACAAGCAACAAGACATCGTCACTTATTCTGTACAAACATAATGGAAATACAGTTCTGCACTAAACGAAAATGGAGTATGAAACAAACAAGTTCAGTACTAAGCTCGAGTTTAGTTCACTACAAAAGCCTTATTAGATGATCTACCTTCCTGAATTAAGGTTGTTCTCATTTGCATGTTGAAGAGACAAACATCAACCAGAGGACTCAGCATGAGAAAGTCTACATTTCCAAAATCGACATAACAACTGGACTAAAGGTCTACAACACCTTATGCAACAAGGAGGTGGGGATTAAGATTTTAACAGGTGAAAAAAATCAAAACTCAAATAGACACAAAATGATTAACAGTACTTTTTTTTTTTTAATTCCATCAGGAGCCACAGACATGGTTTCCGATGCGATTGCAGCCATGATAAGCAACTTTCAACAGAATAAGATGCCGAAGGAAGTCAAGTGTTTTATTTGGACAGCAATTACCTAGTAGCTCTGCCAATAACTTCGCCATTAGCCAAGTCCTTAAGAATCCAATCACGACGGGTACCAATCCTTCCATCTTCTTGGCACCAAGTTTCAATCTCAACGACATCACCCCTATCAGCAACAGAGCTACCAGTCAGGACACCGTTGGAAACAAAAGATCAAACTCAGCATGAAAATTTACCAAGCTGGGTATTTGTATATCTCAATGTGCATTCGATTGGTGACCCAGATCAGTCCAAGTTTTCTCATTGTTGTGGTTGTGGCAAAGCCATCGGTGGAGAACCCAACACTTTGCGCATGGTTACATCCTACCTCCTGTAGTTACAAGAGTGTTTAGCATAAAGAAATGGCAATTGAAATAAAAATACAGTAGTACACTTCATACTATATTCCTTGATAAAAGTTAAAGGAATTGATAAAGTTAAGATAGGCCTCATTTGGTGTGGATGCTATTTTCTACTAACTTAAATTGCAAACCAGCACAAAATACCATTTGTGCATGCAACTGCAAGCATGTTCAGAATTCTTCCCACACGCACACATACAATATCCTTCGTAATTGCCTATTAGCATCCCCTATGAGCTTCTTCATATAAACAATGACATTTGGTCCAAATTTAATAGTAACCATTAGTAGAAGAGCATGCTAGGAATATCAGGTTACAACAGATTTCCGAAGACAGCAACCTCAGCTTATACAAGCAAAGCAAACGACTAAGCAGCAGAGCTGAACCGAACAAAACTCAGCGTAATTCAAGAACTCCAATTTGGCTACTTCATGAACAAAGAAAGTCACAGCAGTTCATAGCAAATGTTATGCCGATGGGTGGTGTCGTGTGCGGGTGTGCAGACACTAAGGACGAAAACACATGGGCGATTAGAGATTTGTCACTTTCCAGGACTTGAATAAGACGAGGACAGTTAGCATTTTAATGCACCCAGCAGCCACCAAACAATAGCGGTATAGTGAAGGTGGAGCTGAAGCTATCAGCAAGCAACCGTACTGCTCTTGCAGAATCGAATCGTAGCAGAAAGTGGGGGCACGATCCTACTACAAGCGTGGGACCTTTGGAAATTCAGATCCAAACATCGAATCTGGAGCCCCCGGGGGGGCTCGAATCGAGCCGGGCGGAAAGCACGAATCTGACCCCCCGTAAGGATCCGCTCTCGGCGCGTACCTGGAGGAGGTTGGCGATGGTCTCGACGGTGGCCGTCTTGTTGATGCCCACCTCGTAGCAGCGCACGATGAAACTCTCCTTGTACGAGAGCCCGTCCTCCAGGAGGCTCCCGAGACGCAGGCGCTCGGCCAGGCTGGGCCGGTCCGCCGCCAGGGCCTCCGCCGCGCGCGCCGTCGCGGACGCCTCGAGGCCGGAGACCTGCGGCGTCTGCCCCCGGCCCCGCGCGCACCGCACCACCGCTGCGCCCGACGGCTCCCGCGCCCCGCGAGACGGCGCGGCGCGGCCGCCGCATTGCGGCGGCGTGTGGCAGCGCAGCATGTGGGCGGCGCGTCGGGCGGCCGGTGCGGGTGCGGGTGCGGGTGCGGTGGGGTTTACGCGGAGCGGGGGTGACGAAGGCGCTGGCGACGGGCGCCGGGGCGTACTGTCGCGAGTGGGGATATGTAGAGAGTGAGAGAGAGGAGGAGGACCGCGCGGCGGTGGACTGGGCGTACGCGGGCGATAGGAACGAGGCGAACCGGAGACGACGCGCTGGCCCGCTGGCCGCGATGGGGACGGGGCACTTCCCTGCACCCCGCGCATGCACCGCACCGCTGCTGCTCTATGCTCTACTACTACACCTACGTACGGACCGCCACGAGGGCGATTGAAAGAGAAGCTTGGAGCTTGCGGGCGGGCGTCACTGTGTCAGAATCCCAATATTCCAGCCTACCCCCTCCTCCTCAAACAAAGAGCGGGCATTTTTTTTTTCCATTGCAGAGGAATTTCATTACCTTGGCTAACGAAATTACAAACTCTCCAAAGTTCAGGTTCGAGAGAAGAAAACAGGATAAACAAAAAGTAAAAAACGCAAGGGATCCATACAGAAGGTTCAGAACAGCACTGAAAGGTCGGTCCGTCGGTGTGCACAAGAAACGCTGGGCCGTTTGATCATCGTACGATTCCCCCAAAGTCAATTTCAGCCGTGACACGCGATGTGGCGATGCTAGCCAATCAATTCGTGAGACCTTTGCCTTGCTGCAGAACGCATGCGCCCGGGTTACTTATTACCGAAGAACATGGCGGTTGGCGGGCGTCATTTAGAGATTGTTGTAACGAACCGACTCACTCACGTCACGTCTGTGCACGCGTACGCGCATAGTCAATCGTCAAACTCTGTGCATCGTAATTATCTGATTTGTCACCAATCTGAAAAATTAACGGTGTAGTACTAGTACTAGAATATATTGAAGGTGTAGTAACATCTTCTTGAAGTTTTGTTTTGTTCTGTTCCGCCAGCAGATGCTCTGTTTCAGCGCTGGAGTCCTTAGCCGCTAGGAAGGTTTACAAGACAGTTAAAAACCGCTCGTTTTCATGATTTTTAAAAAACCGATCCGGAACAGTTTTACGGACGATTGGTTTTTGTTTTAATATTTTAAAAAAATAAAAATTTGAAAAATTTAAAAAGTTATAAACCGTTAAAACCGTTCGGTAAACCGTATAAATCATTTGTAAAACCGTTGAAACCGTTTTATAAATCACAGATTCAAAAAACGACGCCGAAAACCATTGAAACCGAGCGATAAACCGTAAAAACTATTTGATAAATCACAAAACTGCTCGGTTTTTGTTTTATCCGTGCAAATTCATTTCATCATTTGA
This sequence comes from Oropetium thomaeum, assembly GCA_001182835.1. Lineage (NCBI taxonomy): Eukaryota > Viridiplantae > Streptophyta > Magnoliopsida > Poales > Poaceae > Oropetium > Oropetium thomaeum. The sequence continues at coordinate 307,628 of LFJQ01000099.1, read as the reverse complement.
AGCGGTTTTAGAACGGTTTTTACGGTTTTCATAAAACCGATTTCGAGCGGGTTTTTCACGATTCAAACGGTTTTGTGAACCTTGGCCGTTAGTGCTTGGAATGGAACAGTATTCTTTTTTTCCTCAGAGATGCTATTACTTCTATCAGCATTTTGTGGCAGGATCATCCCAATAGCGTGACAGGTAGTAACGCTGAGGACAGGACAGGGTATAGCTTGCTGAGGACATGAATACTGCACATGATTGATGGTTTGGAATGTTCACAAAACACAATAGAAAACTTTCCGGGAGTGTAGTTCCACGAGATTATTAATCCCCCTGCGTTATTACATAGTATACCGGGGTCGAAGAATGATTCCCCTGCCGTTTTACCGTCGTCTTAATTACTGTAATTCCTATATGCTTTCTTCTGGTTTTCCTGAAGCTGAAGCCGCAGCTTGTGTTCGTGGACAGCGAGAAGGGTAGTAGTATCTCGGAAACGCTTGCATCTGATCAGTGCAAACGGGATGAAACCGGGAGCGAGCTCTGAGTGGTTGGTTCCCGCGACCGCGATGGAACATGGGAACATGTGCTGCGCTCTGCTGCCTCTAGAATGCGGAGGCTTTCGGATGCCAGGAACAAAAGCATCTTCAGATGCCAATCTGCCCAGCAGGATTTAAGAGGCGTCGTTTGTATTAGGGCATGTTTGTTTGCCAATCTAGATTCTGGATTTTAGCCACAATCTAGATTGTGCAAACAAACAATGAGATTCTACAATCAGATTTTACAATCCGTGCACTGTTTGAGACACAATTCACAATCCACCGGCGAGGAGCTTTTGCTGGATTGTGAGGCATCCAAAATGAAAGTAACGCTGGACTTGCTAGTATTTACAGTGAATTGCCCCCGCCTCAGATATTTTACGCTCTCCCGCGCATCCCTTCCGTTAGCGCGCGCTCATTTCCTTCCTGCCCACCTCTACTCCATAGTCCACACAGATCTCGCCTCGATACTAGAGCTGCCACCGGCAATGGCGAGTTTCTCCGGAGACTCGGAATGGAGCTGGCCGGACGGGGAGGCAAACACAGGGGCGCGCATCTCCCCTAGCGGCTTCACGTATCCGGGCAGGAGCTTGAGCGGTGACGCGCTTGTCTTCCCCGTCGCGAGCTCAAGCCCAGGCGTCGGCCTCACGATGTCCCCAGGTGAAGTTCACTCCCATCCGCTTGGTGTTGTGGCATCCCGACCAGCTACCCCTGCAGAGCTGAGCCACCACAATAGCGGGCGGTCAGGGCCTCCTGTAGCGAGGCTGTTCGTGCCTCCGACCACCCCAGTCATGCATTCGGGAATCCAGCAGGCAGCTGCTCATGCTGCTGCTCCACGAGCGCGCAAGGCAGGAAAGCAACCTGCCATTGAGGTGATTTTCTTATGACCCTTCTCGCATCTTGCCGCGTATACGCATTTTTTTTTGTGCGTATACGCATTACTATTGCTTGCATCTTTATTTATTTTTCTAATCTTGAAAGTGGTATCGTATTGAAGTTGTTTGCTCGTAGATGGATACTTGACTTGTGCTTCATCTCACATGCATATAGTACTAGAAATATCCTCAATTTTTTTATACGAGCCATGATATTGTAGATTGAAGAATTTGTTCCTGATAAAGCTGATTGGAAAAGCACGAACCACATTGCATTTTGTGAAATTTGTGTGGAGGAAATAAAAGCAGGGAATAGGCCTCTTGGAGTTATCACTAATAATGGATACAGGAACATAGCTGTGAAGTTTCAGCTTAGGACAGGGTTACGTCACACCAGACAACAATTGAAGAATCGTTGGGATGCACTTAAGGCCATGTATGCTTTCTGGAAAAGAATTTTGAAAGATACCGGCCTTGGATGGGATAGCACTAAAGGAACGGTATCTGCGAGTTTAGAATGGTGGACAGACAACACAAAGGTAATAATTTATCCGTCTAGTCCTTTAATTCCTTATGTCAAAATTTTCATTGTAGCATTGAGGTCACATTATTTTTTATTTTGTTTTAGGGTCATGGAGAATGGAAAAAGCTAAAAGATGGTCCACCAGAATGTTTGGAGGAACTTGACTTCATGTTTCAGCATATTGTTGTTGATGGTTCAACCTCTTGTGTTCCTGGGGAACAAGTTGGTGACAGGTATGGTCAGCAAGCTGATGTTGGACAAGGTGGAGTGGATCAGAGAATTGGAGGTCAGGAGCTAGTTGGTGAAGGGTCAGCTAAGAGAAGCGCTTGTAGCACTGCAACAAGCCCACATAAGAGAGCAAAGAATCCCATGGTTAAGACTATTAACCTCATGGTGAGTAATATGCAAGCCAATAGTGTTGTGGCTAAGAAGGTGATTGAAGGTGACTTCAAGAGGGAACAAATCAAGAAAGTGATGAGTTTGGTTGTTGATTGTGGGGCAACTGAGGGAACAGTGGAGCATTTCATGGCCAGTAAGCTGTTTGTTATAGCTGACCACCGTGAAGTATTCTTGACCCTTAAAACCGAAGAGGGAAGGTTTAGTTGGCTGCAGATGTGGTGTAAAGATGAAGGCAAGCTGTAGGCTACTAATGTTGGCTGAAGATGTACATTTTGGTCCATGAACCTCGCTAGTAACTGAGGTCATGAGTGGATGCTGTGAGGTCATGTCTATTTTGTTTATGAACCTCGCTACTAACTATGTCATGAGTGGTTGAAGCTGTATATTTTGGTCCATGAACCTAGTTCGCTAGTAACTAAGTCATGAGTGTTTGCATTGAGCTTATATTTATTTTTCTTTATGAACCTCATTACTAAGTATGTAAGAGGTGGTTGGACTTATTATGTATTCGTTAATGACTGTAATATATTCACTTCTATGAAATATGTGACTGGTCATTGGGTAGTATATGACATATGTTAAGCTTGTTTGTAGATGAAGAGAGGTCTTAATGATGATGATGAGGCAATTCAAGCTGCAGTTACTGAATTAGATAATATCCAAGAGTATGGGGCAATAGCATGTGCTTTTGGTGAGTACTATGCTAGTACTTTCTTGAACAAATCAGCTAGGAGAGTTCCTCTTGTTACAGGATATGATTGGTTCATGACAACATTGAGTAATTCAAAACAATGTTACAAAATGTTTCGAATGAGTAGGCCAATATTTGAGAGGCTGCATGACAAGTTGGTGTCATGTTATGGTTTGGAGGAAACATACAACATGAGTTCAGTTGAATCTTTAGCCATGTTTTTGTGGATTGTTGGGGCACCACAATCATTTAGCCAAGTCGCTAATAGGTTTGAGAGGTCGACTGAAACAATAAGTAGGAAATTTGAAGAAGTTTTGGATAGCATATATCGCCTCTCAGAACATATTGTGAAGCCAAAGGATCCAGAGTTTAGTACAGTGCATCCCAAACTTTTAGGTGATCGCTTTGCACCATATTTTAATAATTGCATTGGTGCTATAGATGGTACGCACATACCAGTTTGTGTGCCTTCTAAAGATTTGGTTGCGCATACTGGACGACATGGATATTCTACTCAAAATGTGCTAGCTATATGTGATTTTGATATGAGGTTTACTTTCATTGTTGCCGGATGGCCCGGATCAGTTCATGATATGAGGGTGTTTAACGATGCATTACGGAAGTATGGAGATAAGTTCCCGCACCCTCCTGAAGGTGATATTATTTTCCTATGACTTATCTCATTTCATTGTTAAAAAAATGATCCTTATCTTCAATTATGTTTTGTAGGAAAATTTTATCTTGTTGATTCGGGCTATCCAAATCGTACGGGTTTTCTAGCCCCGTACAAGGGGACGAAGTATCACTTACCTGAGTTCAGAGTTGGCCCACGCCCACGTGGAAAAAAAGAGGTATTCAACCATTTACATTCATCACTTCGCAATGTCATTGAGCGATCGTTCGGTGTTTTGAAGATGAAATGGAGGATACTAATAGACTTGCCGAGGTACCCATTATTTAAGCAATCCAAAATCATAGTTGCATGTATGGCTCTTCATAATTTCATTCGAGAGAGTGCTTTAAGAGATGAAGAATTTGAGAGATGTGATCAAGATGAAGACTACATGCCAATGCCCCAAGCAACCTCGGGACCTAGTGCATTTGGAGATGAAGAAGGCCGCATGAATGATTTCCGTGATTACCTTGCCGATGCCTTGTATGCGAGAGGATAAAGTGCTGGAGAGAGCTTACTTGTATGTTTAATTAATCGTGATGCTGCACCATTAACTAATGTATTTTACATTTCTAATTTTATGGACAAGACAAGTTTGTATGTTATTTTCTATTGATCAGTATCTATTAAACGAAATATGCATGATGCATCCTAAATATGAAGGACACTATGGTCTTTCATATAAAAAAAGGAAAATCAAACCTTCAAAATCTAAAATAAACAAACATTATCAGATTGTAAAATCTAGATTCTTCAAAATCTAGATTCTAGATTTTACGATCTAGAATCTAGATTGTGTAGAATCCAATGAAAAACAAACATGCCCTTACTAGTTTCCGTTCTGTCTTCTGGAGTGGAGTGCACCAGGCTCTGCTAGTGCGCATTCTCTCGTGTCTCCAGATGCTATGCTGCCTGTCCGTCCGGTGTCCTGTCTCTATCACCAAAAAACAAAAAAAGAAAAAAGAAAAAACTCGAATCTGGCAACGGATCCAGGAAGCGCAGCCGTCGATCGCGAGGCGAAACAACAACAGAGCGGACGGTGCGTTCCTGATTCCTCAAAGATCGAAGACTTTGATCGCCAGAATAATGCAGTAGTATACTATTATCTTCGTTTTTTTATCGTTAATATTTTTTAATATAAATTTATATTAGAAAGTGTTAATAATTAAAAAATAGAGATAATATGTTGTTCGTTGAATTTTGTTGTGCACTAGGAATTAAAAACGCGGCATGCTCTGAAAGCAAGAGGCCTACTGGCCGTTGCTTCCTGCTGCGCCATGCAGACACTAAAACACGACGTCAATGACACGCGGCTTATTCAGGATGTTTTAGAATTGTTCCCTGACGGCGACATATTAGGACGGAAAACGGAAACATGGAGTGCTGTCTTCGTCAGCCAGCCGAGAGCGCGTGCATTTGGGCAGATGACGCTTTTGCTGTTACGCCATCAGAATTCTAACCCACCTCTGGTTTCCAATCCATCATATCGGATGAACTTTTTTTAGATGCTGGCCGTTTCGGATCGATGCTGAGTGCCCATCGGTCGGGTTTCATTCAAGAGGTGGAGGACAGGAGGCATGAGGTTCTGCATTGCGTACAGTACAGTTCTTGTGATACATTGTTGTTCAGAAAATAATAATAATAAAAAAGGGTCTCGATCGAGTGGTCTGAAAATTGGCTCTTGTCCTGTTCTTGTGATGCGGCTCTGTTGCCGTCTACTAATATTAGTCAGAGTTACACAGAAGAGTACAAAGTCAACGCACGGAATGAGACCCAGCACAATGAACATGTACATGTCACATGTGCATTACCAGGGCTAACACGGAATGAGACCCAGAACAATGAAATACACAATCAACACGGGCAACGAAGCCAGAGTTCCGATTATAACCCTGCGTCATTAAAAAAAAATAATCAGCGTCGTCTCAGTTAGTAATTTCAGAAGGCATAATGGAACTCTGCAGTTTCAGTTGCGGACGAGCTGTGTCCCAGTACGAGATGAGCTTTGTTTCCAGGTAAAGGTACTTGACCAAAAACTAAGGGATGACACTTACGCTGTGCTGAGTACGTCTGCATGGAGACCATACTCCCTGGCAAACACAAACGTGGTGATGGACTGAGGAAGTGCGGCCTGTGATCACCAACCAGGTGACATCAAAAGCAGATGGTGAACAAGTTTATTCTGGGAGCGAGATCGAGTTCAGAGTTTTTTGTTTCCTTTTTTTTTCCTGGAAACAAGATGGTGATCGATCGGAGATAGTAACCTAACCTGTATGATAGCGAGGCGCAGGACGTCGCCGCGGAGCCCGAGAGCCACGGCTCCGACGGCGGTGGCCGCCGGCCCGGCGACGAACCGCAGCACCATGCCGAGCACGGTCCGTCCGGCCCCGCAGACGATGACCTTCTCCTGCAGCGCCATGAACAACCCTGCCAGGCCAGGACAGTGAGAATCCCACTCAGCACACACACTTGATGTTGTGCCTAATAAGATGAATTAATTACGGGACGTGGTTGATTACCCATGCTGAACATGGAGAGCCCAACGCCGGTCTTGGACATGATCAGCACCGAGCCCTGGATGATGCTTGGCGTCTCGACGTGCCACCTGTGTACGATCGAATTGGTGGGTGAGCAACTAGCTGATTCCACTGAACTGAACAGAGGATAGTTGTTCACTTCAGTAGTACGTAGATTTTTCTCTCTTGAGGTGGTGGACATCAAAAGCAAAAGCTACTACTAGTTGAGTGCAGTTCGTGCAAGGATAGAATCATTCTGAAAAAAAAAAGAAAACTGTACTTTTGCCTGGGACGATATTTGGTTACCGAAATTGACGATGCTTATATTAGTGAAAGTAATTTCATTTGAATACACTGTGAGGTAAAATATTTACTTAATATTTCTTGTTTCAAAAATGAGTTGGTGAGCGCATAACCCTGTGTCCAATTTCAGTGAAGCGGAGATACTACCGTACAAACAATATACTTATAAAGTCAAAAACAATATGACCTTTGGCACCCACCTTTACGAGAGTCCAGTTAAAAGTGATAAAGGAAAACCGTTTGGCTACTACTAGCGTTTACCTAATTTTAATTACACGTATATAAAAGGAGCATGTTAACCCAATTGCTGGCTTGTAAAGTTGCAAGGTTGAGAGACCACTTAATTAGATCGACTGGAAAGGAACGGTTCTCAGCGAAAGCGCTGTACATAACTAATGATGCTTATTAGTCAAAATCAACCTACACCTGCTGCATGCTCCAATTTGGTTTCCCTTTTTCGGTCCTGCCATGTCTTCCATTAACAAGAAGCAGCTACTTTCTCCACTTCTTTGGTGCGCGCCAATTAAGGACATACCACCATTCCCTGTTATGTCAACAATGCTGCAATGTGTGGGGTGAAGTGAAACTATTTTACCAACCATGCATATGCTTTATTTTTCTAGGTGAATATCCTGCACTGCACCTTTATGTTGTTGGCGTAAAACCTTTACACTGTATAAACTGCCCAACTATTACTAGATTATATTCGCCATTTTTGTTTTGTTTATTTGAGACCGATGATGTCTTAGATCAGCGATATGAAGGCACATCCCAATGATTCTTACTATTTGATGATGGCGGTGTATGTTAATTGACGTAGAAATGACTGTAAGTGGCAGCTGAGAGCGAACCTGTTGGTGACGCAAGCACAGGCGACGCCAAGAACGCCCGCGTACACGTTGGGGTTCCTCGCCACCTTGCTCCCGACGGTTCTAACGAGCGGCCAGAACGACGTGTACGGCGGCGCCCCCGCCGCCGTCTCGCCGCCGGCGAGTTCGTCCACGTCGCCGCCGCCGCCGTTCTCCAGCGGCTTGGCCCACGCGCGCCTGGCCTCGAACGCCAGCAGCAGCGCCGGAAAGTAGACGACGTTCTGCACCACGGATAGCTGCACGATGAGGTCGCGCGCCCACTGGCCGTACATGGCGTCCAGCAGCGGCAGGCCGACGACGAGCGTGTTGTTGAGCGTGGCCAGCGAGAACCCAGTGATGCACCACGACGAGCCGCCGGCCTTGTCGACCTTGTTGGGCTTGTTGCGCGCGGAGGCGGCGGCCCACCACCACCAGGCGACGAGGAGGGCGAGCGCGACGGCAAGCTTGGACAGCGCGTCGGCGGCCAGGACGCGGAAGCTGAGCGAGTAGGGGTTGATGCGCGCGGCGAAGTCGAAGGCGAAGAAGGGCACGCTGAAGTAGGCCACCAGGCGGTTCACGGCGTCGCACTGGTCGGGCGTGAACAGCTTCCACCACCGAACCGAGCCGTAGCCGAGGCCCAGAGCGAAGTAGAGCGGCGTCATGGCCGCCACCACCTTGTACACGTCGCCCCACCCTATCATCGTCGTCTCCGCACCGCGCGCAGCTAGCTGTTTTTTTTTTCTTTTTTTTCTTTTTTTGTTACACGAGCGAGCCCTGCACACACTCGCGTACTCTCTGCTTCTTATATATGTGGGTGCCACAGTGCGAGGTGTTGTCCGTTGGTGTGCTTATATATAGAGAGAGAGAGAGAGAGGAGAGAGGAGAGCGAGTGGTCTGGTGGAGGAAGAACTGAGGACAGCAAGCGATAAGCACCACCAACAGTAGAAGGCGAATCGAACATGTTCCGGAAAATGCCCTTACCGCCATAGTATCAGCTAGGCTGTTCAATGGCCACGTCACACAACCCAGTCGGCATGTCCGAACGCAACCCAGTTTTGCACGGTGGCCGACGCATTGGAGCGGCACCGAGTACATGTTGTGGAGCCTTTTCTTTTGCGTGGAGTTTTTATTAGCAGCAGCCTTTGCAGTACGAGTGTCCTTATGCCTTTTTGCATCGGCATGTCGTAGCCCTTTTGGCTAAACGGGTGTAGCCCATAATTTTGCATCCGGAAACACGGTCTGTAATTTTGCATCTGCCGCCACCGCTTCGTCCCTCTTCGGCTGCTTCTTCTTCCTCTTGATAAGTCTGTTGCTCTCGACCAGTGCCGCTGTCATCATTTGAAGACGCCTCCGGACCCGACCACAATTCACGAACATATCCCCTCTTCTAAGCCCTCCAGGATCTGTACTGCTGGTACTATACCTCCTCACCTCAAACGTCGTCGGAACTCGGAAAAAAAGTTTTTGCTCGCTGGAGAGAAGAAAGCTTCCACTACCTGCTCGGCTGGTTGTTGCCACTTGCCGACGCGACGCAAAAGGATCGAGACGATACATTTTCATTACAAAATCTGTCGATAGATAGTAGTATAGCAAAGTTCTGCTAATATTTCGAAATTCTATTAAATATCAATAAAAACATTTTCCGAGCATTATTTACATTTCAACACATATGATGGTGTCGTGTTGATGAAAAACAGGAAAACAATGCAGAGCACTTGCCACCTTTCCGTTTTGTTTAAAAAAGAAAAAAGATACGCAAACAAACAAAATGCACAAAAACTTCGAACAGATTCTAACGTGTACAAAAGAAAAAAAAATCCTAGCATGTACGTGTTGAACCGTCCTTCAGGCCGTGCCAAAACACATTGCTACAAAGAAGTAACATACGTTTCATACCGAATCCTAACAACACGTACAGTTGCTAGCGTGTTCTAGCTTAATCGTTGCTTGATTAAAAAAGGTCAAATCTTTATGCACTCAGGCCTACCCGTAACGCTCCAGCCTAAAATATGGGCTTCAGACCTACTCGTAAATCCCTACAGTAATAAATTCTTACACGTAAAAGAGTTAATCCGGTTATTATTGTAGTTTATAGCTTGACTTTTAACTTGGTTTTGCTCAAATTTACATTCTAATATGCGACTAAACCAATAGCACCACTACATGACTATTTTGGATCGAATCTATTTGGGTTGGACTTTCACATCCTCCTCGTCTTAGAACATTTGGAGCATGTGATATGGTTTTGATGACGTTGAAGAAAGATAGAAGGGTGAGTAATAAAGCAACAATCAAATACACTAAAATTTAGAAGCAAGAGATGACTTATACACTTTATAATTGTCATACTCATAACTTATCCTTTTTCATCCACAAACTTCAGAACTATATGTAATTGGTATGAGATAAGTAGAAAGACCACTCGTGTCCACACACATACGAGACAATACCCTTAAGTTTTATCACAATCCTAAAAACACGTGCAAATCTCAGCGTGTACAAACATAGAATCGTAAGCGTACTTGTTTGGACCACAACTTAGGAAGAAAATTTTCACATAGTCATGGACTTTTCAGAAAAAAGGTTGGTGACCTACTTATGCCTCTTAGAAGGTCACCAATCCATTTTAAATAGACCATCCACACAATTGTATTTTATGTATCGTGAAATTTGACTTACAAAGCATAGTGAGTGTTATGGTGGTGGAAAATGAACGAAAGCTCACAAGCAAGCAGATGCATAATCGGCCAGCATCAACCAATCGTAGAAAATGAATTAAACACGTCACACTTATAGAGAATAATGCTCCTGCCACCGCAATGCGGCCTAGTCTGATATCGTTCCACAATCCTCATCAGTCATGAGTACCGTCCCTACTGGGATGAGATTTTAACTCAACGTACACGTATCCCATTTTTTTTCAATCGATATTGTCAACAAGACAATAAGTGTTTTTATAACACTAGGTCCCATAGACATCACACTTGACTCTAACCATAACATCTTACAATTAGTACAAATGTACAACTAAACCATGTCGGCCTATAACAAGTCAGTTTGAGATCGAACAGCCCTGAGCTCCCGCTCGACTGACAAGCCCCAGCCAACCAACCCAACCCCTGTCCTATGCTAGCTCCGTCCATTTCTAATTTCTTGATGTGGTTGCTGACTGGGGTCTTTTAACACTGCACGAGCCATAGATGAAATGTTTATAAAGATTTAGCCTCATGAATGGTATCAGGTGAGCTCTACACTGTAATTAGATCTACATTTTAAATTAAATTGTTATTTTTAATACCTAAAAATACTCATAATCTGATTCAGTATTAGCTCTTGTGTTTTGAATAATTTACAATACATTCTCCAATCTGTTGACTCCGTAGCCATTGTTTCGCTACAAGAAATTGGACCTTATATGACAACTTTTAAGATTATGACAACTTGAGTATAACTGCAGATTCTGTTACAGCTTCAGTATTTATGAATGCATAGTTTGTGAATTCAAGCCCCATATTATTTATAAGGCACAATCAGTATTTGAAATCCTCACAAAGAACTACTAATTATGTGATGTCTGTATTCTTTTTTAAGCTATGGAAAATCAATCTCTGGAAGAGACTAAGTCCAAGTCCAGATTTGTAATGATTAACCTAATAAATATATATACAATATTTCAAGTCAGTAAATATGATCCAAAAACATATTACATGATATTTTTTTATCAAGACTTATGATAAAAGCAAACATATCATAAAATTAGTTAGCTCGACTCAACTGTAACAGATACACAACACATATTTTAAACCTCATCTACAAAATCATCTTATCACATATTCATAACTTTAGTGATCTGATCTTCAGCAACCACTAGCTCTTAGCAAATTGGATCGAGCCTTTATCAACTAAATTACTTATCATTATATGTTCTAAAATAGATTATTCTATTTTTTCATTACATATATTATTTCATACTTCCTCCGTTCTTTTTTACGTGTCGTCATTGACTTTGACCGAAAACTTTGATCATCCATCTTATTCAAAAAATTAGTTCAAATGTATAAAATGGAAAGATAAGATTAAAAAATCTTTAGTAATGAATCAAATCCCAACGAAATATTTAATATTTTCTATATTTTTTTGAAAAGACGAATGGTCAAAGTTATTGGTCAAAGACAACGGCGACACACAAAAAAGAATAGAGGGAGTATTTTTTATGTCATCGAGAACGTGGGAGCAACCAAATAAAATGGAGTTGTGATATTAATCATATGTTACATTCCCTTTACAAAAAAAAAATAGTTATATGACAATCAATTTTGGCCGCAAGAAGCTCACTTGTTGAAATCAATATAGATATGCAGTTTGTTCTATTTTATTATTTCTATAGCATGATGAGGAGTTAATTAGGCAATGAGAAACTAAAAGTCTTTTATAGAAATATTTTATCTCTAAGAACATCCATAGTTAATAATAAACTATTTTAAGCTATAAATATTTTAAAATGTTTTTTTATTGATGGTTAAAGGGGTGACAATTATCAATGGACTTTTTGAAGTGAAAGATCTTCACGTGAGGTAGCACGTAATACTACTTATTCTTCTCTCCATAAGCACATGTGTGCTCCGATCTTAGTTTTGTATTATGTTTCTTAAATAATTGTCAGTAGAGTCAACTGCCGACTTGGGAAAGTCTTTCGAAAGGGGAAGTGTAGTTAGCTTACATAGGGAGTCAGCACGATCGATTCGTACAGTGTTCTTGCTCTCACATGAGCACCGTGAGAAATCTCCTGCGCTTTCTTGTCATCAGCTCCATAGCGCCTGCATCGTTCTGCCACTGCTGCAGCGTTCAGCTGATCCGTGCCCGTGTCCCGCGGCGCACGTACGTTAATGGAACTCAAGTCGTCGATCCCAGCGTGAAGAAGCCCGGCCGGCGCGTGGTACGTACGTCAATCTTTAATAGATTTACCTTTGCGCTCATCATATTATTTTTGTTATCAGTTGATTTGCCTGGCCAACTCCTTCTACGGTGCTAACCCCTAGGACCTCGACAAGCGTGCCAACCGCCAACGGCGGGTTCGTGTACGCCAAGCCCAGCGCAAGGACGGTCGCCTTCTACACGAGGGTGGGTACCGGGCGCGGAGGAGGTTCCCGGGCAAGAACGAGCATGACCTGATCCAGCTGCTCGAGCACGAGCTCGCGGCGGTGCACGGCGTCAGTCACACGGTGCATTTCGTCGACACACGGTCTACCCCGGCGGTTCTGCGAGCGGCGCAAGAAGGTCAAACAAGCTGTGCTCGTCCCAAGACAACTGCCTCGTCGGCTCGTCGGCTCGAGATGAAGATGGAGAGGCTCCGCGCCGTCCTCGACGAGTGGAAGAAGTTCAAGGCCAGAAGGCCACCATGCTCACGGACTGATCAACTCATACGCGCGTCGTGTGCCATCGCGCCTTTGGATCCTACGTCAGTGCACTATTTTCACGTTTATTGATCGAGCATATTAGTTTGCCACTTAGTATAGGAATTATTTATTTATTCCTTTTTTGAAGAAGATGATCTAAAGATGCTTTAAAAAAGATTCTTTAATTGCATTATCAAATACTATATGCTAGAACTTAATTAGTATATTTTCGAACAGGAGCAAGTGCCACTTGGTTAATTGTTTGGACGTGTTATTTGGACTTTGAAAGGCATCGAGGCTGAGGGCACGAACAGAGCAAGAGAAGCAAGGTCCGCAGCAACTCGGTTCCTTTTGTATAGGATTGGTCTTTCCTCAACTGGAGCACAGCAATAAAGATATTGAATCAGAAAACAGCTTATTTAGATAACACATTGACCACAGCTTCTACTGGCCTCGTAAAGCGCTTAAAATATATACGTTCTTTGAACATACAGCTTCGGCACCAGCCCTTCGCACAACTTACACCGACCGAATAAATAACTAGACATAACACATCCTTTCACAGTAAAATGTTATTGCAAGTGTATCATCCCTCTCAGAGACTTGGTACCACCGTACACCATCAATTGTCCGTGCCGAAGTAGCGGTCACCATACTCTCCCAGTCCTGGAATGACCCTGAATTCCTCATTCAGCCCAGAATCAATCTCTGATGTAACGATCTTCAACAATGGAAATCGCTTACAAACACATTGGATCCCTTCAGGAGCCTGCTCACCATAAAAACAAGTGTTATACACCCAAAACAGAGACAATGAGGAACAAACAACAGTGCAAAAAATAGATATACCGAGATCAGATTGAGGAAAATTATTCTATCCTCAGGAACACCTTTTCTTATAAGAAGTTCAATAGCTTGATTCACTGAATTCCCTACAATATGATAAGAACACGTCAATAGAGGAAACTGGAAAATACTTGTGCTAAATGCTCAAGGCCTGATTAACAAGAACTGACAAAATGCATTGACAAGGTACAATAATTAAAACTATTCAAACTGTAATGGGTAATCATTTATTAAAAAAAAAAACTGTTACGGGGAATTCCCCACTACATCAGATCTTACATCAGAGCATTTCCCATCGGATATGACAATAAACAAGTCTACTATCTAGAGCATTTACTGTGTCAAAAATACTCTCGTACCCAAATTGTTTGTGAATGTTTTTTTTTTTACTATATATCACAAGCTAAATAAAGTAAATTCTGTTCCAACAAACAAAACATCATAAACAGAATAGCAGGCAGAACTGACCTGTACCAAGTACTGGATCCAAAAGAAGAACATGTCTTTCAGCAATATCCATGGGAAGTTTGTGATATATGAGCTAGAATCACAGATGTGTTAAAGTCAATCATGGAGAAAAATTTGTTCATGTGAACATTTTTTTTTCCTCTCCTCAAGAAAAGCATATCGCAAGGTCTCAATGCTTACCTGCTGTCCGTTGTCTCCAACACGATGTATTAGAATTTTCCCAATCTTTATTCCTTTACAACAAGCACGCAATGCATTCTCCATACTCTCACCACTGCCATTACAAGATATACAAACAGGATTCAACCTACTTTGACTGTATCCACAAAAAAAGTTCACAAGATGACTGCAAAAATGGATGAATCCAAGGGGAAAAATAGGGCCATGATGCACATAATGGAAATGGATGGTACCATGAAGTTCACTACAGGTTGCTTTCTTATGCAAGGAGTAAAGCCTGACGATATGCCAGTGGAGAATACAAAGCAGATATAATAATTCATGAGTATGAAACCTAGGGCACTAAGTACACAGAATAGTATGAGTTCCTAGATAAAACAGGAGAAGATGTCCTACATATTTAGTATGACTTACACAATTGTTTTGCAATAGCATAGTGAATACAAAAAGTAAAATGTTTTATGTACCAATACATCAAACAAACAAACAACAACAACAACAACAACAACCAGCCTTTTAATCCCAAGCAAGTTGGGGTAGGCTAGAGATGAAACCAAGGCTCAACTTGAAACCCAGACAAAGTCAACGCGGTAAAAGAAAGGGAAATAAGAGCGGAGAAAAGAACAATAAATCATAAAAGGGAACGAGACGGTGAAATAACAAACACAAGTGCCAAGCAAAAAGAGGACCGGGAAGGATAAAAAGCCAAAAATCAAGGTTCTGGAACATGGATTGCTAGTCTCCACAGACTCAAGCAAACGTTTTCGAGAAAAATACATCATGCAAACCTTTCTTTTTTTTTCTGCGAACTACATCATCCAAAGCTCACACAATAAAAACTCTTGTGAAACCTTAGTTGCAAGTATTATGTGTCATAATTAAATCAGAATGTGTGTCCATCCTAAATTCTTGCATATTGGCACAATTATAATTTTAATAGGCTTACCTTCGTACAATAGACACTCCACAGAGCTTCTTACAGAAATCAACTCCCATATAAACAGATCCTGAGCCAAAAGAGGTAAGGAATGAGTTGATAAAATTAATTATTTGCACCCTTATGGATACATCTAACGAATTCTTTCAAAGAAAAGGCACACTTATATGAAAAAGCTTTTTAATTTAGTTTAGCATGGAAAAGGTATTTGAAAGGTGAACAACTAACGACAGAGAAGATATATGGTGTCATTTGCAAAATACCTGTTGGAGTAATAACCTGCTTTTCTGTGAATGGCAAGTACCCCAGACCATGCTCAACTACCTAACAAGGCGAATTTCTCAGAATGTAATCAGTTAAATGAATGCACATTCCATTTAAGGGAAGTAAAGGCTATGGAACTTGTACTACCAAACGGATCAGGCGATCTGAGTAAAAGACAAAATCAGGAGTAGTGATGTCTCTATCACGAATCAGAGTATGCATTCCTCGGATCTGTCAAATTCATTAAGAGGCAAAAGGAATTCTGAAAATCCAGCAAATAGCGTGATAAATCTACAAGATCAATAAAGATGGTTAGCTTTACCTGAAAAGTTGATTGAACTACATAAACATTTGGATATATCTTGCACAGGTCATGCTGACCAAGCTTTGTACGGATATGTTGAACAATCAGATCAACAGCTACATGGTTATCACCACCTCGTGGAATGATCACGTCCGCATACTTCTTTGAAGGCAGAACAAAATCATCAAATGCTGGCTTCACAAACCTCGCATACTACATGTGCCAACAGAATTTCATATTACAGTCACAGGTATTAATATATGAACGAACACGTTGCAGATAAAGAAAAGAGAAACTCATCAGTACCTGGTCAAGTACTGAGCTAATATCTCTACCTCTTTCAACAGTATCACGCCTGATGCGCCGAGCAAGCCTAATATCAGCATCTGATTTTGTACATCATAGACACCCCATAAAAGATATGAACAATTTTTCAGCTAATAATATGAAAAAATTGTTCACAAAAAAGCTCTAACAAACCAATATAAATATAAAATGAAGAAATGGAGAAACCTGTGTCCACAAAAATTTTCATATCCATCAGATTGCGAACTCTCTGGTCATGGAACACTAAAATGCCCTCCAGAATGATGACATCAGATGCATTGACCTAACATAAAGAAATTAGATCAGCAACTTAGTTAGTAAAATACTTCAATTTTTGAAGACTTCAAATTGTCCAATATTTGATGAGGCATATCAGTACACAGAATACCAGCATATAAAAAAATTATAAACATGATAAACCTAAAGAAACATAAAGCAATATTGTGGAATAGTTTGTTGTATATGCCAGCTATTGGTTACTACTGACTTCAACCATGTCTAGTTCATGATTCAGATATTTGAGTTAGAAGCACCATGGCCTTACAGCAGATGTCCGTTAAAGCAAGAAAGAATGTATCAACATAAGTTGTAACTGCTTTACCTAAGCTTGCAGGATTCTAGTTGGTCCATGGTTCACTGTATGGCAGTAAAAATAAGAATGTAGATTGGTTGTCCAGAGTTATTCAAATGACTATAACTTGGAACTCATAATGACAAAAAGTGAAGATAACTTTTTCACACTGACAGGTTACAGGAGATCATTACCTTCCTGAAGCTTTCAGAGCACCGTCGATGCTTCTTAAAATCATATATAGGAACATTTACTGGCAACCCACGTTTAAGTTGTCCCATGCACTCCAGAAGTTGTTCTGTATCAAATGCATCTGCAAGCAAAAAAAGGAGTGTCTCATATGCCGATTAAAGAATAGTTGGTACTAGGACTGCTCACTATCGGTGATTAAATCATAATCAAAACTGCCACCATCTTGGAGAGCTACGGATGAGCAGTGATTATATACTATGAAGTATGAACAGTAACTCTTAGGTGTATAGGGGACTACTGGTGCTGTCAACGGTTTCAGCAAACCATAGATGAACAGCCCTAGTTGGTAGTTGGTAAAAGCTCTCATCACTGGCACATTGAGCCTATTTTCATTCTCATATAAAAGGCAAATCAAGTACCTGGGTGATCAAAATTGTAGTCCTGCGCATGTGCAGATTCTTCAGGAGTAAGCCCACGGTAAAATGAATCCTGTAAAGGGCAAGGCAAATGTGAATTATAATGGTGCTTCAGTCACCATTAGATTAATTCGAATATTACTTGCTAGTCGTAGCTAAGTAGTGACAAGGCTAGGATCCCGGACCATCAAAGTCGATGAACTACATAAATTGGACACATTATGCAAAATTGCAAACCCAGTAAACTACGAAGGATAGATCGAAAGCTCTCAACGAAGAAAAACACTACAACGACAGGAGCCGCTGATTGTGAGCCAACCTGGTTGACGAGCACGACGCGGTGGTCGTGCAGCTGCTGGATGATCATGTCGCACACTGTGGTCTTCCCGGACGCCGTCCCTCCCGAAACACCTTGAGAAAATCAAAAGAAGATTGTCAAAACATGGCCACCAAAACGCTGGTCACGAGGAAGGTGCCGAGCCGGCCAGTCACGCCGTGCGCACGCACGCTGGTGAGCTGGAATAACGTACCGATGACGAAGGGTTGCCGGACAGCGGAGGGCGAGGCTAGCTCCGCCGCCGCCGCCGCCGCCGCTAGAGATGCCGTCCCGTTTGCGTGGACGGTGCCGTTGGAGTGCGCCGCGGCGGCGGCTGCGGAGGAGGACCTGGCGGAGGAAGGGGAGGACGGGGCGGAGGGGGAAGAGAGGCGGAGCGCCTCGATGCGGAGGCCGCTGAAGTGGGCCCCGACGGCCGCCTCCATAACGTCGTCAACCGCCTTCTCCGGCATCGCTGCCGCCGCCGCCGGTCGATCGGGATTCAGGATTCGCGGGTTTCGGTCGGTGGGCTAGGCGGCTTCGAAGCCTTCGATCACCACATAAACCACCCACCAACTTTTTATTAAGTAAACGGAATCATATTCTCATCTGGATTGAATTTAGAGACCTTTTCTATTCAACGTTGATAAATCTTAGATGTAGACAAAAAAGCTATAAATATAGACTAAGAAATAATAGTAAATGGTAGTCAATATAGATACGAGGATTATGATGTTGATTGAAAGGATTTTTTATTGTTGTTTGGAAATTACTCTTGAAAACTGACGAAAATGAGGTTGAAATGGATGACGGGTCTCCCTCTGCTATGAAACCATTTCTTCGTATAACTCTAACAGCCTTATATAGAAACATGTAAGTGAGAAGAGAGTTTTGTACTAGTATATTTGTGTTTCGATACTTTAACATTTGACATTATCTTTGATCATTTTTTATTAAAAAATTATAATAAATATTATATATTTTATTTAATTTGATTTATCATTAAAAATATTTAAACTACGACTAATACTTTTACGTGTTTTAAATAATTTTTTAATAAAATAATTAAAATAATATTAAAAATAAAATATATTAATAATAAAAAAAGAGATAGTACATGTCTATTATTAGACATAATGAGAAGAGAACTCCTCGTTTTATCTTATCTTATGTTTTATCTTATCTTACGTATTTTATATTCTTCTGATTTGTTTTTCTCATCATTAACATAATGCTACGTAGAACATGTTTGATGTAGCTCCAAACTACACACATGCACTGTTTGCAGTCATATTAAGGAGCTTTTTTTCTCTTTCCTACCTCAAATGATCTTGGAGCAACCGAAACTACAATTCCAAACCCCTACAGCTCCAATCTACAGTGTACATAACAGTAGAATGGTCAGCTGGAGCATTCACTAGGTTTACCGTTTACAACAACATCGTTGTTGGTGGTAGAGTTGGCGCCGTGGCGGCGGCCCGTTGATGACTGGTAGGACCTGCAGTGCGGATTCGAGCAGTGGCGACTGTGGCGTTCACGGAGGTCGATTGAGACCTATTAGGTTTGGGTGAGATTAAAAGGTGATGGAGGGAAATGAGGGAGGTTGACTTCCTAACTAACTTGTAATGGAAGAATGACACTCTAAATCCCTTCTAATCCAAGTGAGAGTGGGAATAAACGAACAAGCCCTGAAGGAAGTACGCATGTTTTCAGTGGGCGGGGAACTTAGCCGCAGTGGGGAATTGGAGATGGGTTAAAGCTGAAACCGACGGATACGTTCACTCTGTCTGCAACGCACTGACCAGGTGCTCGCTTTCTTGGCTAGTTGCAGCCTGGCTCGCGAGCACAGTTATCATAGTGTCTAGTTATGTTTTCCTATCCAATAATTTGTACTAGCGATCAGACAGTCCATTGACACACTGTTCCAGAACCAGGAGATAGAACAAGGTAACACATATGAAACTTACAACGAAAAAGAACTGCTGTGCTGTCGGCCACCCGAATTTGTGCAGATTCATGACCTGCTGTGCTATGGCTTTCCTAAACATTGTTGGCACCACAGGCATTCGACGTAGTAAATTAGTAATGAATCTAAATCCAGCACGGACCACAAAAGCCTAATCGAATGAAAATTTCAGCTTTACGTTCTCTCCAGGAACTGTATAACAATTGACAAGAGTTACATAACAAAGCCATCAGTGACAAAGAGCAATTTTATTCTCGATCATGGTTTTTGCTAAAATCTGGGGATTCATATGAATGACGTGCAGTGTGGATCTAGTTTTATACAGAAGAAACAGTAGAGTACAAATCAGTTCTTGTTATGAGATCCTTCAACGCTCTTCCTTAGCACCGATATGACCTCTCCTGGTTCTGGAGCGCCAAATATGGAGCTCCCAGCGACGATGCAGTTGGCACCGGCAGAAGCAGCCGCATCTATAGTTGATGGACCTAGACCACCATCGACCTGAAAGAACAACATAAACGGTTTGAGGACATAGACAATGATCAAATTAATTGTCTGTCACTGTCAGCAGATCCAAAGCAGAATATGTGGACATGGATGGTAATACCTCGATGTCAAGTGTTGGGTATTTCTCTCTCAATGTACGTACCTAATTTATCCAGATTTCAGAAAGTGAGCAAAAATACTATTTCACAAATATAGGTTGAAAAACCAGAGGAACTGAATGTAACTGTGGTATATGGAAATACCTTATCCATCATTTCTGGCATGAATTTCTGACCACCAAAGCCAGGCTCAACCGTCATCACGAGAACTAATTCAACCGGATTTTCTGCTTCCACCTGTAAAATTTTTCATTTTTTCATTAACTAAAGTCCCAAGTGTAAATATCCCAGTGGTGACAAAGCTCCATAAATTAAACATTTAGAGAAATAGAAAATGAGAAGAATCTACAATTAATGGTCAACGACGCTCAACTAAAACACATTTAAGCAGGACATTGCTTATCACTTTTTTTTAGAACTTCTTCTTTAAAACAGCAAAACATTTATGTGGGTCGAAGGATCTAGTGCACATTAGAATTACTCTCAATGATGAGCTTTTGATTGTAACAAATGGGCAATGAACATCTAACCAAGGGTATTTATCAAAGAGCACTGCTCTACATCCGACCCATTTGTACCACCACATGTTAGAACGGAGATACTATGGCTTAATTCACTTTTACTGCGATTCATTTGGTTTGTAAACCTAATGATCTCCAGTTGTAACATTTGGCCCAATTGATTCATTTGGTTTGTGAAGCATTTTCCTTTATCAAAGAGTCATTGAAGCAATAGAGCCCAAATGAACAGCATAGCACAGAACATAATTTAAAGGTTCAAAGTTAAAAACAACAGAGGACCTAACAGAATGCCATGAGCCCAGAGTACAACAAGGGATCAAAGATTATACAAGCAGAGAGTAAATGAATGTAAGCCTAGTTTTACTATGTCCAGTTATGTGAAAAGGTATGTGAGAACAAAAGCTTGTAATTCATACTCTCAGATAAGATCAAATTGTCTTAAGTGCATGAACTTACCAGGGGAAAAACTTCCTCAACTGGAGTGCCTGGCCTCAATGATACACCTGGTCGCATACCCTTCGCTTTGATGTTTTGGATTAGCTCCTGCCAGTTGTCTGTATCAAGCAATTCGATGAGGAAAAGTGGAATAAAATTTAAAAAAAAACATTTGGCAATGGATGTGTGTTTACCTCTGGCTACTTCTATATGGAATGTGAATCCGGAGGCCCCAGCCTTTCCGAAAGGTTCCACATAGTCTAAAGGGTTGGTCACCATAAGATGGCAGTCCAAGTATGCCCTAGAAATCAACAAGGATTGGCATCATTAAGTGTATATATACACAAGAAAAAAGGATTGCCCATATTGTCAAAGCTATGATGATGGTCAACATACTTGGTGTGCTTCCTCAAGCTCTGGATCACTGGGGCCCCAATAGTCAGATTAGGAACAAAGTGCCTGATGAATTTGCAAACAGCAAGCAAAGTTAAAATAAGAAATCTATTACTATGCTAGCAAGCATTCTTCAGCATCTCCAGAAAGAAGTCCATTTTTATGATTAAGGAGTGTTCGATCCCAAATTCCAGTTGAGACAGAGAAAAATGATTCAACAGAATTGATTCTCCTTCAGAAGCAAACCACCAAAATGTAACCACAATGAAAATTAGAGAAGGACTCACCCATCCTGCAAGAATATAAGGGAAAAGGAGGTCAGCACAAGGTAACATTTTGATTTTGGATATCTTTTTATCGCAATTTTATTAAACCGTGTGCAAAACAGAAGGGAAATGACAGCAAAGTAAGCAGAGTATAGCAAAACTGAAGACATTAGGATCACAAAAAAAAATTGTAATGAACAATATGCCTGCGGTCTTTCAGTAAGCAAAACTAGAACACTTAAAATGATCAACACAACAAAACCCCAATTCAGAACGAGCCCTACTAAATTGGTGGAATCACTGAATAAAATTCTACGTGGCATAGTATATTATTGCGAATTCGCTGGGATTAACTCAACGGAAAATCGGCAACGATTCTCAATCCTGCACTAGCCACAGCACATGATTATTCCCCATCCAGAAATACTAGTATAGTTCAGATCAGAGGAAGTAGTACGACCTTTGCTGCGACCGCAAGGAATGATAGTGCTAACGAGATGGGATCGGCCGGTCGGAGGGAAGCGATCATACCATGATGTCCATGTGGAGCCAATCGGCGCCGAGGCGGAGCATGCGCTCAGCCTCCGGGGCGAGGTTGGCGAAGTCCGACGAGAGCATCGACGGCGCTATCTTCGCAGTCGCCATGGCTGGTTGCCGCCTCCGATTGGTCAGCGGTACCTTCTCTGTGGTAGCAGTTGAGGTGGGAACTGACCAGGGAAGACGACGCTGAGTTGGGTTTGGGTCCGTTGGGTCGGCGGCGGCTGTCCGGCGGCCTTGTTCATGCTTCTTGTTGGGGAGGTAGGTGGGCCGCGAACTTAGCCAGCGCGTTGCCCACGTGTCAGAAATTGAAGCTAATCACGAATTTGTTTCGTGTTTCCAGATGCTGGTGCCAATAAAGAGGCGCTACCCGTCTTTCGGCGAAGCAGTTCGAACCTTGGCTCTAAGATAACAAGTAGTACTAGTACTCGATACTACTCGTCCAACAAGTTTAGTTACCAAGTGCCTACTTCTCGAATACAGAAGCTGGGCATTTCATGTCAGCTTGATTATAGTTATGGTGTAGATCAAACAAATCAACCTTTCTACCAACAAATATCTTCAGTATCAAAGCAATTTGTTATAACAAAATAAAACAAGATTACAGAATCCTGGTACAGTACAGATGCAAGCAAACACGGGTCTCTATGAAGCAACAGGTTGAGACAGACCCCCACTATCGGAAACAAGTTCGAGTGAATGGCAGCAACTGAAGCGTTGACTTAGTCCTTCCTCAGCTCGATGTACTCACGCCTGGTACCAGCTTTGTTAACCACTACAATCTCCAACTTGTCACCCTGCATTGTTTATACATGATTGGTGGATCAATGAGTGGCACAGATAAGAAGGAAACAAGCAGCTTCTAAATGTGACAATGCAACATACAGTGTAGATGTCTCTCTCAGTTGCAGATGCGAACACATCCTTAACTAGATCAATGGCTTCAGATTCTGACAACGGGGTGACAGCATCCTGCATAATGCCAACATTTTTAGACTCCTGGAAACTACTGTTACTTTTCTAGTTGCCATCCATTGATATAAGTGCAAATCTGGTCAAATAATGTGCTAGATGATTATAATTCAAACAACAACATATGTTAGGAACACAAAAGATGTCGATCATGGCTTACTCTTGCAGGGAGCAATAGAGGACTGGGTGATTTTAGTTGGTTGTCCAAGACTGGCATGATCAAAGTAGATCCTGTTCCCTGAGCACTGTATCCAGTTCTCTCATAGGAACCAACTGCGTCATAGGTGAAAACACATCCTTTCCCTGTGCAGTTACAAAACGTGGTTAGAAGTGCTCAAACAGCACATAGAAAACTAATGAGACTAGGAAAGCCAAAAAAAAAAAAGAAAAAAATCTTACCTTCACTGTCAAGTCCACCAAGCACATTAAAGGCGTAGTATGGGAAAAATCTCTTGTAGTAAAGGGTGTTGGATAGGAGCTGTGCCATGGCAGGGCAGCTCATCCTTTTGTTGTGCTGGTGTTGGTATAGCTATACAAAGAAATGAAAAAAATAACACATGCATTGGTAACAAGATCAACAAGATCAAGTAGCCACTTTGGTAACAAGATCAACAAGAGGCCGCCATATAATTAGATATTTTTAAGGTTTGAGCTGAAATTTACCAGTTCCCTGGCAGCTAGGTTCTTGTGCAGAGCCTTAATATCACCTTGAAATCCAGAAGATGCTAGTACGCATTTGTCAGCCCTATACACATATAAAAAGAAAATATTTCAATTTTGGGCAGAATGAGGCGCATGACATACATAATAAATGCTATATCTTAACCAGCTTTGCCTTAACAACGTAGAGTACGACACAAATGAAAGCTTGACTAACAATCAAACAAAATATGTAAGCACAAGGGGAACTGAATATCAAGTAGAATTTTAGCACAAAAAAAGAAGTTCCAGCTATGTTAAGTAATCGATAATCCATATATACTTTAGTACTAGCAATACATAAACAACTCAAGGCAAACCAGTACATTGGCAGTTCATGTTATAACAGTGTCCACCAGCATAGATAACACAAACATGGCAAGACCTAAATGCAACGCTCAACTTCTCCATGCCTCAGATGACATCTAAGTGTATTGTGAATCTGCCAGAACAAGAAGTTTGTTTCGGCAGATGGCCAGATAATGCTTTCCCTCTGATGCAGCAATCAGTGTCCAAGTTACTGTTCTAAGAGATTAAGACAATCAATTCAGCATAATAGAGTACACAGGACTGAAAGAAAATAAGCCTACGTTACAGAGAACCCAATCTGTTCAGCCATATTGAAGGCAAGTACTTACAGATTGCACCACAGTAGCAATCCAATCAAACAATATCGTTTACAGACAGCACACTGAACTAAGCAGCAGTTGCCCAAAACTAGCAAGCACGAAAAGTAAGTTGCTTCAACATAAACTCAAGGAACGTACTACGGTCTCTCCCCCATTCAACCCAATCCTCCAAGTACCAAACCATAGCTAAATCAAACAACGGGTGCACCGAACTCTCCTAGGATCACACCTTCCCACCCCACAATTCGTCTCCCGGCTAGATCATACGGCCACGCAATTATCCCAATCGACAAACCCTAAGCCCAGGCGGGCAGATCGAGGCGAGCGATTTGGTTGCAGGGAACTCACAGCTCGCAGATCTTGGAGTGGTCGCGCGTGAGGATGCTGTATCCTACGGAGAGGCGGGTGTCGGCGGCGATGACGCAGTAGTCGGCGCCGGCGATGGCTACGCAGGTCCTGCAGAACCAAACAGGCACACGTTATCGAGACCAAGAGACGGACAGCAGGCGGGCGACGGGGGAAAGGGGGTGGAGAGGTAACCTACCCGCCGTTGTTCTCATAGACCCAGTCGCCGCGCCTCGACATCGCGGTGGTCGGAATGGGCTGGCTGCTTGGGTGCGGGTGGGTGGTGGAGTCGCCGGAGTTGGAACGCTGAATCGCCAAGCGGAGGCGCAGTGGACGTCACCTGCGCTTTGCGTTCTCCTTTGTTATTGGGACCCTTGGTATTGCTCGGATTACGCTATGGGCTTTTAAGGTTCATGGACTGGATGAATCTTTTCATTCGATCCGAACATAGGCCTGGCCCAAACTTAATGTGTTGAACACTAACAAGGACCGGATGAATCTTTTGGCTCGTGACGCGCATTAGTTCCAAGTGCTCCGTATGCAGTGTCATTATGTGAGGCCTGATCAGCATGGCAGAGTATGGGAGATACCATGAGCAGACTATCAGCTTCTTCCTTTTCTTCTGTTTCCTTTCGAAAGAAATGCTAGTGCAGAGTCAACTGCAGTCTGCAGGTCATAAAAAAAAGGTGATATGAAATCAGGCGAATAAACCCACGCATGTGGTGGCACTGCAGGGAAGGGATGCAAAATCAAAATATGTCATCGAGATCTAGCACTTCTTTTGTGCGAAAGCTAGCACATTTAACTTCAATGGCTACCCAAGCGTTATATTATAATCTAGTTGTAGCACTACATAAATGCAATAGGCTAAAATCAGAGCTGACACACTAACACTCCTCTACGAAACCATACAAACAAAAACCATCGGTCGGCACCTAGCAGTGTGGCGGGTGAAGCCCCGAAGAAGAAGAAGAAGATGATAGGATGGGGGGACGTGTACAAGGTGGTGGCGGCCATGGCGCCACTCTACTTCGCTCTGGCCCTTGGCTACGGCTCCGTGCGTTGGTGGAAGCTGTTCACGCCTGACCAGTGCGGCGCCATCAACCGCCTCACGATCTACTTCGCGTTCCCCTTCTTCGGCTTCGACATCGCCGCCCACGCGGGCTCGTTCGCCACGAGCTACCGCGTCCTGGCCTCCGACGCCGTCGCCAAGGCGGGCGCCGCGCTGGCCCTCGTCGGCTGCGCGGCCGCGTGCCGCGCGCCCTACTCGTGGTGCATCACCGGCTTCTCGATCGTTGCGTTCAACAATTCGCTCCTCATCGGCGTGCCCGTCATGGAACCCATGTACGGCGCGTGGGCGCATGACGTCGCCGTGCAGATGGCGATGATGCAGGTCATCTTCTGGTTCCCGCTGATGATTGTCTTCTTCGAGGTAAGGCAAGCTTGGCTGGAGATGCCGTCGGGTGCTGGACTCCCGTCCGCAGATCATCTTCCGGTCATCGCCGGTGAGCCATCAGAAGATGACCGGAAGATGACAGGGTGGTCGTTCTGCGCTATGCTGCTTAGGATTGTTGGACGCAAGCTTGCCCGCAATCCTAATGCGTACTCGAGTCTTCTTGGATTGGCGTGGTCCTTAATCGCAAACAGGTACGTAATATACTGCAAAATTAAAAATGTATTCAAACACGTCTAAAATTCTATCCATTTATATCTAAATAAATATTTGGCTTGAAACTTTAAAAGTTCTCCTACATCTAGATTAATTACTACTTTGGAAGAGTAACTTCGTTCATAGCCTGTCATTTATGCATAGTTTTCTAAATACTAGTGTTGAGTAGAATATGTTTTGTTAAGGGGCAAATCGAACCTGGCATCGCCAGTCTGACAGCTTTGTGCAAAGTTCACACGTTTATTTCAAGGATACTGATTGATGGTAAAACAGAGTTCTACTTGTGTTTAATGTCTTAATGAAGTTCAAGTTGGCTCTGCGCTGCCCCTGACCCTGCCAGCAGTAGGTGGTTGCTAACTTGAACACAGTACTACTTGTGTTTAAAACAGAGTAACATTTTTTTAGAGTTCATTGTTGCTAACCTTTTTTTTGTGCCTCTCCGACTCTCCATGGACGTAGGTGGCACTTGGAGCTTCCGGACGTCGTCGATGGCTCGATCTCGGTTATGTCAAAGACCGGGGTTGGACTGGGGATGTTTAGCATGGGCAACTAACTACTGTAGCACGCAATAGTATAGTACTAGTACTTACTAGTTGAGCAGCTGCATCTCGCCTGTCGCCATACTAAGGTGTGTGGTGCAGGCTTGTTCATCGCGCGGCAGGACAAGTTCATCACGTGCGGCGCGCGCTTGACCGCGCTCAGCTTGGCGCTGAGGTTTATAGCCGGACCGGCCGCTGCTGCTGCCCGAGCCGTCGCACTAGGGCTCCGCGGCGAGCTTCTGCGCTTCGCAATTGTACAGGTAACTGTAAAACACTGTTACACTGCACGGTAGGAATCAGACTATATTAGTTTATACCCGAGCAGTTATTGTTCATTGTATATGTAGTATGGAGTATGTTAGTAGTATATGTCGTACTAGTTGACGATGCCAAGCCGCACAATCTAGTAAATTACAGTATCTTTTGTTTAGTTGCATAAACGCACTCATAAGTGCATTCTAGCTAGTTTTCAAATTTTCATGGGATAATTCAAAATATTTATTACATTTCAAATCTATTAGAACATTTGATTTTCATGGGACAATTAGAAAATATTAAAAAAATTTAATTTTGAAAGGCCAACATGAATTGTCCCATGAAAATCAAATATTTGAGTAATTTTGAGTTTTTTAATATTTTGAAAATTGTCCAATTTAAATTTAAATTTGAATGTTTTTTATTTTCAAATTTGAATTTTTCTAAATATTTTGAAAATCAAATTTTCCTTTAGATTTAAAATCTAATAAATATTTTGTATTGTCCAATGAAAATTTTAAATATAATAAATTGTTAAAAATAGAATTAGTGCCATGTGGTGGTGGTGGTGGGTGGGGAGAATTGAGATAGAAAGTTTTAGGTCCGTAGGATTTTGCCACTAATTATTTTGTGGATGCATATAAAAGAGTTAAAAGAGGTCTATAAATTTATTCAGTTGTGTCATATAGGGCCATGAACTTTTATTTTATATTTTAGGTCTATGAATTTGTCTATGTGTGTTGTCTAGGTACGTTAACTTTGTTTGCAGTTTTAGGTCCATTAAATCTTTAAGTGTTGTATTGCAAGTCATGTCTGGTCCACTAGATTGGGATACTACAAATATGTAAAGTTTTTCCTATAGTAAGCTCGTGTCCACACGTTGATATTAGGAACGATGACTTCAATTGCTTATGCATTCATCAAATGTGGCAAACCGATCAAAAGTTAGGACCATAAAAAAAATATGGATCTAACTGACACGTATAGACAAGTTTATGGACCTAGAAATGCAAACTTTAAGTTTGTGACTCAATTGACAGAAATGGACAATACGGTAAGAAAAAAGTTGACATAAAAATGGAGTAGTTTAGGGACTTAGAAAAATACGCATATTAGAAGCTCGTGGACTTAAATAACAGACGCAGATAAGTTTGTGAATCTTTGGTGCATTTCATTTAATATCAAACTGGGATGCAATTATGGGTGAGTTTACGTAATTAAGGCTTATCTTCCCTTCTTGCTGACACGGGGGGCGCTGCCTCATTCTATCCGGACGTTTAACTTCGCGGTAGAATATGATCTGCATGCTGATGTATTGAGCACCGGGTAAGTGAACTGTTGGTTCTGCTTGACGTATCACCAAACGTCAGTCCTTACTCTGCGTAATAACTGAATCTGTTGGAATTTCAATTTGCAGGATTATATTTGGGACGTTGGGGTCGCTGCCCGTGTTGATCGCATATTATACTGTTCTTGGATTGATAAGATAGATGATCTATAACTATAAGCCCGTTATTTATCGGCGATCATCACTAGAATGATGATGGAACGCTGATATGTTACGTACTCCCCCCCTTTTTTTTTGTCATTCTGTTCTTTCTATCAGTAGCCATTTATTTATTTTTACAAACGACATTCTGTTTTGCCATCGCGACACTGATTAGTTCGATTAAATAACTAGGATTTTACTGTAAAAAAAATGATCCAAAGGATAAAAATAGGAATGTTTCCTATAGATTCAATTCCTTCATTTGTTCTCCACTTTTTCCTTTGTATCAAAGAAGACCTTATTAAGCTTCCAATCTGACGGTAACTGATATCTTTAGTGACACCAACAAAAACAGCTCTGATACTGTTCTTGGATTTATAAGATAGATGAACCATAAAGCTCATTATTTGTATCAAAGAAGACGTGAATTGGACCAATTTGAGGAGAGATTCTCGATCCTTTGCTCAAGTCGTTGCTGGAGTTCCACGACAATCCGGGATGAATAGATTCGGCAACGGGTTCGTTCAGAATCGAGGTGGCTTTGGGGCCGGGAGGCAGGGCCGGGGTGGTGGAAGAACTGCTGCCCGTTCTAGCTTTGGCGTAGGCAGGGTCGCTCCAGTTGCGGGGGGATCGGGACCTCAGATTCCCAATCCCAAACAGGATGTTCCTCGTACTTCCTGGCCTGCAGCAGGGTGTTCTCATGGTACGCACCTCCTGCAGGAAAATCAGGGGATGAAACTAGAGGTTCAGGGTGAGAGGATGACAACTACAAATAACCAGCGATGGGTACCTAAACCTCAACAGGTTGGTAAAGAAGGTGCACTCGTGACTTCCTCTTCTGAAACAAACAAACAAGAGGATATGATTATGCACACTGTAATCCCTGTAGCTATGAAGTGTAACAGCTGTGGCACTGAGGGGCACCTCACTTCTGAATGCAAGGCTAAACCATTGGGATTATGCGGCCAAATTCTATGGGTCGGCACTACTTGGACAAGGCTTTTACTGGATCGAGGATGTTGAGTGTGAGATTGGGGCTAAGGATGTTTCTGCAGTAGGACTAATTGAGGTCAAGACTGGAATTGTGACAGCTACTCAACTTGAGAGAGAATTTCATACTCAAGCAGGTCCAAATTCTACTTGGAGGTGGTATGCCAAGAAAGTGTCTACCAATCAATTCCGGATCCGATTTCCCAAGGTCTAGAAACTGGAGGAGCTTTCCCATTTTGCAGAATTGAGGTTGAAGTCTATGCCTCAGGTGATCATTCGTACGTGTAGTGGCACCGTCCTGTTTTTTTTTTTATTTTTTTACAAGCGATAAAGATTCTGTTTTGGCGACGCGACACTGACTAGTACGATCAAAGAACCACTATTTTACTGTCAAGGAAAAATGACCACGATTTTCACGAGGCTGATTATCTGGCCCCACACAGGGGCACAACGGCAAGAAGAACGCAACAGTCTCGAGTCTCGGAGTCTCCCGCGGTCACGGCTGGCAGCGAGAGCGAGAGCCAAACCGAACGAACTACCCTATATGCGCGCACCCGGCTCCGTGATTCCGTGGCGCCGCGCGCGATCTCCACTCTGCTGCTCTGCGACACGAACGCGACCCAGCGAGAGGACAGGGGACGATGGGGGCGCTAGCGTCGCCGTTCATGGCCGCGCTTCTGTTGATGATGCTGTCCGTCGCCGCGGCGGCCGTCACGGTGGAAGACTCGACGCCGGACAACATCCAGCCGCTGGCGACGCTGAAGATGCAGGCCGCGCAGGTGGCCATGGACTCCGCCGCCGTCATCCACGCCTCGCCCGACGTGCTCGGCAAGAACGTAAGTAAAGGTCGCTCTTGTAACCGTCATACTACACGTACTAGATGCGGAACGCTGACGCGTGACACGCCTCCACGAAACAGGGGGAGGGCGTGGCATGGGTGACCGTCAACTTCACCGCGCCGTCGCCGTCCGCCGGCCACTGGGTCGCGCTCTTCTCCCCCGCCGACTTCGGGTACGTCGTCTTTCAAACCCAGATTTGGTTGCCGCTTCCGATCTCAGCTTGCCAACAAATCTGATCTCTGAACATTATCGATCTGGTCTGGTGCGAGCAGTTTGAGCGTCGGCGGCAGTGCGAGTGTCAAAGCGGCTGCAGCAGGGGAAGACGGTCCTCCTGCAGGGTTACCCACGGCGCCCATTAAGGTCAATTTTTTTTTCGCCGTATTTTAATTGAATCTGATCGTCTGTAGTTCGCATTGTTGACCTTGTGGGAATTTATGTTTGCTGCAGTACATGTTTGCCAATGCCTCGCCGAGTTTCATGAGCTCCGGTAGCGGCAACATGAGCTTTATGCTGATCAACCAGCGATCCGACTACGCCTTCGGGTTGTTTTCTGGCGGCAAGGACAGCGTAAGTTCAAGTTTACGTTTACTCGTTGGACTTCAACATAGGATAAAATTGATGTGACCTTAATTTGTTCGTTGAATTATCTGTAGCCTAAACTTATCGCGGTTTCAAACAAGATCTCCTTTGCGAACCCAAAGGCTCCGGTTTTCCCGCGCCTGGCTCAAGGGAAAGAATGGAACGAGGTGGAACTCTTTACTTGATTATTATTATTAGATTAGAAGGAAAAAAAATATTGCATCGTTGGGTGCTAAGTGGCCTATGTTTCCTGCGATTGTTCTCGCGCAGATGGCTGTGACCTGGACAAGTGGGTACAACATCAATGAAGCGTATCCGTTCGTGGAGTGGAGGATGAAGGGAGAGGAGAATCCCAAACGGGCGCCGGCCGGCACCCTCACCTATACTCGGAGGCAGCTATGTGGTATAGTGCAACACAACTTATTTTATCTTATAATATGCAACCTAAAATCTCGATTCACATATGTTTAACAGTGTCGTTCTGAATCCAATTGCAGGTAAACCCGCGAACGCGGAAGGATACAGAGACCCTGGTTTCATTCACACGGCCTTCTTGAAGGACTTATGGCCGAACAGAGAGTACGGACAACACACGCCATGGATTAATGCTTGCTTGCACTTTTCAGCATAGAAACCCCGTGGTAACCATGATGTCTATACCATTGTTCAGGTATCTTTACCAGATTGCGCATGAGCTGCCAGACGGAACCGTGGTACGGGGCAAGTCCTCCACCTTCCGGGCATCGCCTTTCCCTGGCCAGGACTCGCTCCAGCGAGTTGTTGTCTTCGGTGACATGGGACTCGTAAGACATCAACTTTTGTGCAATTTTTTTTCCTTTTTTTTTTGTTTTTGTATCAGGGCGTGACAATCCATCATGCACGAAAATCACGGTGCATTTTCATTTGGCAGGGGCAAAGTGACGGGAGCAGTGAGCTCGCCGGCTTCCAGCCCGGGGCGCAGGTGACCACGGATCGGCTGATCAAGGATCTGTCCAATTATGACGCCGTCTTCCACATCGGCGACCTCTCTTACGCCAATGGCTTCCTCGCGCAGTGGGACCAGTTCACCGCGCAGATCGAGCCCATCGCCTCAAAGGTGCCATACATGGTGGCAAGGTTCGTTGATCCTGCTAGTATCATTTATTTTTTTGTTTTTTGGGCAGTCATTGAACGATCTCACTCCCTGAATCTCTGAACCTATGTGGCATTGCAGTGGCAACCACGAGAGGACGTTCCAGGACACGGGTGGATTCTACAACGGCAACGACTCCCACGGCGAGTGCGGCGTGCCGGCAGAGACCTACTTCTTCGTTCCCGCGGAGAACCGGGGCAAGTTCTGGTACGCGGCGGACTACGGCATGTTCCGGTTCTGCGTGGGCGACACGGAGCACGACTGGCGGCCGGGGTCGGAGCAATACGCGTTCCTGGAGCGGTGCTTCGCGTCGGCGGACCGGAAGCACCAGCCGTGGCTGGTGTTCGCGGCGCACCGCCCGCTGGGCTACTCCTCCAACGACTACTACGCGCAGGAGGGCTCCTTCGCGGAGCCCATGGGGCGCGCGCTGCAGGGCCTGTGGCAGAAGCACCGCGTCGAGCTCGCCATCTACGGCCACGTCCACAACTACGAGCGCACCTGTCCCGTGTACGAGAACACGTGCGTGGACGACAGGAAGAAGGACAACGACAGCAGCTACTCCGGGACCGTGGCCGGGACGATCCACATCGTGGCAGGCACCGGCGGCGCCAAGCTGCGGGGCTACGCGGCCGGGCCGCGGCCGCAGTGGAGCGTGGCGCGGGACGAGAGCTTCGGGTACGTGAAGCTCACGGCCAGCGACCACTCGACGCTGCGGGTGGAGTTCATCCACAGCGACGACGGCGCCGCGCACGACGCGTTCACCATCAGCAGGGACTACAAGGACGTCCTGGCGTGCACCGTCGACAGCTGCGAGCCACACACCTTAGCCAACTGATAAGTACTGTGTACTAGGGAATTAGGAATAGACCATACTTATACAATATGTTAACAGTTTGTACGATAATAATTCTAGTTTTGTTTTGTCTAGGGGTGTACTGGTAACACAGTAATCTTGTGTGATTCCCTTCCTTGCGGAAAATTTATGGTTCCATGTTAGAATACTGGAACTCTGTGTTTCAAACAATACTTTCGTACTTTTATTTTCGAGTGCTGCTACGTAGCAATCAAACACATGAATTTTGATACAAATATATATAGAATTTTGATTTGACATACATTTATTCTATCCCCCCACCCCCTTTTTAAGGGAACATTTATCCTAACTACTGTACTCTTGAGTGTGAGCAGATCGAGCAGCAGTATTGAGCTCCCATACATCTATCCTAACTAGTACTAGTTTGTAGCATCATTGATATAAAGAAGACATTTGGTGGCTTCAAAATCAGCATGAAGTAGGAAGATCCCGCCAATACTGAATCTTCTCACAGTTTGCATCTCACCACCCTTTCTTTTTAGAATTCAAAATTCGGAAGAGGACATTTCGTAGCTTCTCACTATCACTGACGTCACGCCTTTGGCGGTTCGCCCACTGGCCGCCCCTCCTGGCCGCCTCTGCTCTTGATATAAAGTGCCCCTAAACCCTGTAAACCCCGCGCCATTAGCATCACCAACATTTCCCTCCTCGCCTTTCCCCCACCCACACTCCCTCTTGGGCCTCGGCTTCTCCACCTCACGCGCGCGCCGGCGCCGCCTCCAGAACGCGGAGCCGAAATGGTGAGCCCTGATCTTCCTCCTACTGCGCCGCCTCGCTCTGTATATATATGCTTGTGGTGCGCGTCCGTCCTGAGCGTGCTCGCGCTGCTTTGGTGCAGGTGGTGGCCCAGAGAACGAAGGAGGCGGAGATCACGGAGCAGGACTCGCTGCTTCTGGTAAGAACCCTTTCGGCTTTGCCCTTCGCCGCTTCGACACCGTGCGATTAGAGTGGGTTCCTGCAGTTCCCCGCCGGTTGATTTGAGTTTGTCCGGTGGAGGCGTTCTCCTGGGTTTATGAGAGGGCTTTGCTCGAGGGTTTTGTACTTTTGTTGATCCGGTTCGCAGCGGATTTGAAATTGTCGCCATGCTTGCATGATGAGTAGGTTTGCGTTTGATATTCTGTTGGTTGATATTCTGTGGGTGATTCGAAGCTTTTACCCTATTCGTATGCGGATTGAGGATTCGAGCACATTTTGGTGCTTGGGAATGAGAGGTGAGGCTTTGGTGTATCTGCTAGTTTCTGCCCTTCGATGATTTCAATTAAGCCGGTGCGAACCATCAATGGGTTTTGGATCGGTTAAATCGAGCGGGTTCCTGGTTTCGCAAGCACTCTCGAATGTGAGGATAAGTTGGGCTGTTCAGATGGATTTCTCCACCCGTACTCCCGTAGGCATCAATTTTGTAGCTGCTGCTCGATTTGCTCACACTCGGTTTATTTCGATTTTCCAAACATCAGTATGGGGAAGTTTATGCACTGGATGTATTTGATTGTGTCCATAATTACTTCCGGGTTGCTC
Organism: Oropetium thomaeum; assembly: GCA_001182835.1. NCBI lineage: Eukaryota > Viridiplantae > Streptophyta > Magnoliopsida > Poales > Poaceae > Oropetium > Oropetium thomaeum. Next base: position 272,816 of record LFJQ01000099.1, on the reverse strand, counting down.
CAGTTTTTGTCTGATTTCCGTTGCTTCCTCATTGGTAGTTGGTACCTCTGAAATTATCACTCGCGTGTTGTTTTCTGCTGATTCACCGGTTTCGGATGCAAGGGTCTCAAATTTGTTGTTGTGACTAGAGATTGCCTCGGGACAGTTTATATTTGTTTTTAGTTCATCGGGTGGAAGCGTGGCCATACGTACATCCTAAACCTCACAATAGATTGGTTAGCGTGGGACCTTCTTCGTAGCTTAAATACTTTTGGAGAAATTATTCCGTGCAGTGGCCAGAAATGATTACTTTAGTAGCCTCAATGACGTGTAAGTTCTCACTCGGTTTATATTAATTAATACCTCCGTTTTTAATAATACTGACATCCATTAGTTCAAAATCTAAGGCTTAAATATTTACTGCTTAGTTTCTTAAGTTTCTTAAGTTCAAAATCTAAGGCTTAATTATTTACTGCTTAGTTTCTTAAGTTTCAGGGGCAGGGTTTGACCTTCTTAATGTTGCTTTCATGTTCATTTGAGACACATTGATATTTATTGGCTTGACTTTTTCTTAATTTTCTTTGAACTGCAATGCAAATTATATCATGAATTTTCTAAGTTAAGCTCAAACCAAGTGGTAAATAATTCTGCCTTAGATTTTGGGTTGAGATGGATTTGAATTCGTGTACAGGCTACAGCTTGTTAAATTTTGCTATTCGATAGATCATGGATTTGAATTTTGCACTTTACCTATGAGAATTGTATGACTTTTATTAGTTCTTCCTTAGCATTAGAACTCCTCTTTTCAGTTTTATTTCACATTATGACACAAGTTCTAGTTCAAAATTAAACTTCATGATATGTCCTAACATAAAAAAATGTAAATGGAGGGTGTATAGTGTTACAAAGTTCTATTCTGTTTAGATAATTTTGCTAGGCAGAGAGTGATTGATTTGCAGGGACGTAGTCATGATTATTGGCTCTAAACTTTCTTCAAAAGTTGTGTGGTTTATTTTGAATTAGATATCGTATTGATTGTCTTTTCTTTTACCTGTTTGTATATGTGACCAGTTGCATTGATCCTAGAAAGATGGCCTTTTAACAATGATCCACAGTAAAAATCATTTAGTTGCAGTTATATAATGCTCTGTATCATTAGGATATAACTTGTGTCACATGAATCATTGGATGAGTTCAGCTTTATATATCAAAATTTTTATAGTGCAAATTTCTGGTTGAACAAAAACAGCATCTGTACCTTCCTCATTAGGTGTTCCTCTATTGAAAGGCACAGCTCATGTGATGCTTTTGAAACACTGTGGTCTATTCAAACCATAATTTGTCAGTGCCCCAAATTTGTGATGCTTGGATGGGTTTTGGCTTGCTTAAGCAATGAACTACTTCTTTCAATAAGCATCCAGTTTGATCAAATCATTATGTAGTCAGCTTCGTGGGTGAATATTTCTTCTAAGTTCTAATATTGTGTTACTTCTATTGAACAGACAAGGAACTTGCTACGGATTGCTATATACAATATCAGCTACATCAGAGGCCTATTCCCTGATAAGTACTTCAATGATAAGTCAGTTCCGGCACTAGGTTAGAATTGAATGCAATGCTAAACTCAATTTCAATGTCAGATCTGAATTTGATGTGAAATTCATTACTTCAAACACCCCTGTTATTGCTGCAGAAATGAAGATTAAGAAGCTGATGCCAATGGATGCTGAGTCCAGGAGGCTGATAGATTGGATGGAGAAAGGTGAAACAGTCCTAATCATTCAATGATTTTATTGTTTGTGCACATATTTTCTAAAGTCTAAAGAACTTACGATCTCTGGCACACATCTCTAGAACATTATTTTCTACATTGTACATGAATAATTTGCTATTGAAAATTCTACAGAGATATTTAAAGTTCTACAGAGATATTTGAAGTTCTACAGAGATATTTATTATAGAACAGATAGTGTGTATTAGAATTTTTTTTGTATTCTGTTTATTTGATCAACCTTTTGGATTCAAAACTTTAGGTGTATATGATGCATTACAAAAGAAATATCTCAAAACCCTTCTCTTTTGTATCTGTGAGAAGGAGGAAGGTCCGATGATTGAGGAGTATGCCTGTAAGTTTCTTCTTGAGTATTCTGTTCAACTTGTAGCATATTTAGTTGGATGTCATATTTTCTTATTGTGTGTTAATGTTTTGGCACAGTCTCATTTAGCTACCCCGACACCAACACCGAGGAAGTTGCAATGAACATGAGTCGCACAGGGAGCAAAAGGAGTAGTGCTACATTCAAGTCAAATGCTGCAGAAGTAACTCCTGACCAGATGAGGTTTTTTTTTCTTACCCTGGCTGATGATTTTCTTATGGTAAATGGCAGTCTTTATGCAGTTGCAGTCAGAATGTTATGGCTGACAGAAGTTGGTACGGATTGATGAACATTGGCACCACAAATATATAACCCAATACAGTCCAATGTTCTGTTTCTCTTTGTAAGTTTGTATAAGAATGATAATTGTTGGGTATACACATTGTTGGCTATATCAAAGTATGGAAAGTAAAAATCGATAAAAGTTGTTCTTGGTTTTCTTGACCTGGCTTAGAAAATTTTACTATTAACGGTTCTGTGGTTGCCATTTTTGTCAAAACATAATTCTACTCTTTTTTTTAGGTAATATAAATCCTGCATATTACCTCATGTTTCATTGTTGTTTTTATGATTGATGTATTTTGTGGAGTAACCATAGTTACCTATGACTACCATAGTGTCATATCCTCGACATTGCTTTGTTTCTTCTTTCAGGAGCTCTGCTTGTAAGATGATCAGAACGTTGGTCTCACTTATGAGGACCTTAGATCCAATGCCAGAGGAGGTCCTTCTTCTTACATTCTACAGAATTGTGTACAGATTTACAATATTCAGTGTCCTGAGCACTGAACTGATACAGTGGTTTGTTTCTTTCCAGCGAACCATTCTAATGAAGCTGCTGTACTATGATGATGCCACAGTGAGAAACGTTTTATTTTGTTTATCTTAATTTAATTGATATGTGGGAGCTATATAACCTTCAGTTCACTCAATAATTAAGAAAGCAATTCTGATGTTTAATTGTTTTATTCCAAATGTTAGTAGAAGTAACACAGTTTTCATATTGTCAGCCTGAGGATTATGAACCTCCTTTTTTCAAGTGTTGTGCTGAAAATGAGGCCATAAATATGTGGAACAAGAACCCCTTGAAGATGGAGTTGGGGAACGTGAATAGCAAGCACCTCGTGTTAGCTTTGAAGGTAAAGACAAAATTAGCCCTCATGACTTTTTTTTAACATGTTTTGAGGGAATTACAGTAGGGGAAACCCCTACTGTGGAATATATATTAATAAATAAGAAGTAAGAAAGAAAAGAAAGCAAGAAAGTCATACACTGTACATAAAAAGACTATCTACCAAAAATAAAGAAAGACTATGATAGGCTGTCCAGCCAACACTGAAATAGAGTTCTATCTAGGGGTTTTAATCTGTACAGTTGAGTTTTAGCAGTAGAAATGAAGCAGTCCTTCCACTTAGTAAATGAGTATAGCTGATTTCTGAAAATTGTCTCATTTCTCTGTTTCCATATTTCCCATACTGTGATGGAGAATATTTCCATGAAGAAATCATGTTGGAATTCTCTGTTTGCTTGCTGGATAGTTTCAAAGAATTGTAGCTGATGATTCCATTTAATGCCAAGGTAGTTCCAACAGGCTGTACTGAAAGGGCATTTGAAAAAGAGGTTTAGGTGAATTCTTCTATATTGTCGGTGCATAGGGCACAACTGTAATCATCCCCTTGTATCTTGAAATTTTTTCTTCTCAAGAGATTCCTAGAGTTAAGTCTATCTTTGAACAGCAGCCAGATGAAGATCTTTATCTTCTTTGTGACTTTTGATGACCAAATCCATTTGAATGGTGTTGGGGGTGAAATGCAACTGAACATTCCTGAGTAAAATCTTTTGGAAGTGTACTCAGTAGATCCCAAATATAATACTCCATGGCTTCTGAACTGTCGCCAAGCTGTACCTCATTTATGAGGGTGGATAGGCTTCTGAACTCCATGGCTTCAGCAGAAATAGGAGCATGGAAATTTTCATGAATTGTAGGATTTTGCATGAATTTGGCCAGAGATATTTGCTTGTTTTTACAATAGGAGTATAATCTTGTCATCTCTGAGCTCAGTATGTGTCCATTCCAGATGTCATGCCACAGTAAGACAGTATTTCCTGGGCCCATTTTTGCAGCTGCAATACCCCTGAACTGGTCAGACATTCTTAGGATGTCCTTCCACCAAAAGGACCCTTTTTCTTTCGTTGCATGTGGAATGAGGCCATCAGAGTATTCTTTTTTAACATGTTGCTTCTCACAACTTCTCCTTTATGCAGGTCAAGAGTGTCCTTGACCCTTGTGATGATGATAATGCTAGTAGTGGAGATGATGGCATGAGTGTGGATAATGAGTCCGGTGAAGATGATGATTTTTCTGACACTGAGGTAAAGATCAATCATATTGTATATAGAGGGCAAGTTATTGTACCATTTTCTTAATTATCACACTGGTGTATCTCTAACATAAAGATACAATACGTATGTTCAGACAGCTTTCATTTTCCTTTTTATCTTGACATAACCTTTGGTTGTACTAGGTTCGCCCATCTGAAGCAGATCGTTACATTGTAGCTCTTAATGGTAACAATTCTTCAACGTTGTTCCTAATGCTCCTGTTTCTAGAACTCATATAATTATTCTAACAGATGGAAACTGCAAACCTGGTACAATGTCAGAAGGTATGTTTAATGGTAACAATTCCTCAACGAAGCTCCTATTGCTCCTGTTTCTGGAACTCATATAACTATTATAACAGATGGAAACTGCAAAGGTCAAAGTACCAGTACACTGTCAGGAGGTATGTTTTGCTTGTGGAGCTTAATTTGCCATTTCATACATATGGTTGTACCTTAGAGGGGTAGATTACATTAATTTGTGGTATTTTTGTTATAGAGTACAAGAATGTTTTGTTCCATTGGTTTGAATCTGGAGTTCGGGATAGGTTTGTATAGGATTTCATTCTTCTGAGAGACAATTTGGCTGACCTCTCATAGCAAGGTTCGCCTTCCCCAGTCTGGCCAAGCTAAAGCTAGTGGGCAAGGAAACCAAACATGTCTTAAGATATTTGTCTTGCTATTCTGAATTCAGCCTATCCCAACTTTCTTGGGACAAAAAACCCTTTTTGTTATTGCTGGCCATTTTGAACTTTTGACCTCAATGTCCTTACATATTTGCTTCTCTTTCTTTGTAGACGATACTGAAGATGCAGCCCATGAGGAAGAGCTAACAGCACAAGTAAGAGATTGGATATGCTCAAGAGACATTGGAACCATCATTGTTTCAGATGTTCATTCTAACTTCCCTGACATATCAATGGTAATCATTGCTGTTAGTTCATATTTTGGCATATTGCTAGTACTTTGCTCGATTCCTAAAAAGTTGACATGGTTGCATAGTACACCAATGCATGTAAACCTAAGCCATGCCTTGACACACAACTAAACACAATCTGTATGGCCTGTTGTTGACGACCTCTTATTGGTTGTTTTGCAGGAAATGATTGAAGGTCAGGAAGGGAGTTCTGTTTACTCATCAGATTTATCTTATAACATGCAGACATTCTTCCTTCACTTTCATTGAAGTTCTGAATCACTAGATTTATGGTTGAATTTCCAGACATTATGGAGAGGCTACTTAAAGATGGCATACTGTCCAGGGCAAGCAAGGATGGTTACACCATCAACCAGGTCACGTGCTGAACTTCTGTGTGTCATGCTGTTAATCTGTTATTTATATATATATACAAATGATACTGTTATTCATCACTAACATGATATATGAACCTTTTTCAGACCATTGATCCCAACACACCACATATAAAGAAGGAGGTGGTTATGCCAAATGTGCCACCTACTGAAGGAACCAAAATCAACAATGGTGATTTGATGTATATGAAGGTGAACATTCTTTTACCCTATATTTGCTTATGTATGACACCTGCTGATGTAATATTTTATATACAGGCATTATATCATGCCCTTCCTATGGATTATGTGACAATAGCCAAACTTCAAGGCAAGATGGATGGGGAAGCCAGCCAGAATACTGTGCGGAAGTTACTTGACAAAATGGTGCAAGACGGATATGTGAAGAATTCAGCCAACCGAAGATTGGGTAACTAACTGAATCTGTGCACAAAAAGCCTGAACCACCATTCTAAATTATAGTTTTTCCCTCCTGACTGTTCATCAGTTATGTCTTTAACTTGTGAACTATTAGTTCTAAGTGGTGTTGAAATAAGTTAAGGGTATCAGAATTCGCGTTCTATTATTAATTGATATAATTACTTTAGTTCCATTTTCTACAAAGGCCAACTGGAACTCAAATGGCCACAATGAGCATGGCAATAAACCTGCATTGTTTTAAGAATTTCTGAACAAATTCCCTTGAGGTAGGGTAGCAGTTGTACTAGGATATGATCATGTCCTTAGGATGCTACCATGGCATTAACAAGATTTGTTACTACCTCCCTTTTTTTATTGTTGACGCTTTATCGTACAAATTTGTACTAGAAAACATCACAAAAAAAACGGAGGTAGTAAAAGGTAATGATTTAGGGTACCTGATCTTGTTCGCTTGTTATCCATAATATTGACCGCTTAAAATTAATTAGCAAATCATAAAAGATGCTACCATGCTTTTTCACTGTAATGTCCATTGCCAATTGATTATGATGCTATCTATTTTATTCTCAGTTTTTTTTACTGTATGCTATAGGCAAAACTGTCATTCATTCTGAATCCACCAACAAAAAGCTACTTGAGGTTAAAAAGATACTGGAAGGCAGTGAAGGCGAAAAGATGGTAATGTATCATTTGTATCTTCAAAACTATTGTTGTATCACCAGAAGCGCTACTCACCAATGAATTAAGTCCTTGTGACCAACTCACTCTTTTTCGCAATGCAGGCTATTGTCACCAGCACAGAGCATGCTGATTGTGAGCGCAAAGACCTTTTGAGAGGTAAGTGTTGACAGCAATCTGCATTTCTATGTTACTTTGACAGTGGGTTGGCATTACTTCAGTGGCACCATCTTCTTGTTGTAATGTGTCTGAATTTCTTGTTCAACAGTCCATGAAATGAAAGATGGCTCTACAATGGGTTGCCTCAACTCAGTTGGATCTGATCTTACCCGTACCCAGCAGCTACCAGAGCTGCAGCAGAATGTGTCCATGCAGAGCGGACAAGAAACTTTGGCAACGGACAAGGATCCAAACAGGACTCCCACAAGTCTTCGTGAGGTATAGCTGCAGCCTGAACTCACAATACTCCAGAATTGTTATAGCTTTTTTTTGGGACAATCCATAATTGTTATAGCTGAGAATCTTGTTGATCCTGAATATGGACTTGACTTTGTTTGACTGATTCCTTCTTGCAGCCAGCTGCGCCTCTTTGTTCCCTGGAGAGTGGAGTGCTTGGACAGAAAATCAGGAAGTCCCTAAATGTTGCTGGTGAGGTGCAGTCTACTCAGGACAAGCGATCCAGGAAGACAAGCATGGTAAACTCGACATTTTCTTCACTGATCACGCATAAATTCAGTTGGTCAAGATCTGTATGTTCATCTTACACATCATTGCTACTGTGTGAATACTAATTTTTATGTTCCATGAAAATTCCGCAGGTCAAGGACCCGATCCTCCAGCAGTACAAGCGCCAAAAATGTCTTGCACAGTGAGGTGTTCACTGGTTGAGGTGGAAATAACAGGAGCAGCTAAGCTGGTAGTTCAGGCGAAAAAGACATCAGAGTTCAGGTCCTTGTGCAGATGGATGGATAGTAGTTGCGGCAATTGTGTTCATCTGATTTGGCTCAGGTGCATAAACCTTTGCAGATAGAGATTCTTGTTCATTACTATATATTGTAATAAGCTTAGTAGAGGCTGGGACCTTTGTTTCATTATCTAAAAGAATGTATTAAGTGTGAGTGTTATGTTCCTCTGTGATCTGGCTATGGTGTTGTTCATAGGAGTTGCCTCTGACAAACACACCCTTAAAAACTTGAAATGAGAAATGGTCATACAGACTTGGGTCTACTTTGCTAGTTTGATGCCCTTTTTGTTTGTTGGATATGTTTAAACTTCACACTGCAGCTGAACTTTCCCTTTTCTGGTTGGATCTGTTCGACTTCAACGCTGCCGCTACGCTCTCCCTTTTTGGACAGCTAGGGTAGGAGAGAAACCTTTCCTCCGAACACTGTTCGCGCTTACCCGTGCTCTGTTCACTGTTGCCTTGCCTGCCGTATGGTGAAAGTTTCTGAGGGGACCGTCTGCTCTTGCTCATCTCTCTACTGATCACGGGCAACTGGCATTGATGCTGGATGATCGGTACGGCTCTGCATGGATCCTGATCAAGCCCGATTAATTCTTGCCATGTGCTTGTGTTGCGGTACACCTGTGCTAACTGCTCGAGCTACGTTTGTCTTGATGGTTGAAATGTTCAGGGACCGGCTCCAGCAGAAGGAATGGCCAAATCAGTATTTCTGTCAATATTGCTACCGGAATCTGAAAACAGCGGTGCACCTCTTCGCGGAATGTCCGGTTACTACGGCAGTGTGGTCAGGGCTGAGCGACTGGATACACGATCAGCGGATTGACCCGGAGTACTGAACAAATACATCCACCGTAGGCCATTGGTTTGAAGGTTTGACGGATGACTCGGTGGACAAACAAACAAAAGGCTTAAGATCCCTGATCATACTGACGATGTGGGCAGTTTAGAAGGAAAGGAACGCCAGAATCTTTGAAGGCATAGAGCACGACGTGAAATGCATCATCTCGCAAATAAAGGAAGAAGCAAGTGCCTGGATTGCGGCGGGAGCGAGGTGCTTAGCAAGTGCGGTCGTTAGAGCCAGTAGCGAGTAATCGGATATGTTTCTTTACATTGGTCTAGCCCATGCTCCTAAGCCAATGAAATATTATAACTGCATATCTTGCGCACAGAAACTTAATTCTTCTTCTTCTTATAATACAAAAGCCGGAATCTTCCGGGTCTTTCGGAAAAAAAAAATGTTCAGGGACTTCGTCGTTGCCCGTATCTCCAGTTATTATTACCTGCTGTCGTGGTGGTCACGCCTTCCCCTTGTTACGAGTACCTGGTGCTGTAGATTGGTGAGAGTGGCCTCGCGTTTCACGAGTTTTATCTCCTTGAATGTTTTTGCTGCGGGTTCGTTGCTGTGCATCATCTCCCCACAAACATTTCTCAAGGTAAATAACTCTGTATTCAAGAACAGTTACAGCAAACTGTGATGTATTCCCTCGATATAAAAAAAATAGTTTAGGACAAAGACACGGTGTTTAAAACATAACTTTAACTTTAATTTTTAATAAAAATTATTAAAAATAACATATATATAATTTTATGAAAGTATTTTTTAAAATAAATATACTAATATGATTTGTATATTTTCAAACATAATAATTAAAATTATCATAATTTACATTCTCAATCTTTGATCGAAATCTTATTCTAATATGTATTCTTTTTGACACGGAGAGAGTATATGTTCTCAGTTTTGGATCTGTATTGTGATCAATAAAAAGGAAAGGAATAATAATCAGTACTCCCTCTGTTTTAAATTACTTATCAACGTTTGATCCAAATTATTTATTTTTCTCGCTTCTCAATACATCTTTATCTCCTTTCAATACATCTTTATTTCTATCTCTTTTTTTATTTTTAATGCATATATTATTTTTTTTTCTAATCTCTGTATCGGGAGTTAGAAAGACAAATTATTTTGGGATGGAGTAAGCAAGCATCAAAGCTCCTCCTTTGATGTACGCGATGAAATTTCTACGGAAAAAAAAAAGTTGATTAGTTTCCGGCTTTGCGCGCCGGTTCCGCCTCCTGGTGGTGGGCTGGTTCCGCTCCGTCGTCCGAAATCCGTTCATTCAAGCAGCACAAACGAGGGCGCCGCCGCGATGCCACCGAAGCGGGCGAACCCGGCGGCCGGCACCGCCGCCTTGCCGGAGTTCGAGTTCTGCGAGCTGTGCCGCCGCAACCACGACCAGGGCCGACGGCACCGCTACTTCCCCGCGCACCGCGCCGCCCTTGCCGCCGCGCTCAGCCGCTTCCGCTCCAAGCTCTCTGACCTCCGCCGCGCCGTCATGCACGGCACCTCCTCCTCTCAGCAGCCGCGGCCCCGCCTCTGGTGCCCCTTCTGCGCCGTCGACCTCGACAGCCGCTCCGCTTGGTACTCGCTGCCTACTGCCCCTACCCGTATACCTAGGGTTTCGTTTTGCATTTAGTAAGTACTTATTGGAGCCAATTGCAGCATGGATGGCTCAATGGAACCTGCAATTGAACACTAGCGAAATAGGATCAGTGATTCAGTATGGCATTAGAATTATGATACTGTTTTCAGAGAATTGTAGGCACACAGAGTGCAGGAGTGAAAATTAACTTCAATTTTCTTCTACCCCAGTTCCAATGCGATTCACCATCTGGCAAGCAGTGAACACCTGAAGGCTGTGAAGGATTTCCTGCGGAAGCACGGGGGAGCGATGGATCAGGTCGACTCACTTAGGATTTCAGAGGACGAGCTTGCTAAGGTGTGTCTTATGCTTTGAATTCATTTTTTTTAATGTTATATAGAAATGGCATGCTTTACTACTTGTCATCTACTTGTCTCCAAGGGTCTGTTTATGTATATTGCAGTGCCCTGGCAGAATCAGATGTTATTACCCTCCTGCACATTCTCATTTTTTTTTCTTCTAATTTCAGTGGGAGAAAAGCTGTGAATCCTCAAGTACAGGAGCAAAGAAAGGGACTGAAGGGACGATCAAACCATCCCATGGGCCGATCAAAGATATCCAAAATGAATCTACCTCTGACAATTTGGATAGTTTTGCACAAACCACTATCCCATCTTTTAGTAATACTGCATCATATGTTGTTATGCCTTTACAAAATCCTACCAATGGGGTATATCACCCTGTTAGTACAGCGTGTTATGGAGCTTCTGATTGCGGAAGCGTTTCTTATTCTGCTGCACATGGAACTTCTGGACCATCCAATGCACCTTGGGTATTGACCAATATACAGGAGCAGCAGGGTGTGCTAACAACAAACTGGCCTCATATTACTGATCTTGAAACGAAAGGTTAGGGCAAGCATTAAAATTACAAATACAGTACTTTTCTGGTTGGTATGAGTATGTTTCTTGGTTGGTACTTGGCTGACTATATTGCCTTCTAAAGGTCATCAAAATACTGGCATGAGAAATGGACCAATCCCATCAATTTCTTGCCCTGTACATGTAAGTATGTATATTACTTGCATGTGCACATGTCTTAATGATGAAAAAGATGACAATCATGTAATGCTTGTACTGTTGTACTATACTGCTGTCCTTTGCTCAGATGTTTGAAATACTGGTAACAACCGAAAAGTGTTCCCATTTAGGCATTTACACAAATAAAATACTCCCTCCTTTAAATTGTTGTCGCCGTTGACTTTGACCGCCAACTTTGACTATTTGTCTTATTCAAAAAATTTGCTCAAATGTATAAAATTAAAAGTTATGTCTGAAGAACCTTTAGTGATAAATCAAATCATAATAAAATATTTGATATTGCTCATATTTTTTTGAATAAGACAAATGGTCAAAGTTAACGGTCAAAGTCAACTGCAACAACAATTTTAAAAAAGAGGGAGTATAATTTTAGCTATACAAAGGAAGTATACTATACAAGTTCAATCAGTTAGGCTGTTCCTTCTTTAGCATCTAGTATAGACTAGTTTAGATCTTTTAGTTACTGTTATGCTGTATGATTTCTACCTTTCTTCACTTCATGTCATTGGAGTAGAGTACACAAATGCTATTCAATTTGTGAGTGTTTGGACTTATTGTCTTGACCCATTTCCTTCAACTGTTTCCAGTATTTGAAAAACTACTTAAGTACTCGATTACGGTATTAGTTGGCTCATGAATTACTGATACATAATTGATCCACTATATTCATGGTATATGAATATGCCACCTGGAAATGTTGTCAGTGTTATTGTTTGTACTTTGAAATAGAGTGACAACAATGCCCTTCAATAAAACTTTCAGTATAGAATTCATAGAGCTTTGTATCCTTTCCTTTTCTGTTGGTTACGTTGTACTATCTACCAAATTGATGTTCTTGTTCATTGCAGGTTCAGCGAAACCACTCTGGTGGAAACATGGACGACGGTATTGGATGCATTCAGATTAGTTAGTTTCTTGTTTCTGTAGATTTTGCCAAAACTCTCACTAGTCTTGTTTTTTGTTTTTGCAACTTTAGTGAGTGAAAACGAATTCATTTTAACTCCTTGCTCCTTGCAAATTTTTTGACACAACATAAATCCTTTATAGGCTCAAAAGCAAATGTGCATACAGGCACTCCTCCTCCTTGGCTAGAAGCTAGCGAGTGCGATCCAAAGAGTTTATCATCCAGCAGCTGTGGTCTTCCTTCTGGGAAAGGAAAATCGAGAAAACTCAACCCAAAGCGTGTTGGTGCTGCATGGGCAGAAAGAAGAAGAGCTGAAATGGAAATGGAGAAGCGAGGCGAAATAGTTCCAGATGCATCTGATTCTAGCTGGCTCCCTAATTTTGGCAGTGTCTGGCAATCTGGCACTAGAAAGGAGTCAAGGAAAGAATTTGAGAAGAAACATAAACTTCAAGACAGTAAGAGCAGCAATGAGTTATCCTTTGAGATAAAACCATATATCAGCAAACGGATGGTAACTATGATTCTTTTCTATATTTAACGTTTTCACCTGAACTTTGTGTTTCTGGATAGCTGCTATCAAAGAATTTGTGGTTCACTATCATTTTTTCAACCTTTATAGGTAACATTATAATATGCAATAATTAGTGGTTCTGCTTCTGTTTGTAACTGATCCTTACTTTAAGATATAACCAGGTTGCTCTAGCTGGTTTACTGATGTTTGATGTCTCCTGCTTCCATACCGAAAGAACATAACCCTTGGCTTGTTATGCAAAAGAGAGTCTGATTTGCTAAATACTTAATCATGTACATCACCTCTCTGCTATTGAAGCATATCTGCATGTGCACCATAGAAGCAACTGATTATCTAGATCTGCTATACAGCAATTTCGAATAAGGCTCAATCACATGGCCATTGCCCGTAAGCTATAACACTTTATGGAATGCGGATCCAGCTAGACATTCGGTGCTGACTAAATAATGAAAGAAGTAGCTGTGAACTCTAGGTGGATCTTGTGAGAATTTATCGCCCTGTTTTTCTTATAGGCGTGCATATGTCAGCCTTCACGATTTATATGCTTTAGTTAGTTTTGTTTCTTTAACTACTGCATTTTCAACTATTATTGTTGGATTTTATATAGACATGTTTCCTTTCTCTTGCAGCGTGCAGGTTCTGATAAAGAAGAGCAATCTGACAGCCGTTTGGAGCAGTAAACACTTACAGACTCTTGTCAGTGGATTATGGTAATATACTTTTACCTGGTGAAGTAATTATAGAAACGTTTAACTTGCACATCCACGACATGTGAATTACATGTAAATATGTAATAGTTACTGTAGCTCGCCAAACCGTTTTTATTAGATTATAGAATCCTACATTTTCCATTAACGGACGAATTCTGCTGTCGTTGCCTTCCATCAATACAAACGCTACATGAGCTTTTGATCATGCAATTGAATGTCATCAGCAATTAATGGTAGTTCGGTTCAAAGTACAGCCATTAGTTGCATGAGTTGGGATTTTATTTCATGGACTTGCCGTGCCTGACTTCTATTCACTGCTTGGTGTTTGCAGATGGAGATCATGTGTGATGTCTCTCTAGAAACGTTGCTGATGCTGAGTTAGCTTCCTTGTTAGTACATAGTACATGTTTGGAAGATCTTACAACGACAATATGCGGCATATATGCCGTGACAAGCCTTGACAATGGAGGCAGTCCCCAAGGATGTCCCCATGAAGTATTGCCCTGTGAGTAGGATGCAAGGTTTGGCGGCGTGGTGCGTCCAATATTGTGGCTTCATTGACAGAAGCAGCGTGGGACGTGGATAAGTGAGTATGGATGATTGGTGCCAAAAGTTGACTTGGATAGCCCCATGTCCTCTGCTCCGCTCGTAGCCAAAAGCCAAAGTGATTGGATTTTCCTCAATTTGCCTTCGGAATGACGTGTGTCGCGGCACTTTGTGCCTCTTTTCATGCGGTCAAATGCTTTATGTTGTTGACGAGTGATTGAGATTGGCCTGTAGAACTAGTAGCCTTTTGACCGAGCGAGAGATGCACAGTCGCACGTAATCGAAGCTTTTGAGGACCGCTAGCTCGTGTCATCACAAATTTGCTGGGATGATGTGTAAATTTTGGGCGTAAGTCGCTGCAACTTTTACGGCAAGGTAACAGACAGAGAAAGGGTTGTCGGCATGGCAGGGCAGGGTAAAACATCCCAACGTTCGTTTGTCTCCTCGCATGTGCTGTTCGTTTGCTAAAATGCACAGATGCGAACAGTAGCTCGGTGTTCAATCTCTGGCGCACACATTTGTGGCCCTGCAGGGGCCGCCGGTTTGTCTTTTTGTCTGAGAAAAAAGGTGCTCAGAACAAATTATCATTAAAGTCGTCATTAAACTTCACAACACCGTGCCTTTTCAGAGATTTTAGGTCATTAGTAAAAGGTGCTAGAGCAGGACACTTGACGTACTGCCTGTCCAGCGAACGTACACAGCCTAACTGGCTGGCCTCTCCATCGGCAACCCAAGCTGAAACCGAACACCACGGATACGGCCAGACCTTCGTCCATCGCCAAGCTAAAACCGAACACCACGGATAAGGCCAGGCTAGCCCGAACTGCAGCAGCAGGCAGCCAGCACGCCGCCGGCCTCTCGCTCGAACTCGAAGAAGTGGAGCAAATTAAGCACCAACCAGTTGGTGGTGGTGATCCACGTAAACCACCGACCGCCCAGCCATTAAACCATCTCGGCCGCGCGCGGCGCGTCAGATTTCCAAGCAACGCAGCGGGCGGTGTGGATGTGGACCGAAAGCGACCTGGCGAGCCGTCGCGGTCGCGGGCACTGTTTCGGCAAAGGGACGAGCCCCGAGCGGACGCGCACTGTTTCTGTTTCGGCAAAGCGACGAGCGAGCGAGCCAGCCAACCCGTGCGCGCGCGCGTGTGGAAATGGACGGAACGTTGAGATCAAAAAAGAATGGCTCATAATAATCGCAAGCATAGGAAAAGATCTCAAAAAAGAAATAGACGGAACGGAAGCCACGAGTGATCTCGACCGCTACGTGAGATACTACTACGGGGCCGGGGGGATCAGGCCAGCTGGCCAGGCGCCGGCCCCCCCCCCTCCCGACGACGTAAGAGAGAGAGAGAGGAGGAGGAGGAGGAGGAGGAGGAGGAGGAGCGGCCCGGCGGCGGTTCGATCGCCGTCCGGGCAAAGGTGAAAAAGAAGGTTTTGGCTGCGGCGCGGCGTGCGTGAAAAAGGCCCGCCTTTCGCGAAGCGAACGTTGGCCGTGAGACGACGATACTTGGACGGTTGCAGCGGAGGCGGAGCAGGACCTACTACACTGACACAGACTGGCGCGCGTGTGTGGAATTGGAGGAAGCACACAAAATTGTCGTGGTGGGAGATGTGTGTGGAGCGCTCCTCCTCCTCCGCTACAGATAAACAGCAACCCTTTCCCCTTTCTTCCTCCCTCCCTCAATTCTCTTTCTCCGACGAGAAAAGGATGGGACGACGGGTAGGAAAACATGGCAGTCGCATCGTAATCAGGCTCCAGTGCAGCAGCGCTCGTCGATCGCCCGTCTCTCTCTCTCTCTCGCTCGCCTGCGTGCCCATACTAGCAATACGCTGAGCAAGTACTCCAAGTAAGTGTAGTTTTGGTGGTCCTCTCTCTACCACCGAACCGATACCGATCGATGGGCACCATAAAGGCCAACAGGAGCCGTCTGTCTCCTGCACAGCGCGGAAGAAACCAACTGCCCATTCATGAGTTCCGATCCCACTTGCTGCTCGCCGTTTTATTGTTCGCTCCTCCGGTCCTCCCCTTCCTTCTTCCATCCCGCGCTGGATGCATGTCGACCTACACGTACTGTAGTATTCGTTTTCATCCCGCGGTAGCTAGGGATGATCGGAGTACGTAGCTGCTACTACTACACCGTGTGCCTTCCGGTTACTGTTCCTGATCTCCAGATCGATAGTAATAAGTGCAGGTATGGAGTCTGATGGATCCGATCGACACGGTCGACGGATGCAATCTTGAGAAGGAGGGAGGGACAATATTGTTTTAACATGCATTGTTAAGTGGTTTAATTTGCTGGTACTGTTCCGTATATGTCGCAGATAATGCCGCCCACGGCTTTGAGCCAGCGCCAGCCAACGGTACGTTCGCTAGAGATTCCCATTTCGTGCAAGTTTCAGATCGTTTAGTTCTTCATCAGTGGTCATCCCCTTTAATTTTGTATAAATAAACCGCCTCCGTTAACTTTAGCTGTTACTATAACTCAGCTGCTTTGCTTGGCCAGTCCGTGATTGCTACGATCACTATTCGCTGGTTTTTAAAAGCATCGAAATTGATGGTCTACAGTAACAGTTTTAAAGTTCATCTACTCTCAAAATCTCAAGCGAGAAGCCTGATTAGTTAGGCGATCAATTTGTGGTCCTTGCCTGCGGAACCGGCTGGCTGGCACCGAGCTTATTTGTTACAGTAGCAAAGATCACCTGCTTTGCTTAATAGCCCGGCCGGGGGCGAGATCTTGCCCGTCTTTTCACCACCACGCTAGCTGTAGTATGTACTTGCTCAGTTGTAGCAGGTCAACAAAAGACGTGCGAGCTACGTACTGATGAGGTCCCAAGCAACTGTGTGTGTGTGCGCGCGCCCGCATCAAGGGCGTCAAAATCAGAGCTTTCAAGACGCGCGTCAGAAAGATAACATTTCGTCAATGCTGAAAGAATTCTCTATATCTAAAACATGACCAGCTTTCGTGTGGTATATATAGATTGGCTGGGCAATCTAATAATTCACGTGGTTGAATTTCTACAAGTCATGTTTTTTTATTAGAAAGTCTTCACTGCAGGCTACTACTATATGCAAATAGTCATCATACCCGTTGTACCATATCATTTTGTTTCGTTTTTGTAAATGGTACTATAACATATTTGAAACACCAGCATCTAAATCCGTACAGCACAGTACTATCATAAAGATCATAGTTATAAAATGACATCATACATGTTACTAACATGTAGACATAGACCCCACATATCATTTTCACATAGGATGATGTGTTTACGACTTTATGATTTTTATGATGGTACTTACCTAATTTTTCATCCGTTTTCTTAGGGTTGTTACAGTAGCATGCAGTAGTTAACGCATACGACGGCAAACTAGAACAAAAAAAAAAAAGGACCAAATTCAGGCAGAAGCAAAGGAGTGCACACATCATACCACCAATCATTCCTTTTTCCTTCCATGTTTTGCAAACAAAGGCCAGAAGGTGGCTCATCATGATAGTGCAATCTTTCACCTATCATCCCTAGCTACTAGTACCACTACATTCTTTCCTTTTTCTAGAGACATTGATCCTACATACCACCAGAGGCCGAGAACACCTAAAAGGAGCAAACAAACAAACAATCCCCATGTCCCTGAGGGCCCACACGTCAGGTCACCACAGATTCCTTTCTGAGAAAAATTCCTCGCGCACTCGAAAGAAAATTTAAATCTTTTTCAACGCTTAAAACCAACCACGCACATTCTCCTGAAGGTGTGGCGCCGCATGTTACTGACAAAATATATGGCATATACGTAATATTTATAAATAAGATGTGTACTTGTGATGGAGAAATGGATCATGGACCATCTCGCTCTTTTCTTTAATGGACCTGGGGCTTGGAGAGATTCAGCGCTGGGACTTGGAACGTGCTAGTATCTTGAGCTTTTTTTTTTTTGCGAGAAAATATCTTGAGCTTAGGGAGGCTAAACCATTATTAAACCGGTGTTCTAGTGCAATCTTGCTCAGAACTTTATTAGTGGAGTCAGATTGTGTGGTCTGCACATGCTTGTCAATAAGATATTGCTCTCTGTCGTTTTATGTAACAAGGGAAGAAGTGCTTAGGCAATTGAATATTCCCTGTCTCCGCGGATGGAAGATCTCTCACCACGAAATAATGCTAGTATTTTTAACATCAACAGAACATGCATTTCCCATGCAACTAGCAAGATTAACCTAGTAGTATACCACTTTTCAAGAGCAACTTGTTTACACAGCTTGGCTTCACTCTACTTCAAATGAGATGCAGAGTAAAAAAAAACAAGTATTTCTATCCCAAGAAATTTTCCAGTTGTTAATCGTAGCAGTAGTATAAGAGTTGTCTTCACTTCCAACCGTGACAAAAGCAGAATGAATCTGACGTGTCATCATTTTCTTTTTGTTTACAAAGTTAACATTGTTTTCGAGGAAAAAAATAAATATTTCCTTTCGCTTGTTTCGCGATCAGAAGTACAAAAGGGACAAGCTACATACTAACAAATTCATACAGTATTTTAGAAAGACCTAAGCATATGTCCAGTCACAATCCTTGTGTGAAAGTGCAGCTATTTCTCTTGTAACACCAGACATCACTTTTCAGAGCATACAAATCTTGTGGACTACTTACTATTAGCAAACTCTTAATAGTGTACACAGGAGTACTATCTCCAAAGAGTCTGCAGACAGAGGGCAACCACAATACACTCCATAGTAGAGACCTGTTGTGCAAGCACAAACCCTACTGCGTCTCCTCATTCATCACCTGAATAAACCCCCCTCCCTCCCCCACTCACCAAACCTCGCTAACAAGAAGCCAAGAAAAGTAATGCCACCTCCTCCAATGGCCTAAAGCCAAAGAGGCCGAACCAAACCAACCCCTCCCCAATAATTGCAGCACAAGGGTTCCATGCTGCTGTTAAAGGATGAACATGGCCCTGGTGCTGCCTGGGTCCCTCTCCTTTAGAATCCCTGTCAGGGATTGATGACCTGATGAATGGCCGCAAGCAAATGCTGCAACAAACAAAAAATAATCCAAAACATAATACTGTAGTACTGGTATATTCCAACAAGGAAACAATATTACTACTATTATACTGCTATAATAATAAGAATATCTATATCTACTCCAAGTCCTCATCACTCAACTGATCTCCCCACTCCGTAGCTGATTGCCCTCCACACTCACACCTGCACTTGCCTCTGCAAGAAAGTACTGACTACCCCCCAGTTTCTGGCTGGCTGTGGTGGCCTCCTCGGTGTTGGTGTTGGTGTTGTGCTGTCTCCCTGTGTGTGTGCTGTGCCTGTTCATTCGTATAGATAGCCAGCAGCAAGCTCTGCATCTGCTGCGTATCGTCCATTTCACTCGCTTCTTCTTGAGCTCTCCCCCTCTGCGCCTGTGCGCGCACGGCACGGCTTCTCACTCCTCCCTATCAGGATAAGCTCCCTTTGCGGTAGTACCTCGCCGATCTGTGGCGTTTGCTCTGTTCTCGCGCCTGCTTTGTTCGGTTCTGTGCGCGGTGGTGCCGGGCCAATAATTCTTGGTGGCTTGTTGCCACCCTCCTCGCGGCAGGGGACTATAGGATGAGAGGGACGGGGAAAGAGAACAAACTGTCCGAGCCAGTGACCTGACCGTGTAAGAGAGAGAGGGAGAGAGCGAGCGCGCTTCCGCTCCAGCCCGAGCACAGGCACGGGGCACGGGAGCTCTGCAGTGAAGTGGCCAATAAACAGCGCTGCGGTGTTTCATGGATTGGGATCTCAAGATGCCGGTTTCTTGGGACCTGGCCGAGCTGGAGCACGACGCCGTGCCGTCCATCTCCGTGGCCACGACGCCTGTCGCGGCGGCTGCGTCAGGCATTGCTGCTGCCGCTGCGGCCGCGGCGCGTGGGGCACCCACCCGGGCGGCGGAGTGCTCGGTCGACCTCAAACTCGGCGGCCTCGGCGAGTTCGGCGCGGGAGACGTGATGAAGGAGCCGCCAGCAAAGGGTCCGGCGGTGAAGGCGTCGTCGGCTGCGGCGTCCGTGGCGGCGGTGCCGTCTGTGAGCCCGTTGAAGCGGCCGCGCTCGGGACCTGGCGGTGCCGGCGGGTCGCAGTGCCCGTCGTGCGCGGTGGACGGGTGCAAGGCCGACCTGAGCAAGTGCCGCGACTACCACCGGCGGCACAAGGTCTGCGAGGCGCACTCCAAGACGCCCGTCGTCGTCGTCGCCGGCCGCGAGATGCGCTTCTGCCAACAGTGCAGCAGGTATACAACCAATTCCACTCGATAACTACTGTAGTATACTAATTCTCAGTTCAGTTAATTTTCGCGGTAAAAATCGCTTCAGGTTTCGCATCATCGCCGCAATTGCCTCAAGCTGATTGCGGGGCGTAAAAAGATCGTTCCCTGGAATGGAAATTGGTAGCATCAAAGAAACCGCTGATTGATGTCGAGTCGTTCCTTTTTCACATCTTTTCCTTTTTCACTGCGGACTGTTCCCTTTGTTGAAAGTAAAAATGCCAAACCAAACCACTTCTTTCCTTGGCCCTGCCTCTGGCTTTCTTCGGCTCAATTGTTGCAATTCCAGTCACAGATTACAGAATCTCTAGGGGCTAGTGATGCGAGCTTATCTCTCTGTGTGTGCCTGCCGTGTTTCAAGCCTGCGGGTTTCAAGTACGCACAGCTTTTCCTTTCCTGGCTCCCACCTTTTCAGCCTTTCCATACGAACGTACTCCATGTTTTCCCTGCTTCTCTTTAGCTTGGCAACCTGTATTACCAGAATTATTCACCTTCTCTTTTTCTACTTTCGCATGCCAACTTTCTAACCCACCTGTGAGAATTATTATCCGGAAAAGCTGGGGAAGCACTTCATGTCGCAGTTGCTGCATCTTCATTTGAGCCCTGCATACCTTTTGCCTTCTTCTCAACGTCTTGGTCATAACTCATAAACCATGAGTTGAAGAATGCACCAAAGCTTTTGTATTTGAATGACCTTTGTGAAGATCTTTATGTAACCATCAATTGTGCTGTCGATCCTTATGTGCAACAGTATTTGCATTATGGGGCTCTTTATCTTTAAAGATGTCATTAAACAGACCTGATGGTTTCTTTTTGGGCAGAAACTGACTTACTGCATATGCCTTCCTTGCTCCTAGCCATGATCTTTTATGTGTATGAAGACAATATATATGTCCGAGACCTAAAAATTTGCTATTTGAGAGACTACTTAGTGGATCTTTTATGCATCTAACACTTCGATACAGCCAAAAACAGATCGATCTATACCATATTACCATCACTTTTCCCACTCATACACACACCTAACCGCCACCACCAGCAGCAGCTAGAGACATATAAAAGGGCACTATAGGTGACCTATTCCAGTAATTTGAACTGGTTTTGCCCATAGAATTAAATTTGAAATAACTTGCACTTCAGGTTTATAGTCAAATAGGTGATTGAGATTAAACTGATGCATGAATACCCATCATCTGGGACAAATGTGATTCCACAATATTCACTTATTTAAGTAATTTGAGCTGTTTTTTACCATAGAATTAAATTTGTAATATCTTGCACTTGAGGTTTATAGTGAAATAATTGATTCAGATTTGCATGAATTCCCATCATCTGGGATAAATGTGATGCCACAGTAGTACTATACTAGCAGAAACCTTATCTCAGGGTGCTCAGCTATAACTCAGCTGCACCAACGCATTTTATGTTGAGCTACATAGGTCAACTAACTCTGTATTTGGTACCTTCAAACACTATATTATATATTATCCTTCAGGTGAGTTGTTCATTTTGTTCTGAAGGATTTGTTTTTTGTGGGGGTCCACAAAATTCTTTTCCAATGATTGATTACCTTGCCTACTAGAGTAAATTAAGATCACCATACTGCTTGGATGGCTTTAACAAGTGCTCCTCGGTGTCCCAACGAGCTGGTAGGGTGCCGTACTGCCACATCTCTGTTGGATTTATTATATTGTGGTCCAAGATGTCCACCAGGTCTTGTCCTACTTTTCTGTTCTTGAAAAGGTCCTGAATCTGAAACTTTTATTCATAATGAAGTCCATACAACCAATTTGTTTACTGACAAACTAAAATCTCAGTGGTCCAGCTGTGTACGTTTATTTTGGAAGGCGCACAAGTACTGTGTTTCGAAAATTGAGTGATAAACACGTGCAATTGAGCCCCATTTTGAATTTTTTTTTTGAATAAATTGGCAGGTGCTCATTTTGAATGATTTATGTGCATCAACTCCTACTTTAGCATTTGTTCAGAAAATTAAGGTCAACAACGATAGTGATGGTACTGCTACCTGAGAGACTAATTGTTTTTGTGTCCCCTTGAAATTCTCACAATGTGTTATGCATGAGGGTTCTGACTTGTTGGAATTCTCACTGATTCATACCACGTTATGTTATGTCGTTGTTCTATAACATGTCAGTATTGTAATGCCTTCAGTTCCTTGATATTCGTTTCGTTGTTTTTCTTTGTTGCTGATTGTCTTGGTTTCTTACCATGAAATTTTTTCTATAGGTTTCACCTTCTTGCGGAGTTTGATGAGGCTAAGCGCAGCTGTAGAAAGCGGCTTGACGGGCACAACCGACGCCGCAGGAAGCCTCAGCCAGATAACATGAGTTCTGGGAGCTTTATGACAGGTCAACAAGGTATTTTGTGCTGCTTGTTTTAATCAGTACATTTTTCTGTTAGTCAGTCAAATGCTGTTTCGACATGAGATTCGTAATGGTTTTGATAAGTTTTTAAACTAGAACTTGAACTATACTACAGTGTAAATTAATGCACAAATAGACCTATGAAGTTGTGTCTGCATGTTTTAAATTATGATTGTCTGTCAAATGCTATTTTCTACAAAGCTGAACTTTGCTTTCATGAGCAGGATTTGTATTCACCATGGAACTGTAATATCAAAATTCACTAGAAAACAACTGATTCACTAGTTTCCTGACGGCCATTTCAGGCTTATTTTCGGGTGCAGGGACAAGGTTCTCGTCGTTCGTCGCTCCAAGACCAGAGGCAAGTTGGTCGGGAATCATCAAGTCCGAGGACGACTCTTACTACACACACCAGGTCCTGAGCAGCAGGCCGCACTTCGCTGGCTTAACGTCGAGCTACTCCAAAGAAGGCCGGCGCTTCCCCTTCCTCCAGGACGGCGATCAAGTAAGTTTCAGCGCAGGCGGAGCGGCGACAACGCCGCTGGAGGCGGGCACGGTGTGCCAGCCCCTCCTCAAGGTGGTGGCGGCGCCGCCGCCCGAGAGCAGCAGCAGCAACAAGATCTTCTCCCCGGACGGGCTGACCCCCGTGCTGGACTCAGATTGTGCTCTCTCTCTTCTGTCATCCCCCGCCAACTCCTCCAGCGTCGACGTGAGCCGGATGGTCCAGCCGACGGAGCACATCCCCATGGCGCAGCCCCTCGTCCCCAGCCTGCACCAGTTCGGCAGCTCACCCGGCTGGTTCGCTGCCTGCTCCCAGGCTCCGCCGGCTTCCAGCGGCGTGACGGCCGGGTTCACGTGCCCCAGCATGGAGAGCGAGCAGCAGCTGAACCCCGTCCTGGTGCCGAGCTCGGACGGCCACGAGATGAACTACCACGGCATCTTCCACCTCGGCGGCGAGGGCTCCTCCGACGGGACGTCCCCGCCGCTTCCCTTCTCGTGGCAGTAGCTGGTTTATCTTTTTCTTCAGTGTTCTCGTGTTCGTTGTGTACTAGTAGCTTTTCGTCGGTAGCCCGTTCATCAGTTTCTCTGTTTCTTCTTGTGTTCATTCCCTCGTCGCTCCGTTTTGCCTACCTGCTGCACCAGTTTCAGAAACCTCGCATAAAGTTAGAGCCAAGTTTCGTGGGATCATTTCACTTCCTTCATTGATGTAGGATTTGACTGACGTCGAATAAGCATATGGTGCCAGTTCGTAAATCCTTTCGACTGGGCATTTTGATTTCAGCAAAGCGTACAAGCTCTTTTTCCAAGTCACAGTTAGTGGTATTAGATCGAATTTGTACAGTAGTAGTAGTTGTCTGTGATAGCAAAAACGGTCGCGATAATTATATTGATCAATATGACGATATATATAGCTGACGGGACAGTCGTCGCTAGGGCGCTGTGGGTTCATCGAATCCACGTTGGATGCAACCGACGTACATAACTTGCACTGCGTCATGTAAGACCCATAGGTCGGGATTACAATGGATAAATAAGCTAATACAAGTAAGGTCTAATGACTCTTAACACCTCCCGCAGTCACAACGTTGTTTAGCCACGAACGTTGAGACTGAAGCGAAACTCAGTAAACAATGAAGTGGGGAAAAATATCAGCATACTATGATGTGGTAGGCACATAGAGAACGCACACCGTACCGGTAGCCAATTTGTCCCGAACGAAGTGTCAATCCCAGTATGTTTGGTCCGCTGATGTTGAACTGAATTCGAAGACAAGTAGACTGCACTAACATTATCACAATAGATAACAGTAACCTGACGTAAAGGGCACTGAAATTTAAGAAGCAACTGGTGGAGCCAAGTAGTCTCGGCCACAGCATTAGCAACTACCCGATATTCAGCTTCGAAACTAGAACGTGAGACCGTGAGCTGCCGTTTAGAAGACCAGGACACCAAGTTGTCCCCCAAGAAGACGGCATAACCAGAAGTAGAGTGCTGAGTGTCAGGACACCCGGCCCAATCAGCATCAGAATAGGGAATTAAATCCGAGATGGAAGAAGGTCAAATCTGAAGACCAAAATCAAGAGTGTCTCGAATATACCGTAGAATCCGCTTGATGAGTGTAAGATGAGGCGCACGCGGATCATGCATAAACAGACAAACCTGCTGAACAGCATATACAATGTCTGGTCTGGTGAATGTGAGATACTGTAAAGCACCAGCTAGTGCACGATAATCTATCACATCAATTATCGGTGGCCCGTCAGCAGATATTTTTGAAGAAGTATCCACATGTGTATTGCACGACTTGCAGCTAGTCATACTGACACGCTTAAGAATGTCTAACATGTATTACCGTTGAGAGAGAAAAAGACTACCATCTTGACGGATGACAGAAATACCCAAAAAATACTGAAGCGGACCAAGGTCTTTCATAAAAAATTCCTGAGCAAGTGCTGCAATAATATGACGCAAAAGAGACTCGGAGGAGGCAGTGAGCACAATATCATCAACACAAAGAAGTAGATATGCTGTATAGTACCGCGACGACAGACAAATAAAGAGGTATCTGATCGCGTACCAACAAAACCCATAGACTGAATATAGGAGGCAAATCTGCTGTACCAAGCAAGAGGAGGCTGCTTAAGTCCATAGAGCGACTTCTTGAGATGGCACACATGATCAGGGCGAGAAGAGTCAACAAAACTGGATAGCTGCGCACAATATACTGTCTCCTGAAGAGTACCATGAAGAAAAGCATTCTTCACATCCAACTGATGAACAGGTCACTGGTGAGAAAGAGCAACACTGAGGACGGTGCGGACAGTCGCAGGCTTAACGACCGGACTGAAGGTCTCAGCATAATCAATACCGGGTCGTTGCGTGAAACCTCGAACAACGCAACATGCCTTGTATCTGACGGCAAATTTGTGGCGAAAGACCCACTTGCCAGTAACAATATTTGCGCCCGAGGGAGGAGGAACCAACTCCCAAGTATCATTTTGCTGAAGGGCTGAGAACTCCTCAATCATAGCGTCATGCCAGTTGGGATCAGCGAGAACAGTACGATATGTCCTCAGGATCGGAGACAGAGCTGCAGCATGAAGATTGAGCCTGTGAATAGGGTGGTGGAACCCGCGCTTCCCCCCGGTGACCATGACGTGGTCATTGGTAGGCGGCGGAATGACGACTGCCATCGGCGGGACGGGGCGGGGGGGGGGCGACTAGGACACCATAGAAGGACGCGGCGAGGGCCCGTTGGCAACAACCGACGGCAAAGAGCCAGTCGGGGCAGCGGGCGTGCGCGCCTTGGTGGTGCCTGCCACAGGAGAGGCGCTCAAGGGCACCTGGGGCGAGCTGGGCGCGGACGCAGCGCCTGAAGATGCCGCATGTGTCGGGCTGCGCGCAAGGTCAGGCGCAGCAAGTACAGAACCTGACGCGCGGGGGCCGGGGTGCAAGAGGCTCGGCACCGGACTCGTAGAAACGTCAAAGTCCTCACTGGCAGCAACTCGCGGTGAGATACCAGCGGGGGCAGTGGGGACAGATTCTGCCGTGCCACTGGAGGTACCTGCACACACAAAGCGCGAACCAACAGGCAAAGTAACACAATCATCCGCTATAAGAAAGTCAAAGTCGGATGAAGGTAGTGTCATAACCGTTTTAAAAGGAAAAGATGCCTCATCGAAAACGACGTGGCGGGAAATAATGATACGGTTAGACGAAAGATTAAGACATTTATACCCTTTGTGATCGGAAGTATAACCCAGAAAAACACAGAGGGTGGATTGCGGGCTGAGTTTGTGGGGTGTAGTGGCAGAGAGGTTAGGACAGCAGGCACAACCAAAAACGCGGAGATGGGAATAAGCTGGTGCGGTATCGTATAGGGCAGAGTATGGTGTGACGGAGGCGGCGAGGCTCTTGGTGGGTTGACGGTTGAGGAGATATGTGGCGGTATGGAGAGCTTCAACCCAGTACGACGGAGGCAGGGAGGCCTGAAAAAGCAAAAAGCGCATAATATTATTTGTAGTTCGAATAATACGCTCAGCCTTACCGTTTTGGAAAGAGGTATAGGGACAAGACATGCGGAGTTGGACACCATGAGTGAGGAAGAAATTATTGGAGGAGGCATTATCGAACTCGCGACCGTTGTCACATTGCACAGACTTGATGGGGCACCCAAACTGTATAGTGACATAGGCAAAAAAATGTGAGAGCGTTTGGAACATGTTAGACTTTAAGCGAAGTGGAAACGTCCAAGAATAATGAGAGCAATCGTCAAGAATAACAAGATAATATTTATAACCGAAAACACTGGCAACAGGTGAGGTCCAAAGATCACAATGGATTAAATTAAAATTCTTGACTGCTCTAAACATAGAATTATGAAAAGACAAGCGCATATGGTGACCTAACTAACATGCATGACAGAGAGATGCATTGTCAAATTTATTGCAGACTATAGCATTAGAGGAAACAAGCTTAATAAGTGACTCAAGACCACGATGACCTAAGCGACAATGCCAAAGAGAAGTGGAGACTGTGCTAAAGGCAAGGACAAGCGGTGAGGAGAACGACGATGCCGTCGGAAAGAGAGGATATAGCTGTCCTGAACTATTGCACCTGATGATCACGTTCTTGGTTGTAGATCCTTGATGGAAACACCAAACGGGTCAAATTCAACAGAACAATAGTTGTCAATTGTGAATTGACGAACGAAAATAAGATTTTTTGATAAGATGAGGGGCAACTAAGATATTATTAAGATATAAAGGATGAGAAGGAGTAGGAACAGTAACTTTTCCGGTAGAAGTGATAGGTAAAAGGGACCCATTACCAACGATAATACTAGAAGGAGTAGAATAAGAGGGAGCGGATAAATGAGTTAAATTACCGGGATTCAACGTCATGTGTGAAGAAGCTGCCAAGTCAACATAGCAATCAGACGATGGAGGCGGCGTAAGCGTCATGGTGTTGAACGAGTTGACGAGGGCCTACGAGTCCCACACCTGCTGGGTGGGTGGCGGCGGGTTGAAGTAACCGGGGTGAGCTAGCGCCACAGATGGCACTGTGTAGGGCACGCCCGGGAAGAAGGGCGTCTGCTGAGGTGCCGCACCAGACAGGTACGGCGGCAACCAGGCCTGCGGAGCGTCGACAAAGAATGCCTGTTGGGGCACGCATGGTGGAGAAGGAGCACTAGGGCGTGTGCCGAGAAGGCCGCCCTGACCAGGGCACATGTGAATGAAGCCGGACCAAGGGTTGTTGAAGGAGGGCTAGGGAGGCGTCCGGCCACCACCGCGGCCTCGTCCGCCACCGCCACCGTGGCCACGACAGCCGCCCCAGCGCCTGCCGCCACCACCGTTTGAGTTGTAGGAGCCGCCGTCACCATTGGAGTTGCTGGAGCCACCAGGAGCGTCGTAATGGCCCTGACCGCCATGACCAGTAGAGGGCGGGCGCGCAGGAGGAGCCGCAGGAGGGCGCGCCTGGGGCGTAGTGCCGGCAGCGAGAGCAGTGGACGGCCCTGGCTTGGATTTTATCTCAATCTCCTCCAACCAAAGATCATTGCGGACCGAGGCGAAGTCGGGAAAGGGCTTGGTCCGTTTGATGATCGCAGCCATATAGGAAAATTTTTCATTGAGCCCTCGAAGACAGGCGAGCACGAGCGTCCAATCTGGTACAGGTTCCCCCAATTCTTCGAGATCATCGGCCATGCCCTTGAGCCGGCGACAATAATCAGAGATAGAGAGGTCACCTTGGACGAACGTACGAAACTCGGCGTCGAGGATCATAGCGCGTGCCTTCTTGTTGTCGACGAATTGATCTTCGATTTTAAGCCACGCCGCACTCGCCGTGACTGATTCGGAGGTGTTCCCAATGACGAACTTGAGGAGGTCGATGGTGAGGGTGGAGAAGATCCAATGCTTGATTGTGGCATCCATACGCAGCCGCTCGACATCGTCGCCAGAGTAGATGTCGGGGTTGATATGGTCGTCGAGCGCGTACTTGGCGAGAACAGTAAGGAAGAGGCCACGCTATCGGGTGTAATTGGTGGAGCCGAAGTCGAGGACGATGGGCACCATAACCTTGATGTTCTGTACGGCACTGCCTGTTGATGCAAGATCGCAGTAGAGTGCGCGAGGACGAGCGTGGCAGCCTTGGCCGCTTCTGTCTGGAGGCGTTCCTCGTCTTCTTGCTTCTGCCACTGCTCTTCATGCACGCGATTCTGTTCGTCGTCGTCCACCATGGTGAACAGATTGGACGCTGGGTCCGAGTGTAGAACCAGCGGAGAGAGAGAGGAGGAGCGGCAAGATGTCGGCGAGGTAGAAAAAAGATGCGCCGTATGGGAGAGCCGGCGGCGCGAGGGATGCGGAAGCGCGGCCGAGGAATTGACCGTCTATGATACCATGATAGCGAAAGCGATCGCGATAATTATATTGACCAATATGACGAGTACATATAGCTGTCGGTGTAGCCGCCGCTAGGGCGCTGGGGTTCACCGAACCCATGTCAGATGCAACCGACGTACGTAACCTGAACTGCGTCATACAAGACTCATAGGCTGAGATTATAATAAATAAATAAGCTAATACAAGTAAATACTAATGACTTTTTTAACACTCTCCGTCCGGCTCATTTTAGTAATCCGTAGTCCCTCATGAAATTCATGTACGACAAGTAGGTATAAAGGATCCAGTTTTACATGGGCTTTTGGTAATGTAAGCTAAGAGCCCGAAACAGCCGTGGCCTTAGCTCGGTTCGCTGCTGGATTGGCAAATAGGTATATCTTTCGTAGATGGGCCTCTCTCATAAGCTAACAACCTACTGGCCCAGAATAACATCGTCGGCCTAGCTCGGCCCGGATTGGGGTTCGGTATACGTCGTCGTCTTGAGACAGAGCCGAAAGGCCAAAACAAAAGAGAGAAAAAAAAAGTGTCGATCGTCGATCGAGAATGAGCAGGCACGGCATCTACCTACAGCTGTCCGATCGCAAGCAAAGGTGCACGTCATTAGGCAGCTGGTATCCTGCTGACAAGAACGTATGCAGTTGGAGGAGATGTGGGTTCTGCTCGCCTGCCTCTGCCTGCCGCTGTAATCGTAACGTAACGATAGCGAAATAAAGGCAGAAAGCTCCGTGGCGAGGGTCGAGCTGATCAGACGACGACTTGGTTGTGCACATTGGCGTGCGCCTTAATTCGTCGCTTCACATGCTGTAGGCTGTAGCAGTGACGACGCTGTAGTTTCGAGCAGACGCTGCTGCCAAGCACGGCAGAGGAGAGAATGATGGCGTCTTTGGACGAAAATGCTGCAGGAGGACACGACACGCCGGCTCACGACTCTCTCCCGTCAAAGTCGCTGCTGCATTGCCCTGGAATCGTGGACGAAATTCGCATCAGGGAAGACGGTTTCCACTTTCCAGTTCGGTCGACGACGACGCCGGCCACGACGTCCCGCTCTCTTCAGCCCGTCGTTCTAATTAAGCCGCGCGGCGCGTTGGCTCGAGTCGCTCACTCCCTCCTTCCTGATAGCACCAGCAGGCCTCGCCGGCCGGAAGGAGGATTCCGCGGCACGGCAGGTGCCGATGGCCAGACGGCTAGATCCATGGACGACGATCGATTGGTTGGCCATTGATTGCAAGGCAACAGAGAGGCGTAAAGCGTCGAAAGGGACGCGACAAGCACTCGATCGAACCGCTCTCCGCTCCGCCTCTCACATCACGCGGGCGGGGCCCCCGGCCATCCCATCCCGTTCTCCCGGCACCACGCTCGCTCTCTGCGCGCGGCCGGCGACGTACGTGCCGATAAAGCTTGCGATTTGCGATGGAGCCACCGTCGCGCCCCCCCGGTCCGTTCCGGGCCTCCACCCGCGCGCGAGATCTCTCTCTCCCTCCCTCTGAATCTCTCGCTTCGTGCCCACAGGAAAATGATCGAGTAGCTGGCCGAACGGCCCTGCCTGGGAGTCAGTAGTCCAGGCCTCCAAGGTGGCGGCGTCACGTCGCGCGCGACACATCCTCCGCTTCGCGTCCGTCGTCCGTCCGATGGATCGGCACCGTAGACGGCCGGTCGACACGTCGCGCTTCGCCTCTCTCTCTCTCACGTAACGCGCGCTGCCACCACCGGCGCGGGTAGCCAGATATCCCGCGAGCCTGACGGCTTTGACAAGATTTGCTGCTGCTTCCCTTATTCCCTAACCCTGCCGCGACCGCGACTCTGGTGCTTTGTTGGATTGGATGGATGCTTCGTTCTCCATAACGGACCGCTGGTTTCGACCGTCTGCCCGCGCGCAGACCTGGGGCTGGGGCTGGCGCCTCTCTGCAGCACCATAGGCGGGTCGGCTATTCACAGGCTGCTCAGGGCAAAGATATATCCAAGGTACAACTAGTAGTAGTGAGGTTTACTGCATAGTCCTCTGGTGTTCGTTTATTGCAAGAACACACCCACAAGGCTGCCGCACAGCCTCTTTTATTTTTTTTTTCTCTAGCTCCACCCCTTGCTGTTATAGTACCGACACACTCTCGATCTGCGAAAATAATCTGAATTACAGGAAAATTTTGTTTTCCAAGCATGCCATATGCCTGAACATCGGTTTCTCTTCTCACAAGAATAACGGAATATAATGCCCCATATGCTGCCTGTAAAGTAGAACAAATATAGCCTTATAGAAAAAAAAAAGGTATATGTCTGTTCCTTATTTATTACACGGTAGTACATGATATGAGAGATTAAGACTGAATTATAGAAGGCCATGACTCAAGTTTTTTTTCTAATAATAAGAGGGAACATTTGTTCAATGGGAAGTAAAGGAGAAATTTAAGACTTTGAACTTTGCTCATCAACCTATGTATGTTCATGTTCTACAATTGCAATTAGTTGAGAACACGCAGATGGTCATCCTGAAATATGGGTGCCTCCCCTTCTCAGGTGGTTTTTTATTTGTGTTGAGCTAGACAGATTCAGAAGCCAATTCCAGGAACATCCACTGCTATTGTCTCTGTCGCTTTTTCAACCATTATGATATGATAAAGCAATATAAAAAAAACTTATTCGCTCAAAGCACTAAATGTTTCACCTTCAATAATAATTTGTTTCAGCTTCACGAATAAAATGTTTCACATGTTTATATTAATTGTCTCAAAAATATAACTGGGAGTTATATATAAAATCTCAAGCACTTGGGCTTGATAATGAGCAAATCTCTTGATATATTGATTGAATACAACGCTTAAATTCCTAGGAATATATATTCTCTAATCATTGCACGACTTAATAATTTATCACAAGGATATATATAGGCCTCCCATCAGCTATCTATGGATAAATGAAGACACAAATACAGAAAATTGCTCGATCAATCAAGCTACGTACGCATCTCCAATTCTTGCTCAAATGGCTGGTATACAACGAAACATTTTGCTCTCTGGCCATATCAGTGCTAGCTGTAGGTAAGTACAATTCTGACATCGAACAGTAGTATGCATCTCTCGCTCATCGTCTGCAAGAAACAACAGATTTGGGGCATGCCAATGCCCAAATCAGTACTCTTTCTATATTACCAGATCAGTGATGCTTACCCCCATGCATGCCAATGCCCAAACATTTGAGTCCAGATGAAACCATGCATTTAACTACTACTAGTAGAGATCCGTTCAGGATCACAGATCGTCAATATGGAAGTGATCAGAGTTCGGACTCCACATGATATATTACACACATAAAGTGTACACAAAAAATACTAGGAGTATATATGTACTATCGCCGGATCCCTATAGGCATGCAAATTCGAGAAAACGATCTTTCCGGAAAGAGCTGCAAGGAGAATTAGCCGCTCTCGCCTCATCCGAACCGGGGAGCTCCCTCCTGTCTGCTCGAACTATGGCAACCACACACCTCGCCTTCTTCGAGAACTGAACCAGAGAGGCAGCCGCGCCGCCCGGTGGAAGAAGCCGGAAACGACCCAGGTCTCTGCTCATGGAAAGAGGAAAGGGGGCGCTGCCCAAAAATGTGAGTCGACGAGGTTCCATCTGGAAAAGTACACGGTACACACTGCCCCCTTCCCTCGACCTGTCGAATCCTTACTCGTCCAGAGGAGAGAGAGAGGGGCCTAGCTATTGTCCAAGGAGCACAAGCAGCAGGCTGACACATGGCCGCCGGATATTATGGTGGTGAATTGAATTTGGGTTTGACAATAATGCAAAGGTGGCGTGTACGTAGGAGCTGAGCTGATCACGAGATGGTGGGTCGGCTTTTGGCCTCTAGGGTTCCGCGTCGCCCACCACCTTACCCAAAACGGCAAAGAGCGGAGCGCCCTGATCACTCCGCGTCCGCCTTTTAACCCCCACGCCGGCCTTCTCCACCCACCTCCCCTTTGCGCTCGTCTTCTTCCTCCATTCCCCCATTCTCTCCTTCCTCTCTGCTTTTGCCGCTTTGCTTGGCGATCGGGCGGGAGAACCTTGCTTTTTTTTGTTCGGTTTGGTTAGCCGGCCGGCGCCATGGGGAGGGGACGGGTGGAGCTGAAGCGGATCGAGAACAAGATCAACCGCCAGGTGACCTTCGCCAAGCGCCGCAACGGCCTGCTCAAGAAGGCGTACGAGCTCTCCGTCCTCTGCGATGCGGAGGTCGCGCTCATCATCTTCTCCAACCGCGGCAAGCTCTACGAGTTCTGCAGCGGCCAGAGGTATAAGCATATACAAGGCTGCCGACGATAGACACGCACGCGACACATACATGTAAGAGCTGACCACCAGCTGCACGCTGGAAGGTCCAGATCATTCTGGATCTGGTCACGGCGATGCCCGGGGTGTAACGTTCGTGAGAGCTAGTAGTACCTTTTCCTCCAGCTTGTTTAGCGACGTGTTCTCGTTGGGATCTGGGTGAGGTCTGGGTCGTAGATCTGCGAAATGAGGAGATGCTCGCGGTTTGGGCCGGTTTCTTAGGGTCTCGGAGTAGTAGATTCCTGAGCGAATAAGGTTTTCGGTTCGTTCGGTAGCTGATCCTCTTAGATCTGGTCGTTTTGGCGCCCTAGGACTCTAGTGGTTCGTCCATTGGTCTAGGAATGGCGCGCTATATCCTTATTTAAATTGATGGCCGTTTGCAAGTGTGTGGGAAATAGAAATAAGGATAAGTTGACTTTTGAAGCTCGTCGTTCCCTTGTGGATCTGATCATGTTTACATCGGAGTTTTGGTCTACTTATTTTTGTCATGTTTGACAAGATTTGCTCAGTCTGGTTTTGGAAAAGGTTTGTCTTCTGGCTTCGTGATAAGCTTAGTTCCGGAATCAAACGCACCAGCTTTGCAAACATAGTGGTGTGGTTCCAGGACGACGCTCGCTCGTGTGGGTTCTTAGCAGGCATAACCAGTTTACTTAATATGCAGCTCGATGGATATGGTGCTGCGGCTGAGTGGCTACAGTTGTGGGTTTTCATTTTATAGTGAAGACGGAGGAATGGAAATTTTCCCTTAAATGATCGGAATATTATAGAAGTTCTCCTATTACGGAAACAAAAAAACGTTTTCAAAGATGGTACACAGCACCATTTTCTCAATCTATACAATTTTGTCATGTTTTTAACTGAAAGGGCATCATGCCAGTTTCTGTTTTATTCAAATTATGTCGTAAAATCCAACCAAATGAACCAACTAGCATTGTGTAAGATCAAGTAAGCCAACGACGCCACACAACTTAATTTCAGAATGTGCCAAATTGAGATCAAGCAGAAAATATGTGTACCTTTTGCTTTCCGAACAAAACATATGCACTATTATTTTGCCTTAGGAGTATTAGGATAACTATACAAAAGTTTGTGGATGTAAATAAGCTCTCCCCTGTCAAGAATTTTCGGATTCGCTAGAGAACATTTAAATTATCATGTGGCTCTCTTTTCTATGAACACACTGAAAATTGGTGGGTAATTATAGGAAAATAGCATTTGTTTCCCAACCTGGCCCTATTTATGAATAAGCGCATGTAGATTATTATCTCATGTTTTCACACTAGTTATTTTCTGATCAACAGAAATGTGTTAAATCATGTGTAATTTCAAGATCCTAACTACAGCTAGCTAATACTTTTGTTCTAAATCTGAAATAAATGATACTTTAAGAAATCTATTAATCCCAAATTTCTGACATTGGTGTTTGCTACCACAAACAAGCCAGACAACTTGCTCATTTGTTTTCCTGAAGCTTCTTGATTTCTTTTAAAAATGTAAACATTAAGTTTTATTTTCATGACAAAACTTGTAAATAAGTTGCTACATGTTGGTTTACATGTCATCTGTCTAATTAACTTCACTTAAAATGGAAAATTAATTATTTAAGTTACCGGGTGGTAGAGTTTTTTTTTTTCTGAACTCGATGTAGAGTAGTAACTATATTACTTGAAGTGCACAATTTGAACGTCTATCCATGGGTTCTCTGAGAATCGGCTACCAGGGCAAAGGAGATGGTACACAGGATTCCTAGAACTAGCCTGCTGGGAGTATAACTAGGGTACAATCTGTAATACTAGCTTTCATATCTGTCATTTCGTTAGGTCTCCTCGGCCTCTGACGAAATTGTCCTTTCATTTCAAACTGGTTCTTATATTGCTTTCCCATAAAACTCGCTGAAGGAAAGCTTTATCAGATGTCCCTTCAGAAACCTGCAGAACTACTACCTAAAGCTCCAGTATTTTATGCTGCATAGATGCATATCTTTGGTATTGATCGAAGAGAATCAAACGTTCATGTTAGTTGGGTGACGACATACTCTTTTTCTTTTTGTTTGTGTTGGTATGAGTGTGAGTGTGAGTGCTTATGGTTGTGAGTAGCACTGGACGGAATAGTGACACTTAAGATATAACTACCAATAACTTGAATTTGAACTATTTTTCAGTAGTAGTAATTGAATACCCAGATAAATATAAACATACAGATGCTTATGCTTGTCTTTTAATCAAATTAATGACTGCATCCAGCTAATATGCAAGTAAAGTTCTTTCAGAGTTTCAGTATACTGAAATTTATTTTCTAAGAGTGTCATATTTTCTCTATACAATCCTTTGATAATTCATGTGTTATTCTTGTAGCATGACGAAATCAATAGAAAGGTACCAGAAATCTAGTTATGGTGGGCCAGATACTGCAGTACAGAACAAGGAGAACGAGGTACGTTGATTTAATCTATCTGAACCAGTTAGTTGTATCTGTGAGTGATGTAATCTGCTAGCAGAATTTCAGTTCTAGTGAGTGCAAACTGTTCTGTTTTATTCTTTCCCAATACCAAAGGATACTAGTATTCCCACTACACTCTTGATCTTAGTATTCTTATAAAATTGTATCTAATATACTTATTGCTACACTAAATACTAGTCCATGAATTGTGGCGGGATGAAATTTCTGGAGAACTGATGTGTATTTATTGGAAGAGCTATATATTTGGAACTCAGAAACTTTGATGTCAGAAATAATCTGTATTGATATTGTGGTTTGGTTATTTGAAGTGTTGTATATATCATCACTTTCTTCATGTGAAATTACCTAATTTGTAGAAAAAAATGAATTATTATAACAGATTGATTTTTTTAGATAAGGGGAAAAATATGGTTCAGGCGTATGAGTTGCAATCATTGACACTGAAAATTGTAAAAAATAACCTTGCAGTAATTTGCTGTCACTTACATATGAACATGGGTCACTCTACTTTTGCAATATACTTCCATGTGAATTTGATTTATGTTTTGCAATTTACTTAAAAGAATAATTGTAACTTCTTGTTTCCATAGATATGCTTGTACTGACGTAGCTCTTATTTTTCAGCTTGTTCAGAGCAGTCGCAATGAGTACCTCAAACTGAAAGCAAGGGTGGAAAGTTTACAGAGAACTCAAAGGCAAGTTAAGTTGTGTTGTAGGTCCTTTTTTTTTTTTTTCCTTTCCCTATGAGTGGTTACTTAAATATATTGCGTCGATCAAATATCAACTTGCCATATCATCTCTGGAACCAGTTTTTATAGCTCAATAACACCCTGAAGATAATATCATTTTGTGGAGGGTAAATGAACCCTCATGTTAAAAGTGAAGCTCGTATAGAGAAGGAATCTAATGTGTTAAAACTTATTATTAAAATGTTCATGACTGCTCGTCATTGTATTTATTGGCATCTAGGAATTTGCTTGGTGAAGATCTCGGAACACTAGGCGTCAAAGAGCTTGAGCAGCTAGAGAAGCAACTTGACTCCTCCTTAAGGCACATAAGATCAACAAGGGTAACTGATTTAACAGTCATCTCCTCATGCAGTGTAGAGTAATGAATAATGGATGATATTATCAGGGATTGCACATTCTTATATGCATCCTGATCACTTTGAATATAAATGTGATCATTTTAATTGAACTTTCCTTTGTTATGTCAGTATGGAATTTGCTATAGGTCTGGATCAGCAGTGATATATATCTTCAATAAATGCTTATGAAATGTTTATTCTTGCAGACACAGCATATGCTCGATCAGCTCACTGATCTACAGAGGAGGGTACGCTCTTATTAATCCATTTCAATTATTGCTCTTAGTAAGTTCTGCTCAAATTAAACCAGAGAATGGACCACTACGCTAATTGTGTCACTAAATTATTTTTCCAGGAACAAATGCTGTGTGAAGCAAACAAATGCCTTAGAAGAAAGGTATGCCTCCGTACTGGCCCTTGCATAGCGATCGAATGCATTAACAATTTGACTGATTTTAGATCGATGCCCCAGTAAGCATGCATCATGTTGTTTATATTGTTTGAAGTTTTAAGTCAAATTCTCTGCTATAAACACACATCATGAATTACAGCAGTAGTTGAAATCTGAGATGTTCTGAGCACTGATCTCAGCATAATTGTATGTCAGGTTGGAATGAGGAATGCTGTAGTTTATAGTTCAATCAGAAAATATTTGTTATTAGTCAGACTTTGAATGAGGAATGCCGTAGTTTATACTAGTTCATTGCACATTATTTTAGTTCCTATATATGACAACTATGAGCTTTCCAATTTTCTTCATGAGGAAAGCTGGAGGAGACCAGCCAACAAGTGCATGGACAAGTAGTGTGGGAGCACGGTGGCAGCTTAATTGGGTACGAGCGTCATCAGTCCCCGCAGCAGGCGGCAACACATGCCGGCAACGGGTTCTTTCATCCTCTGGACGCTGCCGCGGAGCCAACCCTGCAGATTGGGTATGTGTGCGATATGCTTTGTTAGTATATAGCTGCCATGTGCATCGCTTCTTATATATAAACGCTCCGTGTATGCTTATATGGTCATGTCATCTCTGAATATGCTGTGGTTTTCAACTTGCAGATTCGCTCCTCATGAGCAGATGCAGATGAATAACTTCATGCCAGCATGGCTACCCTGAAGAAATGTTTATGAGAAGCAAATAAAAAAGCGATGACACGGTCGCATTATATTCTACTCCGAGAGTGGTTTGTTACACTCTAGTCCTGCCTCGCGTGTGTTGTATCGTTGTGTGTCAGAAACATTTACGATTTTTGCGATGTAATTGCGCGTTATAACGTGCGGAGACTAGTCGCTTCATTGATGTCCAAAAGAGCGTGTACTATTTCAGTAATTCATCAGAACGTGAAAAAAAGGGCTAGCTGGTCGTATCATTGATGTCCAACTGTATCGGTACAAAAGGATATGCGTACTTTCACAGCGTATTGCCACGCCTGTCCGCTGCATAGAAGTATGGTGCAATTTTGTCTGTAATATATTAGCAGTAGTACAAGCTTTGATAAGTAGTACTCCATACCTAACGGGTGAAAGAAAGGAAGGAAACCTGGGCCTTGGCCCTGCACAACTTTTGGGACCTTCTCGCCTTCTCGGCCTGTTCTCCTTCCACCCGGAGGGATCTCCGCTGCCGGCCGACTCGTGCCGCGCCAAGGTTGGCTAGTGGCGCGGTCAGACCGGCCGCCGGAGCCAATCCCCGGCGCGGAGCGTCTTCCAGTCTCCGCGGCCGTGCGCGCTGGAATCACGATCGCCTCTCCCTCTCCCGTGTCCGAAATTCTAGGCACGCGTCGATAACCGACTGCCCGGGACCAACTCGATCCCAACCCAACCGATGGCCGTATGCCGCCATCATCGCCACCGGGGCGTACGTACGTGCCGGAACGCGAAGCAGCGGCGACGCACGAGAAGGCCCGCCCGTATCTCGTCTTCTGCCCCGTCGGTCTGTCTGTCCTGTGTGCCCCAGCGCGCGTACGTCCTTGTCACCACGTGATCCGCAAGAGCAACGCGCTCCAACTAACTAATCGTGGAGTCGGGAGGCACACCGGCGACGTCGCTGTACGTACTTAAGAAATCCCATCCATCTACGTTGCCTTCAGCGATGGAGACGGACGACGAGCGTCTCTCGATCTGGTCCCGTCGTCGTCCCTACTCGAAACTCGACCCCGCTCCGTCCGCCATCCCTCATCGAGCGAGCGAGCCAGCTGCGTGCAACGTTTCCATCACTGGAGCCGGACGTTCGCGTGTGGGCTACGTCTACGTGTAGCTGCCACAGAGACAGAGCCCGAATCGTGAGCGCCCCGATCGGAAGGGCAACAATAATTCCGTGCTTCCTGCTTCGTATTTTATTTATTTGTTCTGTGCACGTGACAACAACCTTTCAATAATAATTCGTTTTAAGCCAGATTGTGGATCATGTGAATTAGGAAACTCCCATGCCACTATTCTCATTTTTCATTTCCGTCTTCCTAGTCTAACCCACCTCTTATGCGCTTACCGTGAAAAAAGAGAGATTACATACGATGTATTGAAAATAAAGAAATATATATTATGAATTTAGAAAAAAAAAGGGAGAAATGTTTAGTAATGACTTATTTTAGAATAAAATTTTGAATCTAAAAAATGTAAATAAAAATACAACACTGGCTTAGAAGATTTGGACGTGGGTTGTCGCGTTTAACATCAGAACAAGTTTTTTTTACTTTTCAGATGAAATCACGGATATTAATTTATTACTGTTCCGTAACTCGAATTCCTTGGAGGAAAATTTGTTCAAGCTTGACGTCTAGTCAATCAACGGGCTGCACATGCCTCCACGACACACTCACTCGGAGATAGCGATCCAATAAAGAATTGCATCAGCCGTTATCCCCTTGGAGACGACTGTAGGCCCATCCTCCCTATTTCAACCGGGTCCATGTTCCCCCGCTCTCCGCCTTCTTCCTCCTGCCCGCAACACGAAACGAAAGCGCAAATCCACCCAAAAATACATTAGAAAAAAAACAAAAAGTGCGCAAAGCATCGCGAGAACACGCAACGCGAGCTCCGCAAAAAGGCCATTTCCGCGGACCCCGTCCGCTCGCTTCCTTCCTCCTCGACCCCCGAGCCCCGACCTCTCTCCGTCATCGCAGGCACGGCGGCGCCGCTCCCCGGCGGGATGAGTCAGCCGGCGCCGGCGCCGGCGGAGGCGCACCAGTCGCGGCTGCTCTACGAGCTCTGCGCGCTCCTGCTGACCATCCTCCGGTCGCCCCCGGACGACGGGGGCGCGGGGGGGAGGCCGCCGCGGCCGCTGCTGCCGAGGCACGTGACTCCAGCGGGGGTGGCATCCATGCTGCTGGGCGCGTCCATAGCGCTGATGCTCTGCGGCTCGGTCACCTTCATGCTCGGCTTCTTCCTCATGCCCTGGGTCCTCGGCCTCGGCTGCGTCTTCCTCTTCGTCGGCTTCGTCACCAACCTTTCCGGGATCTGGAGGGCCATCCTCTTCTGGCCCCCGGCCGCCTCATCGCCCATGGACGCCTCACCATGTACGTCATCTCGCCTGATTAGGTTTTCATGTTTATGGAGGATCGATACTGGAATTCACTGTAAATCATACCGTAAGTGCGTAGTAACTGGGAAATACAAGAATTGGGGCACTTCCTATGCTTGATCAGGGTTCAACGCGATGAAATTGGCAGTTCCTATGCTTGATCTGTTTCTATGATTAATTTCTACCCAATTGGCAGCACTCATAGACTCTCTTGTTCGAATTGTTGCGAATGTTTTTTTTTTTTTGCGGTAAGTTGTGAATGTTTATATCGGAGTGTATTCTTGCTGCAAGTTGGAAATTTAGGATATGCCTGTCACTTTATGCAAGACTACACCACGAACATGGTCAATTGACTTTTAAAAGCAATGGAGAAAATCAGCATGAGTGGATTCGTAGAACAATCTGCCCTGCCTTTTGCAATGTTATTCTTTTTTCTTTGTACTGACGATATTAGCAAAAGGACTTAACAAGTGGCCAGCACCGCCAGTCGAAAGAAAAGCAAAAAAAGCAAAAGGGTAGCAAGGGCAGTTTGCGTGTTGGCTGTTGCTTCAAGGCAGTGTAAAAGATCGCTTGCTGTGTGTTTTAGACCATAGTGGGAAAGAGCATGCTTGCTGTTGCCTGTTTCTACAAGCCCGTGGCACCACTTAACAATATGTGGAGTCAAAAGAAATAAATGAAATGGGAATATTTATTTGTCTGATTGCTTGTTGCTTGCTAAGTGGGAGACCATGGAGAAAAAACCTTTGCATGTTCGTTTGAGTTGATGGGAGACATGGGATTGGTTAAGAATATTTTTTTGTAGAAACTGAGTTCATTAAGAAATATGGTTGAGATGAACACTTTACAAAATAAGAGAGAAATGACCTTGGGGTATGATCCTCCCTGTTCTATTAGCTAAAAGGTGAAACAATACTGCAGATAGGTGGACATAAACTGGCTTTATTCCTTTCAGCAGTTCCTTATCATCCTCACAATTCTTGAAGGAATATATTTGTTAAATACTAGTCCTATAGAATAAAGAATTTGAGACACATCAGTGACGTAGTCGTAGACAATAGCCTCACTTTCGTCGTTAACCTTCGATTAGCACTAGAATAGAGTAAATATATATTTAATTTTTGCTGTGCTGAAGAAGCTGGTAAATCAAGTATCTTGAAGAACACCAATTACCAAACATTCTACATCTACACGATTACCATTTCTTTGTAAAGCCAAGCAATGTCATTATCATGCTACAAAAACGTTTTGCTTTGTTGCGTCCGTAAGTGTCCCATGCAGCACTGTAACAATGCCTTTCTGTTGTCTTCTTCCTGCAGGGCATATGTTTTCCAAGCCTTCGTTCATGCCGATGTGACGCCAAATACCACATCGGTGGTGTATACAAG
Organism: Oropetium thomaeum; assembly: GCA_001182835.1. Taxonomy (NCBI): domain Eukaryota; kingdom Viridiplantae; phylum Streptophyta; class Magnoliopsida; order Poales; family Poaceae; genus Oropetium; species Oropetium thomaeum. The sequence goes on along the minus strand of LFJQ01000099.1, from coordinate 230,895 downwards.
TAGGGGAGTTTGATAAGAACTGTTATTGCTGCGCAGCGTATATTTTTCTTCCTGGGATTGCTCCTTTTCTATCACAAAACTGCCACAAATCTGAATGGTTTTATGCTATGACTAGGAGGGTGTTCTTTTGTACATACGGGAAGGATTTCTGATGTAACTACCACATGGGGCTTATATTGCTTCAGAAATGTTTTGGTTTCTGTTCCTATGTGGAACAACATGACAAATATTTCAGTTTATATCTCCCTTATATATTGTTGTTCCAATGGGCCACTTGTGATGTTATCTTATAGCTTTGCTCATGTTGAAAAGGACTAGCTGCAGATCTCTATTTCCACATGAATTGAACCAACAGTGCAGCTTATGTTTTGAACCATGAAATGAAATATAAATTATGAACTTGTGGGTTTTTCTGTGTCCAGTTCCTACTATGTTTCTCTGCAAAGTGTCACCTGCTGACATGGCGCACACTGAACTTATCTCTTGCCTTCTGTTGCTGTGATGTTACGCAAAATCTGAAGAAATTCAGACACGCGGTCTTCCCTCGCATTACCCTTTGTCTCCTCAGCTGACACGTCACCATATCCTTTCCGAGATGAACCAAGCACAAGAGTCTCAAAAAAAGAAGCAAGCGCAACAGACCTCCTTGTCACAACTCGAACTCACACAAGTGCTTTTATGCCCTGAGCACCAAAAGGCTATCGAGATATTCAGATGGCAACAGCTAACTGCGCTCCCTGCCCCGTAGCGTTGAGTTGGGTAGGCCCGGCCGAAAGAAAAAGTTCGGGGGGGATGGCCGATGGCTTGCTTGAAGAAGCGACCGCCCCACCACAAGAAAGCTTTACGTGCCTATCGCCGTCAAGCAACTGGCACCGACGCGCGTTTTATGACCTTTGTGCTAGCTTCTTTGCAACAGCCACCAATACGGCGATGGGTCAAGGTCTCAAGGAGCGACGAGCGAGAGGAACCAGGGCCACGTTTTGAGCATCATCCACCATAACCAGAGCACTTTCCCGAACGCCAGGGGAGTCCAACATTGGAACTCTCGCAAGTCAACGACACATCCAAATGGGCTTACAAATGAATTCTAGTTGTTTTCCGAATAATAACAAGTCAAGAAAGGAAGAAGTACAAAAGTTTGTCAAAGAAAAGAAAATTTGAACTGAGCTAACATCTGAACACCGCAATGGTGAAATCCGAAAACATAAGAAGAGCTGCTACCACAGAATCAGACCCTAGACATGCCTACCTTACGCTCAAATAAGCGGCGCAAAAGGTAAACCTGCACAACACTAGCTGCAACTAGAGCAGCTGATTCAAAGAGTGCCTTGTGAAATGCCCTCCTGCTCATGCACTCATTTACTGCATCACAATATCAAAGGAACACAAAGAACTTTTAGCAACAAAAAAAGTACATGTTTGTATGGTAATGAAATTTTGCACTCAGAGATTAATTAACTGCCGAAGCAATCGAAAATAGTATATGCAAATTGGAAAACAGTCAATTTTATATCGAAAGAAGATTGATTATGTTCAGACAGCAGGCTTAAAACTCTGAATGCCGGCAAATGATTAGTAAGAACAAGGAAGTCGCATGTTGGCCACCAAAGTAACCAAACTATTTCAGAAATTAATTTATTATGTATTATTGGCTACAACTCTGAACCATAGTATTAAGAAAGAAAGAGAGAAGGCAGAAGGGACTTACATATTGCTTGGCGGTCTGTTTGGGCCTCCAACCAGTGTTGTTCGAACTGGATGTTGTAAAGTGCTGAATCCAACTTCGCAATCTGTTCGAACAAAGGGCCAAAATGCTCTGCATTTTTTTTTCCCAGAAGAAATGAAAACCCTTAATAATACGCTGCACGTTACTAGTCGAGTTAGAGGAGTTTAAGGAAACCCAACTCATACCTTCTTTGGCATGTTGGTCAAAATATGAATAGTGGCCAACATGCACATCAAAGTCTACAGTTTCATGATACGGTGACTTGTTAGTGAAGCAGAAGCGATGGACACCCCTCTTCTGGACTAAAAATTCGAACTTATCACTGATCTTGTCACGAGAATCATGGATTTGGTCGCCTTTCGGATTTTTAATCTGCCACGAACAAGAAATCGAATCAGGTTTGTAGTGATGTGATGTGACTTATTATGGACTATACAAAGGCCTTAGTAGTTATTGCTCCTAACAGCGAAAGCATGCACCAAAAAAAAAAAAAAAAACACGAAAAAGGAGGGGGTGAGCCATACCACAAGATCCACGCCATCTTCAGTGTAATGCCACGGGGTATCCGCCTTGATGACAACAAAGGAAACATGAACCGTATCCCCTTCGTAATCGACGTTATGGGAGAAGCACTCCTCCCTGTCGATCACGAAGCGGATAGCCCCAGCATTGCGCAGGAGACACGCGAGCCAGAGGACTAAGAACAGCCCTAGTCCGGGATTCCTCACACCACCCATCGTCTCTATGGAAGTAACAGATAGCAATGAACAATCAGACCCTGTAGGAAGGATCAAAATCCAGACACTACTCTAACTGTACGGACGAAATTACAAGTATTACCTATGAAAAGATTCTGCAGAACTGAGAAGAACGGATACTCTGCTTACCAACAAAGAAGAGGATGGCAATCCAAGTCAGGACTCAGGAGGGAGGACGCCGGCAACACCTACAGGTAACAAACAGGTGGAGAAACGGAGGTGCAGCTGCGGTGGATCTGGACGGAGGTGCGTTCGGAGTTGGCCTTGGACGCAATCCGGGCGGGCAATCTTCTTCTCCCGGCCTCCCGCCTCCGTCCCGGAGCTTGTGCGCGAGATCAGGACGCCGGCCCCGTCTGTTTGATTTGATGATCCCGCCGTAGAGAGATTAGATTTAGAGAGCACGGGAACTTGTCTTTTCGTTGGGTTAACGGCTTGCTCTTTACCTTCGGCCTTTTTTTGTGTCATTGCATCGCCACTCCAAGTACGCGACGTGCATCGAAGGCAATTTGCCCACTTGCAGGGAAACGTAGATGTAAGCGTGCAAAGTTCCCGTGGGCTAGGCTCAATGTCTGGTTGCTGCTCTGCCAGATTACCCGCATTTGCCAAGCCCATTGTTCCAAGTTCCCATGGCCATTTATATGAATACCAGGTTCTCCCAGGAATAAAAATATAGGAAGCAACGTCCAATATTCAGAAGAGGCAGCAGAATTATGGCCACAATGCTATCCTCTTCCTATGGTAGTACAAATTTCAGAAGTTACTGTACGATAATACTAGCAACAGCACCAATCTTCATACTAGTATCAGTAATACCAGCAAGAGCGACATTGCTGAAAGTTAAAAGTGCTTCTCAACGCATTTGCCAACGAAAGAGGTCAGTAGTAGAATAAAATAAACTTTGGCTCGACACCACTGTAAACTCTTGACTTTCAAAGTTTCTAAACACGGTCTGGTGAACAAAAGATGTGAAACTAGATTCAGAAAACCACAGTACGAGGTGCGCAATGCTCATCATTGGTTCTTCCCCGTCAAAACAAGGAAGTTACAGATGGGAGTCAAACAGAGGCTAACTTAGGTCATCCGCTGTGCAGCCTCCTTGGCGAGCAGCTTTTCCCTGGCCCTGGTCTTGGCCTGTGACTTGGAGCCCATGATGCCACCTCCCCACTTCTTTCTCACCTCATCGTACTTGTCATTGAAGTTGGCCTGAAGAATACATGTCACCAAGTGAGCAAATGTATCATTCAATGAAGACTAAAAGATTGCTACAGGTTACATTACCTTAATAGCCTCCAAGATCTTGCTGAACTCAAGCTTGTCCTCGTTCTTGACAGTGGTCAGACACAGAACAGATGCAGTCTTCTTGTGAACAATCTACACAAAATTGAAGTAAAGAACAAAGCAGTATTTTAGATAGCACAGACGGAATCTGCAAATTTGAAACAATGGCATCAGAATAAAAACATACCGATCCAAGACGGGCCTTTCCTTTAACAATGCAGTAAGGGACCTCCATCTTCCTGCAAAGGGCTGGTAGCCACACAACCAACTCAATTGGATCGACGTCATGAGCGATGACAACAAGTTGGGCCTTGCTCTGAACAAAATGCAATTAATACAACATCAATGCTTGCTGTCATGAAACTATTACACCCTTAATGATGAAGTTCAAAGGGAGAAGTGATTAAGTCATACCTGCTCAATAAGGTAAGTCACATGGTTCAGGCCATACTTCACAACAATAGGTTTCTTAGCCTCAACAGTTTTGCCTTCGTTCTCAGCCTGAGCCCTCTTCAAGAGCCTCTCCTTCTTGGCAGCCTTGTCCTCAGGGCGGTACTTGAGAAGCATCTTAAACAGGTTGGTTGCTGCAAGGAACCATTCACATCAGTAGTTCTTGTGGTTTCTAGTGAACTCATCACTGCACCGATTTCCAAAACTAAACCATGCCAATTTGCAAGGGAATATCACCAAAAAAATTTTACAAGGGAACACTGCAGTAGTAAATCAAGCAGACTGTGTGTACTTTCCTGAAGGTAGGAAAACGAATGGTTCACAAGTGATAATGCCTAAGCAAAACTAATGAAAGGGTCCATAAATCTAATTAAAAAGAGAATTCAAACATAAACACTGAGTTTGAACACATCTTATCAAGTGTAACAAGAACGCAAAATGGCTAAGAGCATAGAAGCTAGCTTATTTATTAATCCACCATGCTAATGATTTACATTGGTTCCGTCGACTATTTTAGGCTCATAGAGTGGGCACTACTGACTTTTTTTTGGAGTAAAGTGGGCACTACTGACTGAGCGAGGCAATGTGCTTCCCACTTGCCAGGTCCAACGCGAGCTCTCTATCATACTATCGTAGGCGCGGGTGACAACATACCGAGGTTCTTGTCGAGGGTGCGTGTGAACTGGTTGAGCGCCGGCGGCACCTTGAGGCGCTGCTTGAGGATGCGGCGCTGGCGCTGGATGCGCACAACCTTGGGCCATTTCACGAATCGGTGCAGGTCCTTCTTGGGCGGTAGAGCGCCGCCGATGCCAAACTGCTTCGGCCTCTTCTCGAACAGCGGGTTCGTTACCTTCTCCTGCACCAAGCAAAACCAATCCATTTAAAGTAGGCTCGCGAACCGCTGCAGCTCGAACCAGAACATGATAGGGTACAACACTTACGGTTTTCTTCTTCGCCGGTACAGGCGCCCTGCCACCTCGCTTCGGGGCCTGCAGATTTGTGATGCGGAACTCTTAGAACATGAATTCTGAGCAGTCACTAGAAAGATCAGCTGCCATACATAGCTACGACTACAAGTACATTTAGGGCTGTTCCGAGATCTATGAACCAGATTGAGACATCACCGAATAAATCATGAAAACACCAGGCGTTTTCCAACAGTAGAGATTGAAATGGTGGAAACCAACATGGACAAAGAGCGAATCGACGACGAGACCGCACGTACCATTTTGGCGGAGGTGAGCTTGGTGTTCCGAACGGGAGAGAACGGCGCGATGGGGGCAGAGGCGGCGAGTGGCGATCGGAAGCAGACATGTGGTTTAATAAAGGAAGCCTCAGGGCGACGTGAACCATTTCTGGACGTCGGATGCAAGGTCAGCAAGGAATTCAGGTAATCTAGACCGCTCCCTTTCCAGGATTAGGGTTTAGGCGGACGCCGCTGCCGAGGGACATGCGAATGTAGATGGGCTGGGCCAGTTATTCGCGGAAGGACTAGACACCACGCAGCGCACGGTTTGGGCTGCATCTGGCCCATACCGGAATCGTCCTAGGCTGCAAAGTGTTTGAGTCATGTCCCATGCTCTTTCACCCGACGCCTGTCTCTTCAACCAGATCAACCAGCTTATGCGTCCAAAATAAAACATATATCAGTCTGTTGTTTCCAAATGTATTTTTTTTTTCCCGTGGTTGATGGTTTCACGTTGGCGCTTAAGTATTCCAAAAGTTAACTGATATAGGGTAAATTTCGATTGATTTAAGCAGTATCGTATTACGGTTCATGTACGTCCATGCTACGTTCCTTCATTGATACAGTCAAATCATGACCCTTACGGGTTGACCCATTCAGAAATTATAATAGTATTTAGCTTTTCATAAACAAATATCTCCAGTTAGCTTCTCCCATTAGTCTTTTGGATCTTTATGTCGAACCGATCGAGTGTATGTGTGGAATATTGTCCTTTATTTTGAAGCTGGATAAATATTTATTAAAGGTATAATATTTTTTGTTTAATAGTGAAAATTTTAATAAAACGGGATTGGATAATTTAGGTGGTTGACTCCACATCCAATATTGCAAAGTTCTTGAGGTATTAGTAAAATCTGAGTCCCCTGATCGAGAAGGCGACAAACCCTATTGATTATTCTATTGATTGTTGATACGTGCGTTCATGAAGCATGAGAGGATAAGGGAGAGAATCCTAATGATGGGCTCATGTTGCCGTGGAGATGTTTCATGGATAGAGATTCAATACCACTAGTCTTTTGTCTTCCTTGAATTTAAGCATTTAAATATCACTGTGATTCCCTTTTGATCTCAGCCCAATAGCTGAAAATTCCTAGGTTGTGCGTGGTCGCACAGATGACATTTTTCTTCGACAAAGTATAGAATTCTGTACTGATAGTTGCATGATTAATCGAAAATGAAATGCAACAAAATTTGCAAGAAAAATAATATATCTATAATTTGAAGTTATATTCCACAAACATTTCACTACCTATTCTGATTGATTTACAAACCTGCATCAGCAGGTACATGCTACTCGCTAGTCCATAAACAATGCCCTGGGACTCTGACTGCTTGGAGCTGCGATCAATGTCAAAGAACACCACCAACTCGAGGCTGGAGAGTGGGAAGAGACAATTAAACCACCTATTCTCGCTATCGGGGCATCCACTTGATTTGCACGCGACTAATGTCGGTGATCAGCAGCTCGGGATCGGCAAGAGCACGCTGCTATGACCGGCCGAGGAGGACTGCCCGGCCTGTGGCGAGTTGATGGTAAGAGTGGCTCCTGACGAGGCCGCAGCTCGCCACGGCGAGCGCCTTGTCCTCCTCGATCTGCTCCAGCACCCGCACGAACTCGTCGGCGTCGCAGGGCAGCGCGAGCGGGCCCGTGGCCGCGTACCCGAACGCCTCCTCGGCCTCCTCCAGCAGCGCCCGGAACAGAGGGTGGTTCACGCACTCGGTCCGGATCACGAAACGCTGCCGCCCTTCGCCGACGTGCACCGTGAAGCACCCCTCCGGCGCCGGTCTTCTCCGCATTCTCCGCACGCTTCGGCACCGGTCCAGCGTCTTCATGATCATCCCCAGCTTCTTGCCTTTCTCCATGACCATGGCGACCAGCTTCTTCTTCGTAGGAGACTTGTGTAAACCTAGCTTACAAAATTGCAGGCGGTGTTGTCTGGAATCAAAATCAGGCAGAGGGTAACGTGTGTGTTAAGTTCTACTTTACGCTAGTCAGGACTCGGGAATGAGAAGATTAGAGAGGGTGGTGTTTTTATAGAGGGAGGGATGCAGAATGTGAATCAAGCTAGAGAAAGGGTCTTGAGGTCAAGAGGCTCTTTTATTTATTAAATCACTAGGAGCCAGGCCGGATTAGGGAGAGTTTCTCTAGTTTTCACGCGCATTATTGCCTATATAGAACTATATGCAGTTGCGTCACTGGCATATATACTAGTATGATACACTTGTTAGAGTACGGTTTGGCAGTTTCAAAAGGTTAATAACAACTGAAAATTGCAGGAGCCAGGAAATCCACGGCTCCATGCAGGCATACATCAAGACGGACCGAAGGGGCCAGTTAATGGCGTCATGACAATAATAGCATTTGATTAAGCTCCAAGTCCTCTCTGACCCCTACTGAATGATTGCTGTATTAGTTTGGAGGTGTGAAACGCCGCCCTAACCACAAGGGTTGTTTAGCTTGACAACGCTCCATCAGGTCATAGCTCCTTGCAAGATTGATTTATGTGGTTCAGTGTCTGCATATGAGTCACCAGAATAATTCAACACCTGGACCGAGAACCAGCCGTGATTCTAGCATCCTTCACATATGAAGCAGGGCCTCATATCTAACCGTGTGTTGATTGTCAGTGCTTTCTACACTATTTATTCCCACTGAAAAATAATAGGACGAGCGTGACAGCATCCTATTCTAAGGCATCGTTTAACATATGAAGTCCAAGATAATAGGAGACTAATCAATCATCCTGATAAACTCTATGTTGAGCAACCAGCTACGGACATGTGGACGTAGCCATCTGGTCCGTTTAGTTCATACATTCCATCGGAGAATCAACGGCAAGGCACGCTTTTGACGTATAACTACCAGAACCGCCAATTGCATTCAGAAAATTACTTTTAAGCTGTGTGGAAATTAGTAAAGGTGGGTCTGTGCTCAGTTGCAGTTGAATTTTCATTGGACAAACAACACCAATGAACATTGTTTCTACAGAGTATCGCATCAGCATGTTTGTTCATGAGCCCAATGAACACCACGGCTACACACCATATCACCAGCACAAGCAGCAGTTACATCTTACGTGCGAGCTTGACCAAACACCGCGCGACCTCCCAGTCCCTCACCACAAACACACAGAATCCGAAATGGCTAGAATGCTAAAAATCTCATGTCTTGACAAGCTTCTTCTGAAACTGGTTCATGGCTAAGGCTGCGAGGTCGCTTCTCTGTCAGGCGGGAAACGGTAGAACGGCGGCGGCGGGGCGGACGACGCTGGCGCCGGCTCATAGAGCGGGAACGGCATGAACGGCGGGCGCAGGAACGGAACAAGCCATTCCGGAACGGGGAAAGGCCACGGGAACGACACCGTCCCACCGGGCGACGCGGGGAACGGGAGCCACCGAAACGGCGGCCAGAATAGCGGCAAGAACGGCCAGAAGAAGAGCGACGATCCGAACGCATCCCCGCCGCCTGTTGGGCAGAGGGCGGGGCCGTCGCGCTTGGCCGGACGGAAGTTGAGAGCGTTGAGGTTGAGGAAGCAGGCGTTGGTGGCGCGCGAGCGCAACGCGACGTGCTGAGTGGAGCCCCTCGTCAGGCCGGGGACGTTGCAGGCGGCGGAGGAGCTCCGCACGAGCGTGGCGCGGCACGCCGACCGGAGCTCGTGGCCCTCGCGGCACGCGAAGCCCGCGACGGTGGGCACGTCCAGCTTGTACACCCCGTTCTGGTCGGTCGTGCGCTCCGCCGCCAGGGAGAGCTCCTCTGACGCCGTCGAGTTCACCTTGAAGTTGCACTGGATCAGCACCTTGGCTCCTGCGTGCAGAGTCTCTCACTTGTTAGTGAAATCAACATTTGAGCTCCTGGCAACGATGTCATGGCAGGACATGGCAGCAACATTTGATTTCAGCTCCTGGCAGTTCATATTTGTGGCACTACTAGCTACAGTACTAAATTTGTAGAATAATACAAAAACAGTTCGCAGCTCAAAATAATTGAAGTAAATATGATATGTCAATAACTATAATTTTCACGGAAATAGCCTAAAATATGAACTAGTAGATTTTATTGGCGACTAAATTTAAGTCCTACTCCTATACACTTTTTGCAGTTGAGTCCAGTGGGGATTTTGATCAGTCCATATGAACCGAAACTTTTTTTTTTGGCAATGCTGAGAACTACAGCGCACTGTAACTCTGCAAATTACAGTACTTCCTAAAAAAAAAGAGGTTATAACATATTAAAGCGGTAAAATCTAAGAAAAAGTAATAAATCCTCCCTAAATGTCTGAAATTTAGCATTGTAGATTCAGCAGGAAAAAACTTGTAATAAATCTACTGACATGCGCACACGGTAAAACTCAATGCAAAAATTCTTACTGTTTCTCTTACTGTTTCTCCAGCACATTCTGTGCTACGTGCCTACGTTTTCCCCTAGTACTTGACAAAGCAGTGATCAAAGCCAACGGCAGTGCGGAACTGTGGCTAGCTACTACAAGCATTTCCACTGACCTTTGAGGAAAAAACTGTGCTTGGAGAAGGTGTTGTTGGAGCAGGCGTCGCAATAAACAGAGCCGACCACAGTAATATTGTTGGACATGAACTTGGCTTCCGTGCCACCGAGCATCAGCAGCGTCAGGGCCAAGAACACTGCTGCGATGGGAGCCGCCGTGAAGCCGCTCACCATTGTGGCCATCGGTTGCGCAAGCTCGGGAGGGAATCGGCAATGGAGAAGTCAGAGGTTGGTGACAGAAGGTGAGAGACAGAGAGCTCAGAGAATGGGGGGTGACTGTGAGGAGGAAGCTTACATGGAACAGAACAAACGCATGTGAATCCGGCTTTGGACTGGCGCGGAGACATGGAGGCGATGGTCAAGCGCTAGCCTCTCTGATATGTGTGGTCTCCTCGTTTCCTTCTTCTGCCCTGCTCGGTGAACGGAGATGGGTGAAATGGTGCATGTGATTGGGTTTCTGGGGCCTCGTAGGATTCTCCAATTTGCTATTGTAGAATTGTACTTGGTTCAGTTGGAAGATCACACTGGACTGCTTTCTCACTTGTGGTAAGCTTGTTCAAGTTCAATGATTGGAGAGGGAAAAACTGTGAGCGTATTGGGCTGCAAATGGGCCTAATGTTCCGATAGTTCGTTGAAGCCGTACTAATAGGACCATAAACAGATTTGGGCCGCTTTAACCTTACGTTGAAACCACACGAAGAGCCGCGTGGTGTGGATCATCAGCCAAAAAAATAAATAAATAAATAAATAAAATAAAATGGCGTCCTCGAATAGAACTGAATATTCTTCAACAAAGTTAACGACGCTTCTTTTGATTTATTGCGCAAACCAGATTTTCTTAATACCAAATATACAACCTCTTAATTAAGAACACAAACGAATCAAAATGAACTGCAGACAACAGAGACTAACTAGAAGAAGAACAAACACCAGTATGCATTTCCCTACTGACTTGGCGGTTCGCCCAGCCGCCGCGCACCCGCATCCAACGTAGTAGTAACAACAAGCACAATGATCACGCAACAGGTCGAGCATGGACGGGGGGCGTTCAGGGCGGCGGCAGGCGAGAGGCACGGTTCAGAAGGCCTTGGCGGCGGCGGCCTTGCGCGGCGACGACGCCACCACCTCCTGCTCCATCTTGTGCAGCTCGGCCAGCACCGGGATCGTGAGCGCCGGCACAGCGAGGGGTAGCTCCATCAGCTCCTCCTCCGACCGCGCCACCCCTGGTAAGCTCGCGGTGGTGGTGGTCGCCGTCATCGTTGGCAGCACCGCCGCCGCTGGCTTGGGCTTCCGGTAGCAGAGGTAGAGCACCATCTGGGTGAAGCTGAAGAAGAACCCGCCCACGTTCGGAAGCTGTGTGAAGAGAAGAACGCGAACGCATCGACACATGATTAATTAATTAATTAGCTTGATTCATTATGTATTGTATTAACGATCGCACAACAGGATTTTTACCGCGACGTAGAGGTCCTTGGTGAAGAGGCCGTAGAAGAACCAGGCGACGGCGCTGAGGGTGAGGAAGAAGGACAGGGAAAAGGGCATGAACTCCGCGCTCTTGGTCCTGATCACGACGAGCTGATGATGTACAAGCAACATGGACGAGCCGTCAGTTTTTTAATAATTCAGACAATCAAGTTTGGATGGAACATATATATGGATCATGGACGGGCACACACGAGGTTGCCAATTGCCATAGAGAGAGAGAGAGAGAGAGATTCATGTTCAGCTTACGATGACACTCATGGGAGCGACGAAGACGGCCATGGAGAAGGCGAGGCAGATGCTGCCGAGCACCTTCACGCGCTGAGCCTCCGCGACGAGCATGAGGGTGACTAGGACGATGAGCGAGAACCCCGCCACGTTCAGCAGGAAGAAGGTGGCGAGGGTCCTCAGCTGCATTCAGAAATATGAAATGAAACCATGTTCTGCACAGGCCTGATCGCGATGACACAGCGATTTAATTACCCTTGCGGCTCGTGGCGCGTAGATGAGGTAGAGGACGATGTAGGCGGACTCGACGACGCAGCCGAAGGCGTTGATGGTGAGCAGCGGGCTGGAGTTGGACTTGACCAGCGCGTACAAGATCCACAGCGCGCAGCTGAAGAGCGCCACCACGTACGGCACCGAGCTGAACCCCTCCGTCGACTTCTTCCGGTACACGCGGAGGAACGTTGGCCTGTCGTAAAAATATACTATTCAGCTGTGTGTGCATATATACTGCTTGCTCGTCATCAGGAGCTGAGCAACAACACGTTACGTACACTGGTATAGTTGTTAATTTCAGCAAGAATATATAACTCACGTTGGTGCGAGGAACACAAGGAAGGAGACGATGTTGCCTGCAAGAAAACAGACGGCGGCAACTTCTGTCAGTAAAGCGACCTTGCATGTCACGCTTTGTTCTGCCTTTTTTTTTTTTTTGGGTTCTGCGATATAGGACAAGTATACCTAGAATGCCAAAGGCAGAGGCCCATGGGTGCTCCATGGAGAAGAGCCCTCCTGCCATTCTTCCAAGTTTGGTTTTGGAGTAGCACACAATCTACTAGAGCTAATCTCAATTAAGCGGCTTGCCACTGCTAACTAGTGTGTGACCAGGAGTAGTATTAGACGACCTCTGTTCTTCTCTTCACCTTCGCCACTAACCCCCCTCTAACTCTGTGCTCCACTACGATGAATAATGCTTGTTGTGTGCTTTGGCCTTGCGCTCGGACTCGTGGTATATATAGGACTCCAAGCCCGGAGCTTTCTTGATGAGGCAAGTAGCCCCTGGTTCTCCAGGCACCGCTCCATTAGCAACCATTTAATGTCCCTCCGTTCAAGAATATAAGAGTTTCTGAAATTTGATCAAATTAAAACATTTTGAAATCTAGCTACTAATAGCAAAAGGTACTACATAAAGATGGATAATATATACGTGGCATGTGTGCTATAGATCAACATATATAGAACATAATTCTTGTATCTGAAATAATTTGATTTACTAGATATTGCAACTCAAAGTTAACAAATTTGACCAAACCCCGGAAATATTTGCACATGATATAAGCAATGAACACATTTAATAATTTGGTTGGAATGGTCAAATGCTGATAATTTATATAATCATTTATATTTAGATTCTGGCCACCGCATTATATTGCGGATCATTTATCCAATAAAAATTATTTCAGCCCCGGAGTATAATTAAGAAAGTGTCCACAGATATTATTTGCAATGCATTATTGCTGAGGCTCAAAAGAACTTTAGATTATATTAATTGATGCTCATGCATCCATGGATCTGACGTGTAATAAAATAATTTAATTTGGCTATCAAATATATAGACGACAAGTCTGGATTAGTACAAGAGGTATTTTTACTTTCATTTTCATTTATTCTAGGCACATATATGCGCCCTCTGACATAGAAAAATAGGAACGCATAAACGAAGAAAACCCGAAACCAAATGTGCCACGGAAGTTCACTTTTCCGGCCACAAAGTTGTTGGGGATGTGTAACAAAGGTCGACGGCGCCTTGCATGACGTGTATTGTGATGTCATAATACACCCGTCATTGTCAAAAGTTGCAGGAGAGATGTTGCAGTTTGTCGAAGATATAACTACTCCTATGTATATAATGATGTGCTCCTTGACACTGGAGTTCACTGGTTTTGTGAGCCTGAAGCTGGCTGTCAATGAAGAAGCTGGACATATATCAGTTAATTAAGCAGAACCACGAGTTTGGGAGTTTGAGGCAAAGAGTGGCAGAGTCCACGTACGGTGACGGTGAGTAGCTATGTGCATGAATGCGACGAGGAAGACGGACCATGATGGCATGCTACACTTTATCGATGAGGAGGAATGGTGCCCATATATGAGAGCGGGCAAACGCTTTTGCACCTTTCTTCGCCGAGGCATGATTGAGGGACAACTCCCGTCCCGTGCTAACTAGACAGCACAGTATATGTTTGCTAGTTTCAACATGTCCGGGTACTTACTGTTTGTCACATCTTTTCATGCATCTAGGCTAAGTGTGCACGTTACGTTCGCTCTTGTGCCGCACAGATGTGACGCAAAACAAGGACTTAGTCAAACCATAACTTAATTAGGTAGCATAATCCCTTGTTATGCATAATTCTATAGATTCCTAAGTATATATAGAGATCAACCTAACTTTTGTGTGTTATAATAGTAGATTATTGATATTAGTTTTTCCGTTAATTGAAAGATCATGACTAGTGCTATCTGCAGTTTGCAATCCAAAGGTATATATAATATATATATATATATATATATATATATATATATATATATATATATATATATTATAGCTGGCTACATAATAGTTTATTCTGTAGTCAGGTCCAACAGATCACTGGCTGCGCTGTGTCGGCCCACCCGAGCAAAACCCCACCAGCGGGGCACCATTCTCGCTCGCTCGCCCGTCACTGTGGCTTACCTTCGCATCTCACAGCAGCCTACAACCGTCCTCCGTCCACCATCCACGTTCTCTCGTTACAGTTCTCGTCAACCGTATTGCAAATCATTTTCTTCTTCCCGTCGTCGACGTCCCGTTTTCCAGCTGGCCGCGGCCACTTCCATACGATGGCGTGCTCTCCGACGACGACAATGGACATTGGATCCCGACGCCAGATCCTGCGCCGTCGCTGCTCCACTCAGAGTGCTAACACCTGCATCTTGCTAGTAGCCGGAAATACGTACATGCTCATTTTATTAACCAAATCATCCTGGTTTTGGTCAGCTAGTGGACGAATCAGCCAAATACAAAGAAAAAAAATAACATCGGCTGCAACGATGGTAGAAAATCAGCCAACCGTAAGAAGTCAAAACAAAACACGATATGTCAAACCAGAAAAAAAAAATTTGAACGGAACCCAAACCAATGACCCTTGGCAGTTGGCGCTGGCTGGAAACAGGTGCGCGTGGCCCTTTTGCGGATTGCAGACTCTAACGTCGGGTCAAGTATATGCGGCCTTCCGACCTGGCTACAGAATAGGCTATTTTGTAGACAGCTATAGATTATCCCCACTCTATATATATAAAAGAGATAAAATATGATCCTAATCATAAAGTCTCTCAAGATCAGGGCATCATCTGGCTTTAAGATACTCACTGCAAACAAAAATACATTCTTATATAGTGATGGCAGTACTTTTGTATCCAGCCGGCTGGAAGCACTCACGCAGAAAAGCAGCTAATGGTTGCTTTTGTAGCGTCTGCAGGAGCAGGAGGAACAACGTGAACTCAAGAACGAAAAGCTTTTTACTGGTGCTTTGTGTTGTTCTACCCGTGTAAGCATCCATGACCAGAGCATCTGACACACAGAGCCCGATAATTTTCTTCCGTTCTCTACTCACCCAAGAGGATTCGATCATCTGAGCTACTAGCTCCCAACTGCCGCGAACGCTTTCACCACCAGTCGATTGGTGCAGACAGGCCGAGGATTAGGCCATTTATTCCGCTTCAGAGCTACATTAATATTTATGCCTACAGAGAGCAACGGCGGCTTTACCACAAAGTTACCGATCCTGAAACTTTACAGCTGCTTCGCACGGCGACTGCTGCGCTCATTACATAGCCGCCGGTAGCTGTAGTGCATGCAGCAACAGGAGGAGGACGATCGAGGTGCATCGTATACACGCCTTTCTGTTTCGTTCGTCGCCACGCGAGCTTTAACGATCGAGATATGGTGAAATGTTGGGAAGGCAAATGTCTCGGTGCCCTGAGCACTGGCATCTTCAATTCTTCATGTACATACGCTTCCTACTAGCCAAGCTGTACTGTATAGCTGATCCAGCTGCCGCCTATGGTGAACAATAATGCGGCTGCCGAACCTGGCCTTTCGCCGAGATCGGCAAAGTTGTCGAGGGTGAGCAGAAGCCACGAGTGCCTGCCATCCCACGCGCTGCACCAAGTGGAGCATGGCGTGTCAGCCGCCCAACATACATGTGCACGAGTTGCGCCGAGATGATCTTGTTTGTACGAGGCGTTGTAATGTCTCTGCCAAAATAACTTTTGTGCTGGCCTCGTCCTGCAGTCAGAACGAACAAAAGAATGTACTAGGTTCACAATCTCAGGTCTGGGTAACTGGGTTCCTTGCATAAACTAATGTATCATCATCGTCATTATAGTTGCAAGTATAAACTGGAGAAATCACAAGCACTTTGTTGTAATCGGTAGGGCGTTGAACTCCATCGGAGAAAAAACAAAAGGTCTGTTTCGTATCCAAGGAAACCAGCACCCGGAACACCCTGCCTGGTTTTTGCGTTTCGGCTGAAGCAACAGCAGCGTGCTGAGCTGCTGGTAGTGGCAGGGCTAGCGCACCACGGGGGTACCCTCTCTGGCTAGTGGCTTCGTGCTTCTGCTCACCAGACCATGCACTCCTTTTTTGCCGGTTTATGCAACGTGTATCCTGCAGTGTCATCGCTTTGCAGCTCTCTAGGAGACCTCGGGCTGGACGGAATGAATGAATCTACCATACCTGTAGCATAGAGCTTCTTCGCTTCTCTTGCTGGGACGAATTATTTGGTTGCTCCTACCTTTTTGGCAGTGCTGCTCGAGCTGGAAGCCACTATTTTGTCCTTCACCAGCCTCTTTTACTTTCATCCGGTGATAACTCAGGCGAGTGCAACAGTTTTTACTGGATGACACTTATCAAGACTGCAATAGCTAACTCAGGATAGCATCAGGTCAACTCACACGACAAATGATGGTCTATGCAATGCAACTTTGAACCTCGGGGAAAAATATATATTTATGACCTCAGGAGATACTGAGACTCCTTTTGATCCATCATGACAGGTATTTTAAGTGGGCCAAACAAGTCCCATAACAGAGCCTCGTCTTTCGAATTAGCTTTCATGCAGGACAAAATCAGTGAATTGAATTGTAACAGGTAAAGAAGATTTGGCAATCTATAGTTAAAGTTAGATTCAAGCAGCAAGATATGAAAACCAAACACATCCTTTCTTACAGACATTCAATAATATTTACAGATAGATAACCAAACCTCTAGAGCTCCAGTTATTTCGCTTAGAACACCAAACAGGAAGAACATCAGAAGAACTGTTGTGCTTCTGAGAAGAGACAACAGAGACTCGAGTACGAAACTACTAATGCATATACTAGGTGAAGGCAAATGCGCAGAGTACACAAGGTTGCTTCTTCATTGTCTACCAGACATTCCCAAAACAGAGTCAGAACGAGTTGAATATTTGCTAGTGCGTTCCACTGGTAGCACCATGGACACTGCTAATTGAGCCCCAATGAGATTCTCCAGTTCCCATCTGTACAGCAATGCTGTCCATTGACTCTGAGGTCCCACTCCTGTGACCCCAACTTGATCGTCTTGAATGCATGCCTGCTCTACCTTCCATAAGCTCCGGGAGGGCTTCTCTGCTAAGATCTGGGGATGCATGAGTTACTCTGCCTTCTTTCTCATCCAACAAGCCCCCCAGACCGACTTCCAAATCTCTTATGTCAGCTGCTGATCGAGGTTCATCCCATGATACTGGTTTTCTACCCAGTTCAAGATCTCCAACAGGTTTTCCCATGTTTGGACTCATGAAACCCCTTGTAGGTGCACGGGCCTGCTGTAAGCCTTGCTCTACTGGAACCCTAGCTCGGAAGTTGTTCTTCGAACGAGGGACTGCAGTGCAGAAGATCTCTAGAAAGTTATTCACAATACCTCTGTTGTAAGGATTGACTCGCCTATCATAACGATACCTGAAGTTCTCGTAGGTTGTCTGCAAAGAGAGGTAAAGGTAATTATCACTATGCATAAAACCCGCTATATTTACAAAACTGGAAGGTACTGACCTGATTCGTGCTCATCAGGTAGAAATGGAAGACAGACAGACCACCCACAAACCACACACAGATGAAGCAATAGATGATCAGAACAATTGATGCCGGTGTCTTCAGCATTGCTTTCCAAATAGATAAATGTTCTGCATCTCTGATTTTGATGATGTAAACCCAGCAGAAGCCAAATACATAGAGGCAGAGTAGTGTCGTTGAGAATACAAACATATAGAAGAACCGATAATTGCGCTGCAGCAGAGAGAGAAAATATTGTCAACCCTTAAGAACAAAACTGTTTTAAGTGTGAGAAACCCCGCCACGCCAAGATAACAATACTGCATGCTACATTAAACTATTCAAGGCATTTAGCACTATGATACTTACCAATCCTATGCACTGTCCAACCCATGGACAGTGATGATCAAAACGCTCCACACAGTTATTACAGATAGAACAGTGTGAGCATCGAGGTGGACGGTACAGCATGCAGGTGTCGCAGTACTTGACCTTCACAATGACTCCATTTACGATGACATCCTTTGTCCGTGGCAAACGCAACTGTTGTGGTGTCTGACCACTTCCGTCATTGTTCATATCAATGGCTTCAGGTTCAGGAGGATGGGTGTTACGAGGCACTATACCAGGATCTCTTCCAGAGGTAAGAAGCAGCAGTGTCAGATCCTGGAACAAAAAAATGGATAGAATTCAGCAAAAAAGATAAGCATAACAATCACACTAACATACATGTCAATAAAGTAATTTACTCATGATGCATACAAAGCATCAAAAGGCACTACTGAACTAATCAGCATCAAAAATAGAAAAAAAAAAGGAGGTATTTAAGGCTTCGCATTCAGTTAAGTAACGCACATATTAGCATATGTTTCAATGTGACAGCAAAACTGAAAGAAACATATTCTAGCAAGGTTAGTTTTGCATCTAAACTAAGGAACTTATTTTGTACTGCAGATATTTATCTGCCCACAGTTATTCACGAACAGAAATGGCAAATATGTTTCAGATATTCAAGCGCACATGTGGGAGTACTTACAGCACCCTATTATACTGGAAATAAAATAACCAATGTTCCTAGTTGCAATTCTACAGCAATTATTTTTAAAAATTGCTTGCAGAAACAAATTAATTACAATAAGAGAAAAGGGTAATTCTCAAATTTCAAAATATGATAATCAAGTTTCAGTAACAGGTATTTCAGCATTAGAAAACTAAACAAAGCTGCTCGGATTCTAACAGCTTACAAGCAATAGGTGTAGATTGTACTTTCGAAAAGTTTGGAACTCCCACATCATGAATATATAAGTATCTCAAACAGAAGGTAGTTGAAGACAAGGGAGCTAATGTGAAGTATTGTTTATACAACTATGTATTTTATAATACTACTCTACATTATTCTATGCATAAAAATAGACACAATACATTTCTTGTTTCTAGGCACATTATAAATCAGTGCCAACATGAACCAACAAACCATACAAGCTGGTACAAAAATGCCTTAAAATAGCATGAAATACAATACTTACATATATAGTGAAGACAATCACAACCACCATAATAGAAATTCCCCAATGATCAGGAAAGTCGTTAATAAGATGTCTTGCCACAAATATACAAAAGACGACCACTGGAGCAAGAATGAGGAATATAGTGAGAAACAAAGATCGCACATCAGGCCCAAATATGAACCTTCCTTGCAAGAAGAACTCCTGAAAAGAAAATTAATTCCTATTAACATAACAAAAACATTAAAGTATGGGTGAAACTGTACTAGAGAAATAGCTGCATCGAAATAAAGTAGTATTAAATATGACGAATGTTGAGTTTTCAGACAGTCCATCAAATACTTACCACAAATATACACATTGACTATCGGCCTGTTGGGTCCTTTTGCCAAGCCAGGCTACCTAGGCTAGGCTTACTACTGCAGGGTAATTTGTTCACTTTGCACATAAGATGCTTACTTTTTGGTTGTCCAGGATAAGCAAAGCCTACATCATCTAGGATTATCCATCTCTTTCAAAAAGTTCTAAAGGCCAAATAGACTACTACTAGGGTAATTCTTTCCATTTTCCCTTCCAGCTCCCTTCATGAAAAAGATCAACATCAAAGCCCATTCTTCTCCACAGACACATACACACACACACACAACAACAACAACAACGAGCCTTTTAGTCCCAAACATGTTGGGGTAGGCTGTAAATAAACCAAAAAAAAAGGACTGTAAAGGGATAGCAACCGAACCAGCACCTACTCATCGACCAACCGAACCAGCCTTCAAAGCAAACAAGTATGAGCATCAAAACTTGGAGTGAACTAGAGTTCAGCACCTACTTATCGACCAACTGCTCGACAGCAGAGGGCATCAGGTAGGATGATGCAGCCTTCGATGCGCATAACCAAGTGGGACTCAAGCTGATGGCCAGCTTCGAATCCAGGTATCAATTTGCCGCATGTGAGCTCAATTTGGGTGGCACAAAGGTTCAATTGTCACATGGGAACTTGAGATGGAGGCAAAAAGTTGATGCCATCGGAGCAGAGCTCAGTTTGGCAAGCCACATTGAGGTCGCTGGTTGCGGGAGTGAAGCTCAACAAACAACAGGCCACATCCAGGTATCATAAGCAAAGTATATTAGCTGTCAACTGAAAGGGTGCTTGTATAGAATTACAGATCATTGATTGAACATAGCAGCTCATACCCAATATCTACCAACTCGAGTGGCATACGGGAAAGGGAGAGGGAGTAAAGAAAAGAGAGAAAGGAGGTTTTGCCAGATAATAAATGTTCCCCACACAGGTTATGTAACATACATGGTGGACCCTACTACACATGTTAAAAGTATTATTAGCCAATTATGCTCATGGGGCTGAATAGATAATACTAGCATTCTGTAACGTACAAATAATTACAAAGTATATACAGATGCCACTTCCTTGTAGATGAATAGAATATAGTATCCTAATTGCCTATATATGGTAATGGGTCTTTGTAGAACAACATCATCAGCCCTCTAATGAGTTAGCCAAAATAGTAGACTAGCACAACTCTCATTTTCAACCCCACCCAAAATAATAATTTGCCAACAAACATTTCTGAAATGCAATAAATATAGAAATCTTCTGCACAGAATACCTAAGAATAATGTCCAATACAAAAAAAAAGAAGTATCTGCCTTCACAAAAATTAATATTCCCGCTAATCCAACTTTCATATTTTAAATCCCTAATAGTCAACAGGTAGGCAGCTAGAATTGATCAATATTGTTTCGATGCTTGTTCGTATTTTGTCAACAGGCAAACTAGGATTTACCACCAAAACTAATCAATAATCAATATACTACAAAAATAAAAGGCAATCATTCATATCAGATATATTCAGAATTCGGACGCCTCCCCGGACCCTGCGAAAGCGGGAGCTACGTGCACTGGGCTGCCCTTTTTTAATGTTCAACTAAAAAAATGTGCGGCCTCTTTCAACCCACATTTTATGATTCAATCCAACACCGAGCAACTGCATTGGAAAGTTAACAACGTTAACACTTAAAGTTTTGCCATCACTGAAAGTAGTGTTCGAACCCAACTTGATGTAATTAACTAATTATGGAACCAGGTCTGTGTACTTCCTACTATTCTTGTTATGGTGCTCAGCCTAAAGTGATAACACAATCAAGTGAACCCTTCAAGGTAGTATTATAAATAGAAAAAAGAAGGTAAACCACATAGGTTGGGCGACCTGTGAGTCCATCAACAGTCCAAACAAGCACATATCAGCTGCTAGCGTTACAGGTTCCAGGGCAATTTCGTACCATAGCTAAGAACAGATCAACACAACAGCCGCACAAGCATAACTCAAACGGATGTCCCTATTTGCCCTGAACCTGGTAGTCCGAGCCCTAGCACCGCACAAATCGCGGAACCCCTGAGCCGAACGCAATCACATAACAACCGTTTCTGCAAGCAATCATGTAAAACCGCATCAGGGAGCCTATACCCCCATCAAAAAACCATCGCTGATCGCCGTACACCCCAGATCCAGATCCACTGTTCATCGACGCAGCAAAATCCAAAGTAAGAGAGCTAGAGAGAGTGAGGGGGAACGAGCGCTTACGTTGCTTCCCCGCCAAACTTGGTAAACCCTAGGCTGCTCGTCGGCGGCGCCGCCGCCGCGTGACGGCGGCACGTACATCCTGAAACGCCCTTCGGTTCCTTCAACTACTCTGTCACGCCTCCAAGCCTAGCCTGCACGACCTCCAAAAGTTCACACAGCTACCTCCTCCTCGGCGCGGACCCCGAGATCTCCAGACCGAGCGCGCCCGCGACACAGCCAGCGACCGCCGCCGCCCCGGTGCGGCACCTCCTACGACGAGAGCACGGAGGGGTGGACGAGCGAAACGGCGCGTGGCTGCAGGCGGCGGCAGCGGCCGGTACGAAGGCCTGGGCGAAATGGCGAAGCGAGAGGGGGGGAGGTGAGTGGTAACGAGGAAGAAGTCGTCTTCGACCACGAGCAGGAGGGATGCATCTGGGGGTACACTTTCGCGTGCGCTTAGCAGCTGGCGAGGTGCCACCGTGTCGGCAGCAGTGGGGGCGGACGTTTCATTTCGACCCACACGGCAGCGGCAGAGGCGTCGTGCGGTCGCGCTCGCGTTTGTAGAAGTATTGTTAACGGTCAATCTGTAAAACATTTTTTGTGTGTGAGAGAGAGAGAGGAAGATATTCCGGGTGCTTTGCGATGGAGAAGGAATTTTTCTTTCCTTGAACTCGGAAGAAGGATTGTTGCTGAGAGAGAGAGAGACTGCTGCTGTTATGCGACCGCGTAGTGAACTAGGACTGTTTGTTTCCGATTATAATTTATTTATGGGCTAAAAAAAAATAAAAATTTCATCCAAACGGTCTAATTGTAATCCATGTTTTTGAAAGGCGACCGGCCCGCGGACGCGAAATAACATTGGGGCCTCGCTTTTCTTAAACGACCGCAAAAGGTCGCGTACGAGGACCGCGAGTCGCTTTTCTCCTCTCTTCTTCCTCTCGCGTTTCTCTCTGGCTCTCTCTCATCCGGCGGCGCCCCAAATCAAAGACCCTTCCGGCCGAGCAGCACGGCGGTAGCCTACGACGCCCGGCCCCGAAGGAGGGAGGAGCGCCGCCGCAGGTCCCCGCCGTACCTTCCAAGCCGCAGCTCGCCCTAACCTTCCTTCCTCTGTGCTATGCTCACTGCTGCCGCCATAGCTCGGCTGGGAGGGGCCGCTGCCGGGCAGGCTTGGGAAGGCTGCCGATTTTGGGGCGCCGCCGGCCAAGGCTCCTCCATCGCGCATCAAAGGCGCACCTAGACATGCGCGTCAAGGGCGTCACCGGCCACGCTCCTCCTCGCGTGCCACCCATGTGCTGCCTACTGCCTGGACAGTTCTTCCCTACCGTCATGGATCGGACCTTTTCTTCTTATTCTTTTTTTTCTATTTTTTTCCTTTTTTTCTATCGAGATGATTGATGAGCATTTTAATGAATGTAATGGGTAGTTATAAATCGAATGTAGGTGATGCAATATTACTTGAACTATTAATCTTGGATTGCTGCTTTTCGAAAGTTTTTGCATTAATATTATTATCAAATTGACAATCAGTTAAAAAATAAGCAAGATTATCAAACACCTTGCTTATTTGGACTCTCGCTTTTTCAGACCGCAGCATAATAAAGAAAACATACTTTTTTAATAAGCGAAGTAAAAAAAACGTATCCAAACAGGGCCTTAGGAGAACGGCTGAGCGCTCCGGAATGAGTTCCAACCATTTGACTCGGTTTAGCAACCGTTTGATATAATTATTACTCTTATGTACTACCTTTATTTTTATTTTATTAATTTTTTCTAATATAAATTTGTACTAAAATGGATCAATAAAATAAAAACAAAGTTAGTACTCTCAATGCTTGGTGCATGCTGCTAAATAGAAACAGGTACTAGACTCAATCTTACAAAGATGCTCGTAGAAACAGACCACGCAGTTGTAGAAACATTAGCTAATAGTAGCTAGTACTAGAAGAAGAACCTTTGCATTTCTTTGTGAGATCTACATGTCAAAGAAAGTCTATGTAAAATAATCAAGCAAGAAAGTCAAATATTTTGAATTCTGAATAGTCTTAACAGTATTACGGCAGTGCTATTTCTTATCCGGCAATCATTGACAAAACGCCACTTTGCTATTTGAAGTTGCGGGCATGAATGGTTCTTCTTTGCAGACAATGAGACAACGACTTTTTATCCATAGCATCAAATGTCGTGTTATATCAAGTGAGTATATATTTTCCTCGAGGTTTACGATTGGACGAGTTTATTTGACTAGTATTTCGGAATTCGGAGTACCAGAAGGAGGTTGCATCAGATGAAGTTCACCTTATGGTCTACGTTTTTCTTATCATGCTTTCCACCGGGGAAAAGGCACCTTAGAGACATAATTCAAATTGGAAAACACTTCATCATCGTCATAGTAGTAATCACATCATTAGTTCTATCCAGTCATCCAATGTAAGTATCCCCAGAAGAACTATCACTGCTCATCATCATCGAATATTAGGCGCATTTGGTGGCCAACACACGCGCGAGCAGCACCGTCTGGTCAGCCTGAAGCATGGGCATGGCCAGAAAAATCATTGCCTGAACTCGCAAATGAAAATTACCGAGCCAAAAATAGGACCGAGTTGGTTCAGCGAATAGTACAGCAGAGTCATGCCTGCGTGGTCGATACTGGCCGTCGGCTGACAGCAGCGGTCGATGCGGATGCGGAAGCGGAACACATGCATGTGGCGATGGTGGATACAGGAGTGTGGGGAAGGAAGCTCTGAGCCTCTGACCCGGCGACCCGCGCTGGGCAAGTGTGATCGATCTAGCAAGCTTACAAACCACCATAAATGCCTCATTAATACGAGAAGATGTCTGTGCCCATCGCTCGCCACCCCCAGCCAACCCCTTCCCCTGTTTAGAGAACGCGCAACACAAGTAAGCTATCGAGTGAGGGAGAACAGTACTATGCGCCATCACTTGGAACACACACATCCATCTCCTTCTTCTTCCACCTCCCATGTCTTTGCATCTCGCTGCTAGTAATGCGCTACCAGCTGCAACAAGAGGAAGGAGATCGACATAGGTAGGAGTACTAGAACCTTCTAGTTGTATAGTACCAGTAGTAGTAGTAGGAGGATCGGAGGAGGAGGGATGTACAAGAACCAGCTGCAGGAGCTGGCGCAGAGGAGCTGCTTCAGCATGCCGTCGTACGTGTGCACGCGCGAGGGCCCCGATCACGCGCCGCGCTTCCGGGCCGCCGTCACCTTCAACGGAGAGACCTTCGAAGGCCCCAGCGGGTGCACCACGCTCCGCCAGGCGGAGCACGCCGCCGCCGAGGTCGCCCTCGCCAGCATCTCGCTCCGCGGGCCCTCCACCTTGCTCGCCGCCCGGGTCCTCGTAAGCAACCCCACCTCCTTCCATCCTCGACGCGTTCTGCTTCTCGATCGCGGTTTTCTGTTCACGTTCGTAGCTAGTAGTGGGCACGCACGGCGTGATCTTTGTTCTTATTTGATGCGTGCTTTGCTGTGCGGGGTAGGATGAGACGGGGGTGTACAAGAACCTGCTGCAAGAGACGGCGCACCGGGCGGGGCTGAAGCTACCGGCGTACACCACGGTGCGGTCCGGTCCGGGACACTCGCCGGTGTTCTCGTCCACTGTCGAGGTCGCCGGGATGAGCTTCGCGGGCGACTCAGCCAGGACCAAGAAGCAGGCCGAGAAGAACGCCGCCATGGCTGCCTGGTCGTCCCTGAAGCAGAGTAAGGACCAACCTCAGTCAGGCAGGCTCTCAAATCTTTTGTGTTTTCCCCGTAGATCTCCACAACTCAGCGAGCAGATCACTTTACATTCCTGCAGTGCCGGAGGCGCGCAAGGAGCCAGGCTCGGGCGCCGCCGGCGTGGAGGAGCAGGAGCACGTGGTCGTCGCCAGAGTGCTGGCCGCGCTCAAGTCGCGAGACGACGCCGAGTCGGCGCGAAAGCATTGCGGCACTGGTTCTACTCCGTCGTCTGCGTTTCCGAACCCGTCTCTGTACAGACACAAATGGCAGCGGCCTCGGAACACTGCCCCTGCGCAGCCACCGAGGACGGCGGTTCCGCACCCGCCGCCCGGCCCGAAGATACTGCTTCCCCTGCACCTGCTGCGGCAACCGTCGTCGAGCTCCAGGGACGCCGCGGCGGAGCTGGTGCGGCTGATGGAGAGGGCCGCCACGGTAAGCAACAGGGCCGACGCAATGCCGCCGTCGCCGTTGTGCTACTACGCGCCCGCTTCGCCGTACCACCACGACGGCGCACCGAGATCCTTCGCCGCGGGCGGCGGGTCCCACGCTCCGGCAGTGAGCGTGCGGTCCGTGATCCCGGTGTGCGCCGCTCCGCCGCCGCGGCCGCGGCCGCCACCGGTAGCCAGGAAGGAGGAACGGAGTGGCCCGGCAGCAGCCGCGGATGCTGGCAAGAATGCGTGAGTCATCCATAGCCGCTTTCGAAGTGCAGGAGGAGGCCAAGCCAGGAAAACCAAACAAACAGTAGAAGTCATCGCAGGGGAATTTTGATCGCCACCTTCTCTGTGCCGAAGTTGGAGTCCAGGTCAACCCAACCGAGCATCTCTCTCTCTTTCTCTTCCAGTGGTTTGACCCTGTTCTGTAATTCTGGAGAATGATGAGATCTTTCCTGAGCGGCATTGATGCCCTTGGGCATCATGAATATAGCGCTGTACTACTTACTGGGTTTCAGTAGAAGCCATTTATGCCATCGCTCGTCAATTTCTCAAATTCATTCGTTGGATCGAAAAGCTTGTGTGCTTTTTCGGGTTGCTTTGAGAATCAACAAATCATTGCATTGCGACTTGCGAGTCGAGTGATAGACCCACGAAGGTTGATTCCAAGACCAGCACCCTTATCACTTTTTCTCGCTTGCATCCTTATCACCATGTATCGTACAGTGTCGGATGCCATGGCGCGATCCGCAGGAAGAAGAAAGGGGAAGGAGACTGGGGGCCTGGTGATGAGGAGAGAGAAAGGCGGATGTGTGTTTGTGGTCACGCACGCTGTCTCCATCTCGCGACATTAAAGGGCGCAGCGCAGGCATTTACTGCTTCATCAGAGAAGGCCAGAGGAAGGAGGGTGAGAGAGAGGGAGAGGGCGAGGGGGGGACGGAGGAAGCTGACAGGCATGCTTTAATGGGGGTTACTGACCGTTTACTGGGCTGTGTCTTCCTCCATCAATGTTCGCATCGTCACAGTACTACTATACTCCACCGTGCAGTAGCGGCGCAACGCAACGCACACCCGCCGCATATGCGAAAATTGCGAACCGATTCAAACAATGGGAAATGGAGCCGAGTGTGCTGATGAGTAAGCGTTCCCGAAACTGATCAGAAATTTGCGCAGCACCCGTGCAAACAGAACCAAAGGTAGTACTAGCTTGATATCGGATCGGAGACGGCGGCGGCCGGCGGC
The DNA here is from genome assembly GCA_001182835.1 of Oropetium thomaeum. Lineage (NCBI taxonomy): Eukaryota > Viridiplantae > Streptophyta > Magnoliopsida > Poales > Poaceae > Oropetium > Oropetium thomaeum. The sequence goes on along the minus strand of LFJQ01000099.1, from coordinate 203,621 downwards.
AGACGGATCAACAAACAACAACACTTCCGAGATCGGCCATCGATTCACCAGCGTGCGAGGCACGGCCATCTCCTCGGCACCCGCGCCGGATGTTTCGCCACGGCTCTGCACCTCGTGCGTGCGCCTGACGATCCCCAAGGTGCCCTTCTCCGTCGTCGCCCCAGGCCCAGGTCCCCCGCACGGGAGGCGAGTGGTGAACTGGTGAGCTGCTGAACGGTTCAGAAAGCGATTGATGCGCGAGCGCGACACATGCGCGCGCGACTCGATCGGCCTCGGTATCGGTTTCCTGGGGTGGCGATCCGCGCCGAATTTAAGACGGCTTTGACTTGCTCGTACTAATTGTTGGGGGAAACGGCTGTGGCGTGCACGGGCCCAGCGACCGGGTCGTGCTTGCGGTGCGACCGAAGGGTGATAACGCACGTCGACTTTTCTTGTTACTACTACGACTTGTATGTAGGTATTCTCCAGGCGGAGGAGGCACTTCCGCCTATGGCGTTGGGTAGATACTACCGGCCGTGATCTCACCTCCCTCTTAGACGACTAGTACTCCTGAATTCCTGATTAACGATGAGGGTCTGTTCGACTCAACCGAACTTTGGAAACCTGCAGTAAAACAATGATGAAGGCGACGGTTCTGCAGCCTCTCCATATCGTGCACGACGAAGGCCGACCACCTTGACCAGAGCTCGCATCGCGTTAATGGCCATTACCTGCGCTGCACAAACTTGAAATTTCTTGCAACCAAAGCAATTAAGATCCATGCCTTTCCGCTCGCGACTTCTTTTCTGCGTCTGAAGATTCTTTGGGGCGTCCTTAATCGAGATATGCCCTGTGGCACCGCCGGACGCAATCTCTGAACGTCCAATCTCGATATCCTCCTGCTGCTGTAGTGCTATGCCGCACCGGTTGTACTAAAGGCGAAGCTTTGACTGCGAGACGACAAAGGTAAGAGGATCAGATCGTTCGAGGGTTCCATCGACGCCGTTTTGTCCCCCCCGCCTTCTCCAGTGCGACGTGGTGCAGTCGATCCGTGAATTGATGGTGTTGCTGGCGCGGCACTGATGAGTAGTACTAGTACTACGTGGTTGCGGCAGCACTAATTCCATTCCATCTGCATAAGAATTTACAGAATCCCGAAATCCCGAGCCTGCCTGTACACTATCCAATGTGTTCATGCACGTTGCAAACGATTGTGGAGCCAAGTAGTAGCAGTAGTACAATGGAAGACTGGAAGCACACATAATTCCTTTCAAGAGGGCGGACCTCAAGACCTCTGAATGCATCACGCAGATTACCCAACACAGAATTATGGCGCAGGTTATTATTGTACCAACTCATACTATAAACAAGCAACAGTTACAATAGCCACTGTAGTTATTTGGACAAAAAGACCACCGGTTCCAGGCTCGATGACACGAGACTTGATACTCAAGACACCGATAATCTAGTATCTGAGAACAACAGAAAGCAACTGGAGTTTGAGGCCCTATTAGCTTATGGTGCTTGTCTCTTCTAGCAGTGCTTTATTGGTAATTTCTCACATGTCCGTTCCTTCCCTCAAAGGATGTTGCGCCTGTGCTGTGATAGCTTGGGTTGCCTTGCTGGCCTAGGTAGCTTGGTGCGCTGCCATAGCTAGGATTGCCACCTTGGTAAGGCGATGGGTTGCCCCTTTGGAAAGGGGGTTGGCCGCTGCTGTGGTAAGGAGGCGGAGGCGGAGGAGGGCTGCCACTTGAGTAGCCTGGGCCTCCCCCTTGATATCCAGGGCTGCTCTGATAGGATGGGCCTGGGCCACTGTTCATGTTGCCAACTTGGTACCCAGGAGGCCTGCTTTGGTAACCAGGGGCACCACCTTGCTGGAAATTTGGTCTGCTACTTGGAGCATAACCTGGCCCCGCGTTAGGAGAATGAGGCTGGTAAGTTGGTGGCGCGCATCAGCATTTGGTGGTGGGTATTGTGGCATGTTGGAGTGGCCATGGTGCAAAGGAGGAGCATCATGAGGTGGCATCCCCTGCTGCCCTGGTGGTGAAGGGGTATTGAATCTCTGCCCTGGGGGTGCATCTCTGTTTTGTAAGTTAGTGACTATTCTCCCTTCTAATAAAATTAAGAGGCCTGTCTTTACGCCTGGGTTCATCGGCATGAATATTGTTTCTCACCCGCTCCTCATGGACTCATGGTATTTTGGGTCGTTGGACTTTGATCTCAAAGGGAGAGCAGAGTGATCAGATCTACCTCCTTCAATGCGTTCTGATCGGGGACGCGCAGCCCGAGATGGCTGGTGGGTCTCCCGTCGTACGTGTCGCAACCCTGTCCGATAAAATCGTACGGTTGCTCATCCAGGATCATTCGGGGTGACACTTGGCGAAGCAAGCGGCCATACAGTACAATAATTAACAAGGACACGCAAAACATGATTTAAAGGGTAAATGAATTCTTAATATTACAACATTGGTTCAGATAGTTTAAGTGCGGAAACGTAGTTCGAAAACAAGCGAAAATCAGCGGAAGCTACTAATTACAACTCGACGATACAATTAAGCACGCCAGCCCACGGGTGCTTAATCTTCATAGGTCAGAGAAGCGGAAACCCACTCAAAGGTCCACTCCGAGGGTGCCTCCCCTCCCCAACCACCATAACCACACGAAGCAAGATTAGAAGAATCACCTGCAAAAATATTAATCCACAAAGCCTGAGCAACTAATACTCAGCAAGACTTACCCGTCAACGTGGCCATCTAATGACCGACTCCTAGAATGCAGGGGTATTGGTGGAGGTTGATCGGGTATTGCAGAAACGGCGCTAATATTCTATTCCAATTTTAGCCAATTTAACAGTAGTCACTGTGACGTTACTAAATGTGCCGCTATTCTAAACAATCATGAATTCATTACAAACAAGCAGAGTGAAATTAGCCACTTTCAACATGATCCTCTATTTTCATATCGTTGCGGCGGAAAGGAGCAAGTGCTACTCTTAACCACGAGGAGTGGCAATTATAATTGATTTACATCCTGCAGGAGAAACCCGAATGACACGACACGTGCACACTCAACTGAGTCACACGTGGCTACCTTTCGCAACATCGCGACAGTGTTGGCTCAACATCCATCCCTCCAAGGACATGGTCCTCCAGGCGATGCCCTGCATCCCTGTACGGCCCCAAGCCTTTCCCGCTAGCACAAGCCCAAGAAAACAAAAGCAAATCCATCCACCTTGCTGGTCCGTTCACCCAGAAAAAGGGATGGCCAATTGTCCAACAAAGCGCGGTGAGCCACATCGGTTTCCTGGTCCCATATACCAGTATGCACTCGGTACACACCTCAAACTCGACCAATGCAACCGCACCCGATAGGGTTCTCGATTTTATTCACAATTAAGATCAACATGTTCGTTGATATTTTTCCTCCTTTGATTAAAACACGAGTAGCCTCCATACTACTCGGATGCTACCGAATTCCTATCCTTAAGCATCGCATTCTATCGAGAGCTCTACCAAAATACTCCATAGGAAACCTACCAAGTCATGCAACTAGGTTTTCACGGCAATTTCCTCGATACTTAATGCACAAACAATTCCTACACACATAGTGGAAAACAGAAAATTTGTAAACATAGGTGTGCACCGGGGCTTGCCTTGGTTTGCAGAATAGTCAGAGTACTCAAACAAGGAGTTAGTTCCTGCGGTTTCTTCTTCTGGATTCTCGCTCACCGGCGGAAGTTCCTGGTCGGTTCCTATATGATGAAAATACAGTGAATTGTTTATGAAGAGAGTCACAATGCTATTATTAAATATTAACTAGCGTTTCATTGTTAGGAATTAGGGTTAGATTGCGACCTTGTCTCAAGTATTAATCGTTTATTAACTACGACTATTTAACTAGGTTAAAAATGACATTTTTAATTTCTTCTCAAGATTATTTTTAGTTGATGGTACTCTCTGAGATATGAATTTTAAGCTTTGGTTGAGGCCTAGATGAATTTCCTAGATTTTATAACAATTCAACAAAGTTTCTGTTATTGGGCTTTATAAAATCAGAAACCATGTGTAAATCTTGGAGTAAAATTATGATATTTTATGGTGTTACTCAGGAGGGCCAAATCTACAACTTTGCTTTTGGGGCCTAACCTTTTTACTGACTTCTACAATGTATTTTAGAAAATGGTATTTTAATAGGCAGATTGGGGTATTGTGAAAGTAATATATACAATTGGGTGGTCCTAAAATCCCCATAAAATTCCAGTAGGTGTTTTCTGCCATAAGGAACTTGTAGATCAAATTTCAGACTTAGCACTGCTCTACAACTGGAATTAAAATTCAAAAAACAGAAAGGAGTTTTTTAATTATTCCTGAAAATTTTTGGTCATTTTATAAAAAGTGTTTTAGCAGAAATTTAGTATTAGTTATGAGGTTTCTGAAAAGGTTTGGTTTGGCATTTTTGGAGTAGTATTCTATTTTATGTGAATTTTGTAATTCTGTGTAATTCCCTGGAATTTGAATAATTTGAATTGAACCCGGGCCCGCTAGTCAGTGGCACGAGACAGGGGGCGCGGCGCTAGGGTTACCCCCGACGGCGCTCGCCGGCGGTTCTCGCCGGAGGGGGCGTCGGCGGCGGCTTCCATGGTGTCCACCGTGCTCAGCGTGAGTCAGGGAGTCTGTTTGATGAAGGAGGGGCGACGGGGCTCACCGGAGATACGCCGTCGACGGTGGACCTATTGCGGCAATGGCGGCGGCGGTGTTCCGGCGGCTCGACGGTCGGTGGGTATCGGGGCTGAGCACTGTGAGCTGCAGTAGAGGTCGGGGATGACGCTGGGCACGGCAAGGATGAGTGAAATTGGCCGGAAGAGGGGCGTCGACGGTGAGGCGGCTGCTCGGCGGGTGCTCCGGCGATGTCGCGGTGATTCCGTCACCGCTGCTTCACCAAAACCAGTGCGGTCAATTGAAACGGAACAAGGGCGATACGAGGGGCGTGCCGACGGGAGGAATTGGAGAATCTCTCACCGGTGATGAAGAATTCGACAGGGTGGCGATAATGGCGGTGCGGCGGCGCTCCGAGGATGAATTGCCGGAGTTGGCTAGGGTTTCGGCTTTGGAATGGTTAATTGGGTGTGGGAGGGTGTAGTGGGTGATCTCGTGCGCGATGGAGGAGCTCGGTTTGGTTTGAATTGTAGCGGGGCAGTCGGTCGATTTGGGAGCAGGGCGGCGGCAATGGCGGCAGAGCAGCGGAGAAGAAGAGAGACAGAGGCGGGGAGGAAGAATAAAACCGATGGTTGAACGATTTGAAGTGCACTGAGTCGGTTTGCGGTACGCGGGCAGTTGGCCGGACGGTGTTGCAGCGGCGTTCTCGGGGCGAATTGAATCGGCGGCCGCGGCTATGGAGAAGACGGTCGCCGGTTCCCGTACGTGGGTAGGTTGCCGGTCGGGCAGAGCAGCGGCGTTCGCGGAGGCTCATCAAGTCGCACGTTGGGTCTCGCTCGGTTCTGCGCGGCTAGGGCGTAGGGTGGCACTCCGGCAGGAGGAAGCGGCATGGGCGGCTCTGTCCTTCGGCAGCCGCTGTACTGTGCTTGTCCGACAATAGGAAGAAAAGAAACAGGCGCCAGTACAGTAGGAAGGAGGAAGGGATAGTAGATAGGGAGGAAGAAGAGAAAAGAAATGGGGCAAGGTTTGAAATTTTTTGAATTCCATTTCTTGAAGTTTTCACCAAATTGATCGAATGATTTGAAATTTGAAAGAATTAACAATGAATTTCTTTGAATTGCTATTTGAGTTTGAGTCCTTCATTGCAAATTCGGATTCTCATATAATTGCTTGCCCCTTGTCTATTATTTAAATTTCCGACGCGATTAGGTTTTTTGATTTAGGCCGTTTCGGAATGTGAGCCAGGGTTTGATCAACAATTGAAATCCGATAACCCTAAACCCCAATTATTTAACTACTAAGCTTCTCGCCGATTAGGGTTTTGATAACTTAGTCACGGGGGGTTCGGCCCTAATCGCACGTTAATCCTCTTCCGCCTCATTTACATGAAAAACTCCCGTGCTCTTTTTCTCACTTCATCTCAATTAATTATTTTGTAATAATTTCAAATGACTATAGGTGCTTATAGCTTATTTTATTGACGAGTTACTAGTCGTTTATTTAATTTTCCCTACTACATTAAACGACGAAGAACTAATTAATTCTTTGATTTAACGCTATAAACTTGCCTATTAAGCGGACTGATCAAGTTTAAACTTCGAGGTGTCACAGTACTGCGCTACAATAAAGAGAGTGGGGAGCTGGGGTACGAACCAACGTTCAACCGCCGGCACCACAGCCCCACTCATGCACACCCAAAATCCGATCTAGTGAGAGCGCAACCAGCAACGAGAAGTTCCACCGTCGTGCCACAGCTCACCGTCGTTGACAACCACGAGACAAGCGCCATGGCCGCCACCGATGGATCCGGAACCTCCTCCGGTGCAAGTGCTACCGGAACAGGTATGCTTTTCATCGATCCGTACTAACCCCTTTTTATCTAGATACGTGACTAAAATAGATCCGCAATTAACATGGGTCATAAGGAACAGCTTCCCCATTTATAAAGGCTCTCCTGCAATCCAAGTGTAAACAACATCAAATACATGTATTGGGCACTAGCTCTCTTTCCATCACATGGATACTAATGACATAACTGAAATATATGCATGAATATGGCATCCATTTCTAAGGAACCACCAAGTTTTAAGAGCGACAAATCCATTAAACAAGTGGACCAAGAAAATAATGTAAAAATACAGCAAGAAAAGATCGTCATATTAAGTACTACATGGACACCTGCTACACAACCCATTAACAAAAGATAAACTATGGCAGTATTCATAAAAGAGGAAAAAAACAGGCTACAACAATTCATTTCTTGACTAAAAATGTTTGATTAAAATCTCTTGGGATTATTAATGGATGCCAGTATGATATACTTCAATATACATCCGTAAATGAAGTTAGATAGTGAATTCATATATCATGAAGTACAAGATGCTATCGTAGTATCGTAGACGGTTGTTGCAGTTTATGATTAACAAGTAAAAGCAAAAGGTAGAGTAGCATATGTAATCACGAATCAGTTAATATTATTTAAGTTCATTCAAATTCCACAGTGCGGAGCATCCAACCACAACATTGAGCTTCCCCGCCGCTGCTAACGAGCGAAGCTTGCTGACGTCGCAATGAAACGCGTCGCAGGCGGCGGCGGCGGCGGCCTTGCGCTTGCGACTGGTGTTCGACGCATCTTCCATCCTCTCCCCCCAAGTAAAATCAGACCAGAAGAGGCTCTTCTGTTCCCGTCCCGTCAGATCAATTTGACCCCCACTCCGATTCGAGGTCAAACGGCGAACCCCCGTTCCGTCAGATCGGCGACATGCGGTGCGGCTGCTGCCTCTCAAGAGGATCGATCAAATGGGCTATGGGCCGCCAGGAAGGGGCCCAACAACTCGCTGTACCGCTGCCGGCTAGAGTCCATGTCAAAAACGAACTGCTAGAAACATGTCAAATCGCTGGGCCATTATTTGGCTGATGAATGTCACCGGACTCTTCTGAATTTTCATTTTGCTTTCTATGCCCGCGCCGCCGCCGCCCCCCCCCCCCCCCCCCCCCCCCCGGATCGCAATTTCTCCCCTCGTCTACGTGAACACGAGACACGCATCATTGGTGTCCTGCTTTGACATGCAAGTACGTATATAGTACGGAACACGTGCTTTGCGGCTTTCATCATCGGTACTATACAAATACAATGGGATGTCATTAGCGTACGCCACCATTCTCCTCGCCGCGACCGTCATCATCACCGCCGCCTGGAAAATCATGACGGCTCATTACTCTCTTTAGAGCCAAGCAATTACTGTTCCGCTCTCGCAAGTCTCTGACTACTGTCATCTCGACCTGCAACTAACGACCTTGCTTGAGGCACATGGCGGCGGCACTGTTGAATAATGCATGGCCCCCATTCTCTTTTCTCTCTCGCTTCGCTCGTCAAACATGCAATGCAATCACTCAACTTAGACGAAAAGCTAGCTAGTCCGGCCTGTTGGGTTTTGCATCGCATGCATCCTCTGCTTCCAGACCAGAGGCGGTGTGCATTATTTATGCTGCATGCATGTGGCGAGATTGGGGGGAGAAGGAAGCAGAGCAGGTTCCTCCAAAAGCAGTTCGCGTCATCACGTGCATGCCTGATCATTTGCATTATTAGCAAGAAGATGCAGTGAGATTGAGATGTGAGTTAAGATCGAATCCCGATCCCGTCCGTTTTCCTTAATACTAATAAAACACTGCCTATAGAAGAACAAGAACTAATATATATGGTATAAACAACCAAGTGGATGAGCTCGATCTCGATTATGTTGACAAGTCACGTCCAGAAACCATTGGGCACAGTTCCCTGGTCCTCCTACCCAATGACCCATCCCAGTTGCTTATCCGGGGACAGAAGGCATCAACCTAACCCTCGCTTTTCTCTATATATTGCTTTGATGAGGGGTTTTCCTTTCTGCGTCCCTCATCGCAATAATTTACCCGAGATTTGTATCTGAATGCATGCAGCAGCGCAGCACATGCACATCGTCTCATTCTTAATGTTTCGTTCCCATGGGCAATGGCCAATGGTTCACCACATATCCAACAACAACAGGTCAGAGGCACCCGCACTCCAAAGGCATTGACGATGCGCTAGCTACACCTTGGGCCCAGACCTCCCTCAGAAAGCAACCCCGCCGCCCGGCCCCGCCCGATTATATTCAGTGATGAATAATATAGTCTAAAAAGACGAGCGCGTCTCTCACTCTCACCTGGGTTTATTAATCAACCTCCTTCCAGTAATGATCTGGGATAAGGGCACTCCCAACCCTCCGGCTAAGATAGTTTCTATAGAATTAAATAGTGTGTCACATAAGAAAAATAGCTGAGGTGGCATAAGAGTTAAGAAGGAGAGAGAACAAATTTACGAGAAACGATGTCTCAGGTAGGAAATGGTTCCTTCACGTTCTCCAAAAAAAAAGAAGCAACCGTAAATGCGTTGCGCGAGAACACCGGCAGAGCTCCGCCTCGGCCACGCGCTTGAGCTGAGGATGGGCAACAACGTGGGTGGGGGTCGTCATTGAGAAACGAGCTGTGGCAGACTAGCGTTGGGGGCTACAGTTTCTTCCTATCGTTTCTTGACTGTCGTGGACTTTGTGGAAACTACTCGGTGGTTTCTGGGTTGGGACTGTCCTAAGAATCAAATGCATCATCAGGTAACACCACTACTACTGTTCACATCGATTCGAAACATGAAAGATCGATGGATGTGCCGACGACGGTCGCGGGTTTTCCAGTTCCTACGTTAGTACTAGTATTGGCTTAGCTCGCTTGTGTTGGAGGAAATGTACGACGTCCTAGCTAATATAACATCTCCCCACTCTCTCTCTCTCATCCTATGATTGATCTTTAGTTCTTTACCTACTGCCAATATACATAGCTTTTCTTTCTTGCTTGTTCTACGCAGCCATCTCTGCACTTGCTGTTTGTTTAAGGAACAGACATGGCATCAAGTGAGCTGATGACAGCCCTATATCACTGGATTCTGGAGACTTTCTGGATCAGTCAGATGCTCTCCTAATCCATCCATTTCCGCCAATAACTAGGGCTGCGGCTTAGAACACGCTCAATGTTTTACGGAACACTCGGTCGAGCCCTGACGTCGACAGAAAATCGACGGGGAAAAGCACTGATGACACATTGTGACATGCAGCAGCTGCCTAACAGGGCTGTCGGCTCCTATTTCTGGTCCGGCATTGCCCGCCACCTGATCATGCCAACCATGAATATGAATGTGTGTGTTCGTCTAGAGGGATCCTGACAACGTTGTCATAATTGCATATGGTGCCGCCTTGATTGATTTGCTTGGAGAGATGAAGGGGACCTGTTGCTTGGGCAGGCCAACTTTTAGCCTAACCCTGTTCCCATTACTCTCGATCGAGTGTGTAAACCTGCTGAAAGCAAGCTTAATAATAGTACTCTCCTTAACTTTGTTCCTATCATCAAGGTTCATCATAACAACCGCAAAATGTGCACGCTTGTGAAGACGTGGAGAGCCTGTATAAATTCTGCATGAGTATATCTGGACTCTAGTACCAATGTTGTGTATATACATCGTTCACAAGTTTTGCATGAGGAAGCAGTACAAGTTCAGAAGTTTCAGTGTAGGCAGTGACAATGGTCAACAAGTTACCCTTGCAAGGCAAAACAACTGTCCTTTTGTGCTCACCAAAAGGTCACTCAATTTGATTGGAGCAAGGCAAGCAAGCAAGTCCATAAGTATCTGGTTGGAGTAATTCTGATCCAAGCATTCGTTTGTCATGGCAACGGCGACAGACGACCAATGTTACCGCGATCGAGGCGTTAGTTGACGTCGCGCGCCGTCCTTAGGAAGATACTACATGCTTTGACGTCATCGTTACTTTGCTGGTTCTTGAATCCATCGTGCAGTTCTGCACCTCAAGAACTGTTCCGTTATTCCGTGTAGCTTTTGTTCTGCTGATGCCGTAGATTTGAGAGAGCGAAAAGTAGTCTTTTTTAGAGCAGTTTAAGGGTCAAAAATACTGGATAGTACTTCCACCAAAATATGGATCAGTATTTCAAGGATAATTTAGTACTTTTATTTTTTTATTTAATTAAATATTTTAACTAATTTTTATTTTATTAATAACTTTGTGGGTTAAAAATGTGAGTCATAAATGAGAAAATTATTGACAATAATGATTAATATAAAAACATAAATTTAGATTATTATAGGTAATATTAATAATTTAAATATTACTCTTAATGAAACAAAATACTACTCAGTACTGTTATGTGGGACTAGATAAATCTCCGTCATTAGATCTTCAGTACCTATAAATACTTATAAAAAATATCTCTAGGTATTTTGGATCTTAAAACTGCTTTTTTTTTATCCCCGGTTTCCTAATATCTACATAGAAGTCAATTAATTAGTAGTAGATAGATTGTGGCTATGTATAAGTACGCAATGAATGTTTCGTTTCTTCAGAAGAGACGCAACAAGGAGAAGAGACTGAAACGTAACGGGCCGCTCTGCGCCTCTGCGGCGAGTGAAAATTCAGAGGCTGAGAACTCCACTTCAGTTCATCATATCTGACAGTGACCTCTAAATATCTGGCAACGGGGAGTGGACCATGAATGCCCTTAGATTCAGGGATTGGTGCTTGGGAAGGAGGAGGCAGCAAGCAACTCGACGTCAAGCAATACCATGGCTCTCGCACGATTAATTGTCATCAGACGCAAGAGAAAAAAAAAAGAAAGAAGGCGCTAATGATTCCTCCCAATCCAAATTAAGGAATATATAAACATGAGACAGGGCGTCATTTAGCACGTACAACACATGACATAATAATCAACTTGTTTCTCTTACCTAGGTTGAGTAATAAGCTGGTTAATTAGCATTGTTTCTTTCACAAAAGTTAAGACATCTCATTTGGTTCTTTCAGTTGTATTAGCAATCATTACGCTTGAACTGCTGATTAAACCTACGCATTCTGATCAGTTTCACGAATTTTTACCACCAATTAGACGACACAGGGAATTCTCTAAGATCGGTAGTACGAATTAGCAAACTAAACAACTCATTTGATGTCTGAACAACAATGAGGTTTGGCTTCAAGTTGCAGTTATGTCTGCATCGTTTTCAGTAGGTGCTTTAGTTTTATCTCCTTTTGCTTCCACTCTGAAGTTTGTTGCGAATGTCCTTCCTCAAAATGACAAAATGAAAAAGAAAAACCGGTGAGCGAGAAAGGATCTTGTCAAATTGCAGAAGGAATCATGCTATTATTTGAGCAGAGAGCAGACGCAGGATGGAGTCCGCTTCACGTCACAGGGCAGCCTATAAATTCCCCTCCTTTTCTTTCCCGCTCCACTCATCAAGCCCATCCCTCTATCTCTCGCCTCCCTTCCCAAACTGTACTGCAGCGTCAGTTCTACGGGTGTGCAGCCAGCTGGAACAGAGTCCACCTGTCACCGCCGCGGAGCAGCTACAATAATGGAGTGCCCAGTAGTGGCGGCGAGGGATGGCCAGGCGCCAAGGCAACTGCCGCCGGGGTTCCGGTTCCACCCCACCGACGTGGAGCTGGTCATGCAGTACCTCCGCCGGAAGGCTCTGTCCCGCCCGCTGCCGGCCGCCGTCATCCCCGTCGTGCACGAAGTCGCCAGGCTGGACCCCTGGGACCTCCCCGGTGCGTGCGCTTTCTCGATTCGAGCTGCAATGCCGATGCTTGCAGCTCAGCATCGCACAGTACGTGTCCAAAATCATCGGAAATGGAAGCTTCTGAAAGACTGAGAAAGAGTTTTGTTGGGTTTGTTCCGTTGGCTATTATATTTACAGGAACGCGCGAAGGGGAAGCGTACTTCTTCAGCTTGCGGCGATCGCCGGCGACCGGCGGCGAGCGCAGGAGGAGAGCTTGCAGCGGGTTCTGGAAGGCCACGGGTAAGGCGAAGCCGGTGTTCTTACAGGGCTCTGGTTGCGGCGGCAAGCGGTACCTCGTCGGCGTCAAGACGGCGCTCGCCTTCCACCGCGGTGGGACACGGACCGACTGGGTCATGCACGAGTATCGCCTCGCCGTGCCCGGCGGCGTGGCCGAGCAGAGGAAGCAGACAGCCCATGTGAGAATCCCTATCCACAGTCTCAGCCAGCGTAATCTCTAGCAGGATTGCAGTGATCGGGGGGAAACTAGGAATGAGTACTAACGCGTTGCATTGCTGTAAAATAGCATGTGGAAAAATGTATTAAAATTATACAGCACGTACTTAGGAAAGTTTATTGTCCGTGGTCAGTAAGACAGTAACTAGGTTGCACCAAACTCGGCCTAATTTCAAAACCAAATACAGTAGTAACAAATTTGCTCTCACAAGGCCAATACTAACGCATTCTATTAAAAGCTGCCATCATAATAATCGGTTTCATTTGGGAAATTTGTTTAGGTCCTCTGCAGCTCTTCAGAAAGTCTAAGAGCCGTGCTCTGAAACATCCTTTTTCTCTAGGTTGATTCATAGGCTAATAGTAGCATAGCGTACAAGACGGGGGTGAGCGAATGTTATCCATCCATGAAGGCATGAAGCTGGTAGTAGTTGAGGGATCATGAGGAGAGAAATTTTCCCTTCTCTGGCAACTTGAGACCACGACGGCTTAACAGTGACTGCGGAGTACTACTGTACAGAATTGCGTTCAGGGTTGCTCTCTGCATCCCTGACAGTTTCCTTTTCCACTCTGATGCACATAAATAGAAGTCAGCTGTCATGCTCATGCAGATACGCGAATATTTGCCTCGCTGCATGCCATGAAATGTCGCCGTAATTTGCACAGTTACCATCATTCAGAGAACCCCGTTTCTTTTGGCTGACGTAGTGATGATGTGCCTATGACTCTGCAGGATCGCGTTGTTCATCCAGTAGAGTGGGTTGTGTGCCGGATCTTCCAGAAGAACAGCAGGAGGAGGCCGAATCGAGACACCGCCGGTGAGACGCCGGGCATCCACGCCTCCTCCTCCGCTGGATTGCCGGGAGACCAGCTGCGTCTGTTGCTGCCATCGTCTCCTCAGGCGTCGACCACGAGCTGCGTTACGGGAGTTACAGAGGTTTCGGACCAGGATGAAGTCAACAGTGGCAGTAGCATCAGAGACGCTCCATCTACGGCCTCTCAAAGAGATGCATAGCTAGCCACGCTGAATTCCCAAGTTTTCCCTTCTCTTTCTGGCTCCGTAGTCACCTGTGCGCTTGTGCATCAGGTAAACAGCATCAAGGGAAACCCAGCTTAAGAGAATTATCCTAAGCGAGCAGCACCTGTGTGTCCATGTAAGATACTGTGAAATTCGTATTATATTACTAGGAAAATGCATCATCCTGATAATAACTACAGTAAGAAGTAAGATTGATCCCCTCGCAAAAAAAAGGAAGTAAGATTGATCAGGAGCAGTTGCTTTTGCTTCTACAACTTCCATTTTCCACTGGACAAGCACTGGGCCGCAAAGGCCTCTTTCCTTTTCCATTCGTCCTCTCCAACGAACTACTGGGCCCAGCTCACTCGACGAACCGGGCCGGGCCATCGCGATCAGTAATCTCAGCAGTCAGCACACGCGGGGGGCTTTCCTGCAAAAAGCGCGCTACCAATAAAAGATCTCGCGCAGAGAGACAAATCTACGCTTTCCTTCTCCTTCATTCTCCTCCATTCCTCCGAGTCTCCGACGCGGCGCTTCCTCCTCGTCCTTCGCCGCCGCCGTCCTCGCACGCGTCGACCGGCCAATCGCATCGCGGCTCCGAGCCCAGCACTCGTTTCCTCCGTCTGCCGCGCCGATCACCGAGGATGCTGGGCGCCGCGAGGAGGCAGCTCGGATCCGGTCCTGTAAGTACCACCGAACGCACCCCGCGTACTTGCCCCTGCTTCAGATCGCTTCGCGGGGGCGTCGTCGGCGTCGTCCTGTGGCGGTGTTGTTGATTTTTTTTCTCCCATTTCCTTGCGCGCAGATGCTGGGCCAGGTGCTGCGGAGGCTCCGCCCAGCGGCGGCGACCAACGCGGCGAGGGGGTACTCGGCCGCGGCGAAGGAGGTGAGAGATCGCCTTGCAGACCCTAGTTTTTCCTTTCAGATTGAATCCTGTTCGCTGCATTGGTCTTTAAAGTTGACATGTATCCATGGTGTTCGTGTAATGCGTCCTTTTTGGTTTGTTGGCTGGTGATTCGATTGTGGACTTGCTTTGCTCTTAGTTTGATCGTGGATGCCGTGCGGATGCAATTTTAGTTGTTTTAGTTATTAGGATGAAGTGGACTGTTTCTGGTTTTGGTGATAAACTGGTGGCTTGTGTTGTGGAAGTGGTTGGTGGGTCATGGAATTGATACAACGTCTTAATGTCTTAGTCGGAGGGCTTTATTCCTGTGGCGTTTGTTATTAGCAGGAAAATGACTCTATATGCTCTTTGTTAACGTATTTTATGTGACGAAATTTCTGATTACATTTATATTTCTCCCTGCATAGAAATGTCAAAGGCTGGTTGATTGGAGCATCTGTACCTTTGACAGTCGTTTGTTTCATCTATGAAGATGAAGTTTTATGGGTTATTAAACGTAGCTTGGGTGCATACTGCATGGGGGGGGGCGGGGGGGGGGGGGGGGGGTCATATCACTCTATTAAGCTGCATTGTAATGTTGTTTATACCCCTCTTCTTTCTTCTCTTTCACCTTATTTGATTTGTCTCAACTCAAGAGCCTTCTTCTGTTGCATCCCTGCAAAGTACTTCCTCCCTTTTTTGCGTGTCGCCGTTGACTTTGACCAATAAATTTGACCATTCGTCTTATTCAAAAAAGTACGAGAAATATCAAATATTTTGTTAAGATTTGATTTATTACTAAAGGTTTTTGAATCCTAAATTTTAATTTGACACATTTGAATTAATTTTTGAATAAGATGAGTGGTCAAAGTTTTCTGTCAAAGTCAATGACGACAAGTAAAAAAGAACGGAGGGAGTAGTTTACATCTTAATGTGGCAAGTCATATGCAGTATTATTTGACATGTTCAGATGACTGTCCGTGATGCACTGAACTCCGCACTGGATGAAGAGATGTCTGCCGATCCTTCTGTTTTTCTGATGGGTGAAGAGGTATCACTTAGAATAAACCTACTCCGCTATTTTGCGTTCTCCTGTCCAGTGGCTTCTTTTTCTAATACCTGTTTGCTTGTGGTAGGTCGGAGAGTATCAAGGTGCTTACAAGGTGTGTAAAAGTGTCTAACGGTTTTATGCTTTTACTTTTAGTTCAATTGAATATTGATTTCTGAATCTTACAATGCTAATATTCATGAGTGTTATTGCAGATTACAAAGGGCTTGCTTGACAAGTACGGTCCTGATAGGGTTCTTGACACACCTATCACAGAGGTACACTAAATTATTCACTGAATAACTCATAATTGGTGCCTCAGGCTGTGCCAACATAATCATGTGCTTACCCTCTTCTCTATGTACTCTCAGGCTGGCTTTACTGGCATTGGTGTTGGTGCGGCTTATCAAGGTCTTAGGCCTGTTATAGAATTTATGACCTTCAACTTCTCGATGCAGGTAAGTGATTTTCTAAATATAAGCAGAGTTGTATTGCCTGTTCCAAAGGGCATCCTTAAACATGCAAAGCATATAATTATGATTGTAGTCTTGTTTCTTCAGAATGCTAGAAGCATTTGAATACGTTTTAGAACCTTGATGTAGTGTCCATCACCCTTTTTTCTTTATCTCTGAGTTTCTCAAGCATCAAGTTGGTTTTTGTTGTCAGTGGTCACTGCGTACTTTGGTTGAGGCCTTATTTAACAAATAACGAGGACTTCTGAAGTTGAATCACATTTTTCATGTTCGTTCTGACTTTACACTATCTTGCTGCATTCTAAGAAATTTTGTTCCCTTGATTGCAAATGATACGTGGTTGTAAGTTAATGGTTCATGGTAGTATTAGTTACTCATGCTTATCATACCTTTGTAGCTAAAGCAAATAACTGTACATGCTTTACTCGTGACCGAGCAGAAGATTATCATGCATAATCTTTCCGCCATCTACTGTATACTGAGTATAATATGTCCTCAGCTTCACCTGCATAAGGAATTTTTATTAATAGTACCCGCTGGATTCAATATTTGATATTTTGCATAGGAAGCCTTTTCTCTACTCCCGGGTGTTATTACTCCAACTTTCGTAAATAAACCTTGGGTATTCATGCATACCCATTTATAATTTTGAATGTGAACATACTCAATTTAAGCACATACTCCATTTAATATATTCTAAAATTATAACCATGAAAAAATTTGAAGGAGCTCATATTTTGTAATATACAGTGAAAATTGAATTATTTTGTGTGTATGTATCCATATATCACTACATAATAAAAACCAGAAGCTCCTTTAAAATTTGTTCATGTTTATCACTTTGAAATATTTTAGATTGAGTATGTGCACATACTCAAAATGATAAATACGTATGCGCACATGCCCAATTTGTGTTTTTAATAGTGGGAGTAGCTACACATGGGAGTAGAGAGGAGTTTTCCATTTTGCAAAATAATCTTAATTATATGTAACTGCGGTTTCAGGCTATTGATCATATCATCAATTCAGCTGCCAAGTCGAACTACATGTCAGCGGGTCAGATATCTGTTCCTATAGTTTTTCGGGGACCGAATGGAGCTGCTGCTGGAGTTGGTGCTCAACACTCGCAGGTTTGTGATAGGATTTAATTTAGTTTGCCATGAGCCTATAGCTTTTGATGCTCTGTATGTGTTTTTTTTTCCCTACATCTTGATGCGCACTTTGATAATGAGGAAATTACTAACTCTACTGTTATGCAGTGTTATGCGGCTTGGTATGCACATGTTCCAGGACTTAAGGTTCTGACACCATATTCAGCAGAAGATGCTCGAGGCTTGCTAAAAGCTGCTATCAGGGATCCTGATCCTGTTATTTTCCTGGAAAATGAATTGCTGTAAGTCGACTTGTGTTACTGAATTATATTATCAGCTAGATGACATTTTATTGAGATGGTACTATATTGTTTTCTGTAGTTACGGAGAATCATTCCCTGTTTCTGCTGAAGTGCTTGATTCTAGTTTCTGCCTGCCGATTGGCAAAGCTAAGGTATGTTGTTTTGTTGTGAGTTCATGCCTATAGGTATCTATGGAGTACCTTTCTTCAGTTTGGACTAGTAGCATTGAATAATCTTGATTTTTTTTTTTTACTACGGTTCCTATTGATGAATCACATAAGGTTCAGAGAACAGATACATACTTGAGGATCTGCATATCTGCAACACATGATAAATTCTGTGCACTCATCTTTGTATCTTTGCTATCTGTAGATAGAGCGTGAGGGTAAAGATGTTACAATTACTGCGTTCTCCAAGATGGTTGGTTATGCTCTTCAGGTATGCCATTGCCATTTACTTGGACTGATGGATGGTATTAAATTAGTAGTACACTACTGCCTATCTATTTCCTATGATGTGGTATATTTTTATTTATGTAAGAATTCGGACTTACTGTATCAGACCATATTGCTAATTGTTAAGCTGATCTGTATAGTCTGCCTTTATGGAATTGTCATTTTAATTTGTACTGATGTCAATTATCTTCCTGCATTTTTATCAAATTGAACTATATTTTTTGTATGCTGTAATGCTCAATTTGTCTTCAGGCTGCAGAGATACTGTCCAAGGAAGGGATCAATGCGGAGGTATTTCCTTCTTTTGGAGACATATGCACACTTCTGTTTATATCAATAGGATTTTTTATTTATTTTTTGTCAATGTGCCGTCAATAGTACCTTTTTGATAGAGTTTTGTTGGCAGGTGATCAACCTTCGATCGATTAGACCACTTGATAGAGCCGCTATCACTGCATCTGTCAGGAAAACCAATAGATTGGTATCTGTTGAGGAAGGATTCCCCCAACATGGGGTTGGAGCTGAGATATGGTTCTCTTCCTCTCTCTCCCAATATCAATCTCTGTACTCTCTCTCTCTCTCTCTCTGGCATTTTGACATGTTTTTATGCAGCATGTGTGTCGTAGAAGAATGCTTTGAGTATCTTGATGCCCCAGTTGAGAGGATTGCTGGAGCAGATGTACCTATGCCCTATGCTGCGAACATTGAGAGAATGGCTGTTCCACAGGTCATTTTCTTTTGTCTTTCATCCTATGCCACCAACATTCTTCCATGCCATTTTTATAGCTTGAGTTCTATTGGTTGAGCTTTTTGTTCAATGGCTTCTTTATCCAGTTCTATCCATGTAATTCTTTGATTGTATTGATTAATAGGTAGTTACGATTTCCTCTCTGCGACTTTAATGCGACAGCCAGTGACTAAATAAACACTTTGTAGCTTGAGGATTCAATAGTTTACAAGCAACAGAGGCCTGATGTCTAGCTGATCCTGAGGTGCACTTGGGTTAGATTGGACTTTGGGATTATATTTGTTTTCAAGATTAACTTACTGTTACTTAAACCATATATTTAATACAGATTATCACCATCTTCCTCTTTTTCCAGCAAGATAAGTAGAATAATCATAACAAAACTTTCCCTTGGTGTTTGGTTTTTCTTTTCGCACTCACCTGCTAGATGTGCATGCCATCTTTTCCATCTGAACCATGGGATGCACATGACATTTGACCATGACTTTGGAACACATTTCCATTTTCCATGCTGTCAGACTCCTAATCATGCTGTCGACTCCTAACATGTTTCCATACTTACATAGAAATGCCATGTGCCACCCGGATATGCCTAGACTGCACCGTCATAATTAGGGTTGTGGTGATTTTTGTCCTATCGTCAGGTCAAAGTGGTCACAGCATAGGGTTAGCATCATAGTTTGGCTGTAATGCTTATGCTTTGCAGAACAGTGGACTGAAAGAGGGTTGTGTTTGTGTATCTCTTTTGGCAGACTCTGACCCGTTCATGAGATGGTCCAATTTTAATTGCATTTACTGGACTATCATTACCAAGATGGTACTTTGTGAGGATTTTATTATATGTCACATTGCCTTATTCATTTTTGAACTATTCGACATCATACATAAAAAAGTTGGAGGGACAACCTTTTGGAAAGTAGATAATAATGTCTGTTGTTACATGATATTTTTCTCAAGCGTATTCTTTGCACTGAACTTAGGCATAAAGTGCTCAATTCCAGATTTTCTGCCACTGGCACATCTCCTTCACCTTTCTTATAATATTAACTCTTTCAGATCCCGATTAATAGTTAATTTGTTCTATTGTGTCTTGATAAATTTCAAATTCATGCTGATCTTCTTGCAGGTGGACGACATTGTGCGTGCAGCAAAGCGAGCCTGCTACAGAGCAGTACCAATGGCAGCCACCGCCTAATGGGAAACAAGTCGTTTTCCCCTCTGCTTTTGCTGTTTAGCCAGGAACATGTAGTATTCATAAGGCGCTGGCAATTGCCCAGACTCCAAGCAAGCTAATTTTGTAGTTATTATTCAGTGGCGTGCTTGCCTCCATTAGTTCCAGCTGGATGATTGCATTCTTTCAGGCCCCATTTCCTTTTGTGATTTGTTCGCGAGGTCTAATCATGTCACTCGAGTAAACTGAAAACTTTGTTCAAAAGGATAAGTTCTGATTCTGACGCACCTTTTTGCAACTTGGACCACGGGGTAATAAACTAGGCTTAACAATTGCGTGTACTTTGTTCTTTGATCTGACTGAAATAGATCTTGACGATCGAGTGTGCTTTGTTTTGTGAGACGTATGCAACACCGTGGCTCACGTATGATATTTGAAAACATTCATGATTTTGAGGAATTATAATGTTTTTGTGAGAACTGTCTTCAAAATTCTAAGAGATTCGTGTTTTTTTTTCTTCTAAAGACGATACAAGGCCAAAACTTTGTTTGGACTTGCTTGCCGCTTTGTTTATCGCGACAAGGATTCCCCACCAAGATGTTGGGTACGCTGGACGCCAGTGACAGAAACCTCCATCAGATCGTCGAACAGTACAGACAATCACGAAGATCGAAATGATTTAGTCAAAAGACCGGCCTTAATTGAGCGTTGAACACGGATCTTGTGCTGGTAAGCACCAATATAACAATGACAACATCTCCATCACCGAACTATGAGCTACCAAACCCGTGATAGGACGACTGCTGGTTGGCATGGCATCGTATCTTTTCGAACAAAAAGACTCGCTGAGTGACTATGACTCACACTAATTGTGATATTTGCGTCAACTGGTACTCTTACCCGTGTTAACGTTATGGATTTAAACAAAAATAATATAATAATTTAATATATATGATTTTTTTAGTTATATATATATATAATGTCCATACTAACGTCATAATATGAAAAACAAACAATGTGATAACTCAATATTATAAATTTTTATGTAAAAGAGAATAATAATTTTTAAGATAATATGAGGGGTCTCCTTGCCATGTCGAGGGAGATTGAGCCAGTCAGTCAGTGTGAGGTGATCTTCTCTTGGAGCAGCACAGTGACGAACGCTCATGTTGTTTTAGGTCTTGGCCGTGTGGAGATGACGAACAAGCGTAGGCACCACCTGAGGGTCGCTCGTTATCAGCCGGATCTGCTCCTTCGCCTGCCGCCTTACGTCGTTATCTACGAGCGGAGAATGAGGCGAACAACAACGGCCTCACAACCTCGTGTCGGTAGGTAGAGGACGCGGCAGGCGACGGTGGCCTCGCGTCGACGGACAGTGGACGCAGCGGGGGACGGCGACCTCGCGTCGGCGGGCGGCGGTGGGAGTGGCCTCGCAACAGCAACGGGTGAAAGACGGGTCAGGCGGCGGTGACTTCGTGATTGCGGAGGGCCGGGCAGCAGCATGCGGAGGATGTGGCGGGCGACGGCGGAGGGCGGGGCAGCGGCGGCGGGCGAAGGACGCGGTGGTGGCGATCTCGTGGTTGCAGAGAACGGAACGGCGGTGGGCGGAGGACGCGGCGGCGAAATCTATGATTGCAGAGGACGGATGGATCATGAGTTGTGAGAGTAAATAAACAGATCAGATTAGATTGACGATCGACTCAATATTGCCGTATGGATGTGGTGTAAGGGGTTTGTAAAATTGTGTAATGAAAGGTACAGAAATTAATAGATATTAGATTTGAATAAATGTAACTTTATTAGTAAAGGAAACGCATATAAGTCATTGAATTTAAGTTAACAAAATATTATTATCTTAATTGTAGGGATATTATTAAGATATTAAAATTTTTTTAGAATGAATAAAAAATAATAGAATTAATGCATTATAGAAGTAAAGATTCATTATTTTTTTTTAAATGCTCTTTTTGACCGGACAATAGGACGGCAGCAACCAACAACAATAATAAAAACAATCAATTAAAGAATCAAGACTCAAAGAGAAGAATCGGGCAATCTTAGAAAACGCAAGATAAAAGCGAACTCCAACCTGGTGCTTCGAAAAACAGTAATGTGTGTTTTTTCCGTTTTAATATACAATTTCTTTTTTTTTTCTTTGATACGATACGTTGGAGACGAACGCAGAAGGACAGGGTGCGCCTCCGTTTGCTCGCCGACGGCTCTCTTTGACCAATTAAAGACTGCAGCCAGAACCAAAGCTTCATTTAGAGACAAGCAACTGCAAAAAAAATTGTAGTATTCGTTAATTATAGCCTCATTAAAACAGTGCAGTGCGCAAACAAGTAAAGAAAGCGCACCAGTGCGGCACTCGCGCTCGAGCTCCGGAAAAGGCGTCGAAAAGAAAAATCCCCATTTCCTCACTCAGTCCCTCCCTCGTCAGTGAGACTGCGCGGCAGTGCGGCGTGCTTGGCGTGTGAGCTGCTAGGGTTTCCGCGAGCCCTGGCCGGCGATCTGGGGCTCGATCCGGCATCCGCCTGAATTGGGGGCTCCGGGGTGGAGTCCGGGAGGACGAGATGAAGTCGTCGCTGCGGAAGCTGCGGGGCTTCGCGCTGCAGCGGCACGAGCAGCGGGTGGACCGGGACCACGGCCGCGGTCACTCCACCGTTGCTGTGGTTGCGGCGGAGGAGCTTCTTGCCGCTGCGCAGGTTCAGTGTTCTTTTTACTTCTCTCCAGTTCGCTGCGTGGGGTCGTTCAGTGAGCGAGTCGTTATGTGTGAAAAGATCTTGTGCCGGCGGAGCGGTTTAGCGTCTGGTTTCGTCGGCAGCTTGCGTCAGTCACGGCGTGTTGGATTCCGCGAGTTTGTGCTTGCTGCTTTGTTCATAGTTTGGACTTGCTGGTTGTGGCTGGTTTACAGCGTGAATTGCATGGGAACTTTAGTATTGGATCTGTGCTCCATTTCAGTAAACACGGTTGGAGAGAGGAGCTTGGGATTATTTGTACTAATATATTACCATCTGCCTACATTGTGGCTCGTGTCTCATGTAGTTTTTTTCGGAATCCCTTCTGATCTACCAGGGGATTGATGTTTTCTCGAATTTCAACAGAACTTTTATGTTTATTCCAGACGATTCGTATTTGGTTTTGCTTGGGACGCTTACTATATCATTAGGTGAGGTGACAATTGAGTCATTATGATGCTTGTGCAGTGCCTCTTTAGAGGGAGAAAAATGTGGGCATATATCAGGTTTATCGGAACTCCATGATTAAGCTGAATTCCTTGCATTCAAAGAGGGTTCCCAAACGTCAATTTCGTCACGGGTGCTTGATGCTAGAAATTTAACTTAGTCTGGGTATCATGAATTGATAAAAGTATGATGTCTTGCTGTTTCCCGGTTGTACTGCTTCTAGATTCCGTACAAGCTGCTCTAAATCAACTTTGCATAAAAAAATGATGGGTCGACATGCACTAACTTGTTATACTTTCTTTGGCAGGATATGGCAGATATGAGGAGCTGTTATGATAACTTGCTCTCTGTTGCTGCAGCAATTGCAAACAGTGCATATGGTACTTTCCTTATTCAAATTCTTTTGCATCTCTTTGTAATAAGATTGTAGCTGTGTAACACCCTTCTTGCTATTTTTATTAAGGTCACTTTCATCATACAGGTCGTGTTCGCAACAATATTTTACTGAGAGATTAATTTGTTATATCTATTGATTGCTCCAGTCACATCCTTTTGTGAATAAGAGCTACATCTAGGGCCAATATGTCTTGGCAATTCTTCCTCAGTGAACACGTGTGCATCTATGAGTACAACTTGAGCCTTTCATTATTTTCACATTTCTCCCACCATGTAGATTGAGTTTCTTTTTGAATTTGACAAATGCTAGAAGATTCATGTTTACTGGGTACTGTTTTACAAGTTGTAGCAGTTATGATTCATATTGATTGGATGCCACTAATTCGTTAATGCTTGAATGTAGAGTTCTCCGAAGCACTACAAGAGATGGGAACTTGTCTACTTAAAAGAGTCACTCCAAATAAGGATGGAATAAACGGTACAGTGCTTTCTTTTTCTTTTTTTTTTCAAGAGAAGCATGTTTGTCTTGGTAATTGATGGCAACACATGTTTACGTTTACAATATCAATGTTCATGAATCATTATGATAAAGGGTTCAAGTTGATCGATTTGATCCTTAGAAAAATATTAGTACTCAAAGTAGTCAGATCCTTTCCCTGGACCCTGCATATGCGGGAGTACATGTACAGTGCTGCCTTTTTTTATACAAATGTGCATAATTAGTACTGTAGTATAAGTTTAATCTCACACCAATTCCTGTTACATTTTGTATAAGTAATACAATTATGCACAGCCAATGCATTTGATTTGGTGATTCTATTTCTTTTGTAACCACAAAACATGGTGTATTACGTCATCTTAACTTATATTTTGCTTTTTGACCAAAATTGTTGCATGTGTCAGACCCTTTCCCGGACCCTGCGCAAGCAGGAGCTACGTGCACTGGGTTGCCCTTTTTGGGCCCCTGATTGAAGCCAAAATTGAATCAGCCTGCATGTTTTGGACAACATCAGAAAATCCGAATCTACTAATAATTGAATCAGGCTGCATGTTTAATTTTCTTTAATTACAGCACTTGATAATTGATATTATTTTGATTACTTTGGTATTTATAAATAGGAAAATTTTAATATCCACATGCTCAAGGCCTAAAACAGGTGAATGAAGTAGAGCCAGAATCATGCCAATCAATATCCTCCTTCAGTTCTCATGGTAATATCTAGGATAAGGAAAGGAGCCATGCATGCAGCCTAAAGATTCTTCCTAGTAATGACTGCAGTTAGGCTCTTCTAGGAAGATCGAAGCAAGTTAACTTACTTTGTTAGCGCTACCTATCTTCTCTTTCTTGTCTGTTGTTATTATCTTATTAATAAATATGAAGAAGATATACAGCATACTGCTGCTATTTCATAATGCCATATTACTTTCAGCTTCTGATCATTTTGTTAACCAATTCTTACATCTAAAATACCCCCAGATAAGGTTTTACTGTTGCTCGGGAAGTCACAATTTGAACTTCGGAAACTTGTTGATAGTTATGTAAGTTCAGCTACTTATTTATTGAAATTGCAGATTAACTAGAGTCTTCTGCTGCTGATCTGTGTAACCATCTTTTCTGTAGCGTGTGCATGTTCTTAATACCATTACCAATCCATCACAGTCTCTTCTTAATGAGCTTCAGACTGTGGAGGTATGAGATTTCATTCCGACCCTTGTAAGTATTATTCAAGATTCTACCATGTTTGATCAAACACTTGTGTGTACAATGTGTTCCCTTAAAAAAAATCATTACCTAATGAAATATCGATTTGTGTATGAAGAGGCTTACAATTTTCTAGCATAGCTCATGTTCTTAGCTAAGTTTGAATTATACTTGCTTGAATATACTTCATATATCAAATATCTTTGTTTGATTTATTTATGTCAAATGCTGGTTGATTTTATTATTATTTTATTTGCTTCTTTAAAGTTTTTGAATTTTTTGCCTTTGGACAGCTGTGTGTGTATTTCATTAGCGAGTTAATTCTTAAGAATACTTTCTATTGCAGGAAATGAAACGGCAATGTGATGAAAAAAGGTTCGGAGTTTGTACGGAGCATCGTTTAGTACGTTCTCCCTTTTCTTTTTTGCACCTGACATGAGTTTAAGAATTCACTACTCCTTTCAGAGAATTGTTTGAATTCATGCTAAATACACAAAAGGAAAAGTGGAGATCTAAGAATGCCAGAGGTGATACAGGCGTGTCAGAGCAATTGAAACAAGCCCAGGAAGATTATCAAGAAGAAGCCACTCTTTTTCTTTTCCGGTTGAAATCATTGAAGCAAGGACAATTCCGAAGTCTTTTCACACAGGCTGCTCGGCACCATGCTGCACAGGTGCATAGTCAGTTTGACAACTTTTCTTGTTTATCCTTTTTGCAATAAGTGCAGAAACTAATTTGGTGTAACCTAATTTATTTGTGCACCAGCTAAATTTATTCAGAAAAGGGCTCAAGTCTCTTGAGGCTGTAGAACCACATGTTAGGCTTGCTGCTGAGCAACAACACATTGATCATCAATTCAGTGCACTTGAGGAGGAGGATTACTCTGTTGATGATGAAAACGATGACGATGACGATGACAGCCATGATGGAGAGTTATCTTTTGACTATGGAGAAAATAAGGAAACCGGAGAAGCTGCTGATGCTTCCAGTGGTCGTACAGAGGTACTATGAATGTTACTTGATGCCTTTGTCTTGTTCAATGTTACTGCCAACATTTCCCTCTTAGTCCAGCCTCTCTAGTACTAGGGCTGTATTTTTATCATGTTATGCCATATAGTAACACCTGCAATAGAAGTACTTGCCTAATTGCAAATCGCTCTCTAGCTGAGTTGGTTAGGTGGTTTTAGTAGCACTCGTCGGGTCCTAGGTTCGTCTCCTCGTGGAGGGAATTTCATGCTGGGGTTCGACTCCCACGCCAAAGCATGGGTCTAAGGTCCAGCCCAGGTCGCAGTCTTTCTCACACAGGCTACGGTGTGGCAGAGGTTCGATGGTTTTCTTGACCTGCGTGAGGTCTTAGCAAAAATGCCCGGTGGCTGTCTTACCCCCACAGGTCAAGTTTCTTTTTTTCTATAACCTGAATAATTAGAAAAACTTAGTTTATAATTAGTTAATTATCTTTGGCTCCGGGAATGGTAAATAAGATGTTTCAAATGTCTTAACTCATATGCATTTGTAGGTTTTCCTTTCCTTTCTGTTTGCAATCCCAAATACAGACCATTTGCTATTTTGTTTCCAGGCTTCAAGAACACCATCTGATTTATTATTTCTGCAGGAATTTTTTAGAAGCAAAGATTATTCTGCTCCCCATGATAGACAAAGAGCTGTCAGTCAGTCAGCCCCACTTTTTCCAGAGAAAAAGCTCGAAACTGAAGAGAGAATTAAGGATTTGCAGCGTTCTGCAACAAGGAAGTTAAATACTTACGTTTTGCCTACTCCAAGTGATGTTCGAGCCACACCTCAGATGGTTTCAGTAAATCCTAGTTCTGGATCGCTTCTTGAGAGCAAAGTTGGCTTTCATTCATCTCCACTCCAATCTGCAGATATGGGAGATGCAAGATACAATAAGCTGCCTAGTCCTCTAAGATTATCCGCGGCACAGACTGTGCTCAAAGAGAGCAATACCAATACTGCAGAAACAAGGAAAGTGGTGCCCTTGGTTGATCTTGCCATACCAGGTTATTATGAATCTATGACTCCTGACAACAAAAAGGTGAAGAGGACGTCCTTTTCTGGTCCAATAGCTTCCAGGCCAAGGTCAACAGAGAATATTGATGTTGTTTCGGTACCACCAAGGCACAGCTCTTCACATCATCCAGCAATTCATATCAGAATTTCTCCTAACACCTCACCTCCACCCATTTCCTCACCAAAAATAAAGGAGCTTCATGAACTTCCTCGTCCACCTGTTAATTCATCAAAAAATACTTCATTTTCTAGTTTGGTTGCCCACTCTGCTCCTTTGGTACCAAATGCTGCTTCTTTGGCACCAAAAGTCCAAGATCATTTTAGGACAAGACAAACTCAACCAAGTGCTCCGCAGACTGCATCACCTTTACCGACACCACCACCTGGGTCTATAGCCCGTAGTTTCTCTATACCTTCCAGAGCATTGAGAACATCAGGGATTTCAGATAGCAAAGAAATAGAAGACCGTCACGATAAAGGAGCTGCCAGAATGAGCCTCTCCTCCCTTCCTTCAGCACAAACATTCTTCGAGGATCATCAGCCATTGTCAGCAGCTGGTGACCCAGTTAGCAAAACATAGTGAGTTTTTAACATTTCTACTCTTAGTCTTAGTTCATTGTTGTCAGTAGGATAGGCAAAGCAGAACGTGCTATGTATCTATAGTTCACGCGCTCAGCGCATCATAGCAATGTCTGGGCTAATCTTCTGTTTGGACCATTCATGTGCAGGGTATTTGGTTTTAAGGCGGATTTTATGGTATATCAGGGCAGTACAGCTGACTCGCTGTGGAAGAACGTTGTACATATTAGCATGTGAACTCAGCAATATTGCAGAGTGGTTTGTGTTTGGTTGGTGTGCCCGTTGCTTAAAAAGTTGAGATGTAGTTGTGCAAATAACGGGTTGTTTGGAATAAAATCCCAATTTTCTCCCCAAATTATCGGCATATTTGTTTGTTTTGCCCTTGGAGCAGGGCTTGTGTGCCATCATCAGATATCTGAGTTTATGTATTCATTCTTGACCAAACGATCTCTAGGGAATGGGGTAAGAAATACTGCTAGTTTGCAGCTTGTGGGATGTTGGTAAGTGGTAACAGAAGAAAAAGGCGAGGTAGTTGCATGCTAAACAATTTTTGTCATCTGAACAATCAACAATTTGCTTCGTACTTTACCTTCTTTTTTTTATAAAAAATTATTGTCCTAATAGTATTAATTAAAAATAGAGGGAGTGTTGTGCAACTTTCACTGGTGTGTGGAGCCGTGTAGAGCTACTAAACAATACTATCATACTACTCTAACATGTCCCTAATTAACACGTGAACCAAAGGTTGCAGGCAAAGGTGCAAAAACTTCAACACCAACCTGACACAGCTTTAATAAAGTGGACGGCCATGCTAGTCAAGAGCAGTATTATGAAGAACAACAGCAAGGGGATGGCCTGGACCAGGAACAGCTGACCAAGTTCAGGAGGCACGTCACTTCATGCATGAGCAACTTCTGTTTCGGCCAACGGAGGCCAGGTCTTTGCCAAAGGCGAAGGATGCTGCTACAGTACTCGGTTTTGATAATGTCGTATCAATTTAATTCGATTTTAAAACTAGATTTATTGTCTACAAGTATCAATTTGAGAGAGCGTACAGTATCTCATCAGGCCACGGCTGACGGCAGCAGCAGAAATGTGCAAGCAAGGAAGAGATGTCAGCCCTCGATGCCGTATCCGCGTCCGGACGGACGTCCTGATCGTGACTCGTGAGCCGTGGCCAGTGAAGGCGTACGGAGACGGAGGCGGGGCGGGCGCAGCTTTCAAGGCACGCAAGAACCGCGGCGCCATCTCCAATTCCTTCACAGACCACACCACGTGCTTGGTCGGCGCCAGCGCACGTTCTTTTTACCACGGGTTCTTTTTGTTATTTTTATCAACAACAAAGCGGAACTCGCTTTATTTAACTAAGGTTTTGAATTTTGAATCGATCCTTAGAGATGGAAACGAAGACAATCTGAACGACATCCAAATGTTTTTTAAACCCACAGCCACAGCAGCAGCAGCCCGACTGATTACGTGGCAAACAAGGCAAGGAAAAGCATGCGATTTGGGTGGCGAACCCAAGTGGCAAAGCGTGGAAAAAGACGGCCCAAATAAGGAGGGAATCCTTTAATCGTCGGAATCTATTTAGCCATGGAGCAAGGGGAGACGGAAAGAGACGAAGAACCCACGCGTCCGCAAACAGAAACGGGAAGGAGGTTGGGAAGGGGGACCACGGGAGGAGAACCGCGACGAAACAAGTCGCTCGACGGAATGCCGTGTCCGTTCCCAGGTAATCCGAGACGATCTCGCGCGAATTCCTGAAGACCCATGCGATCGAGGCTGCCCACCCGCGATCGCTGGAAACTCCGGCCGATTCGGGGCTCATTTCCGGCGCGGCCGGGTCGCGGTGTTGCGGTCGGCTTTCCGGTACGCCGCCGCGACCCAGATCCGTGGACCGGGCGGCGCCGGCCGTCTCGACTTGATTGATCTCCTGCTTCTGTTGTGTTGGTTTGGATGCTTCTTCTGCTAGCTTGTTTTGATGGATGGGTTTCTCGCTCAGTACTGCTGTAGGATCTCTTCTTCTCCTTGCTTCGTTTTGCCCTGAAATCCGAATGCCTGCTTAAGAATTGGAATAAATTCGTTTCGTTTTGCTGCGTGGTGGAGTAGGTGCAATTTAACATACCGATGCCGAGGAAGGATGACTTCCCAAGCTAATATCGCAACTCAGTCCAATCAGTTCTGACGAAAATGATCATAAGCTGAGCTTGTTTAACAGACAGTATGTGATTTGCAGTGAAGGAGCGCGATCTAATCTCTGTTAATTTTTTATCCAGGCTTCTTCTTGCTTATTCAGGCTCAAGGTTGTGTTTCATCACCAATTGCCGCAGTGAGTGAAGAGCATGATTGGTGGTGGGTGGTGGTGCGGTGGCAGCCATACCATTGATGGGTGCCAGTCAGAAATCTGAATGCAGATTTAATTTGTAACTGACAGAGTGGGATTGATTATTATTGGAGCAGTTACTGTAGTTTTAGGGGTCTGGAAGTAGCGTTTGAATGAACACATTGCAGAAGGAAGACGAAGTCTGTTTTTCCTTTGGTTGAAGCGACCGTATTGAGATGGGTCTGCTTCAAGTTCCTGTGAGCAACGTGGAAGAGTCTGCTACAATGAGTAGTCCAGTCATTAGTCCTCGCTTCAGTGGCCGTGATTCCTCTGATTTGGATAAATTTCCTGCCGCAACCTCGAGGAGTAGGGCGCTTCCATGCTCATCCATCTTTGACCTCAAGAGAAAAGCTGCATTGGATGCTACGAATGGGTTTGATAGCCATTTCCGGTATAGTGCTGCCATTGATGGTCCTTCAGCACTCCAAGGACTTAGACCTGATTCAAGAGATGTGAGCTCTAGATCTTGCTCTAAATTTGGATCTTCTATCCTGATGCCTGCAACGAGGGTCGTCGGGTTTGATTCAGGATTTAGTTCAGTTAGAGACTCTGATGTGGTGGTAGCTGACAAGATGCATTCATCGTTAGTCATTGATAGCAGTGGTTCATCAGTTGAACAGCATGGGTCTCAGGCTAGGAAAAGGGTGTTATCACCATTAACTAATGTGCTTCCAGGTGGACAATTTCATGGTGATGTGCTGAGTATCGGTTCTGGTCATGCCAAAAACCAGCAGAAAAGTAGTGTTAGGCATCTCTTTGCTTCTGGGTTGCATGATAGTAAAAAGGCCAACACTGCAACTCTTGATTCCTTTGGGTCACCTTCGTGGCCAGCATCGAGATGCTCCAGTCAGAGTACTGGGCATGGGTTCAGTAAATTTAGCTGTAGTACATTCACCGATGGTCCTTTGCTTGAAGGCACGGGATCCTTTCCTTATTCAGATCATCTAGGAGCTGATGCGATTATGAATATTCCAAAGGTTGCAATAGCTCCTACAAGACCGTCACATTCTCCTCCGCTCAGTTTGTCTCCTCTGGGTCCAAAATGGATGCACAACATGAAGACTGCAAGAGCTTACGGGGATTTAACAGGGGTAGCTGAAAATGATCTTCTGGACTTCAATGGAATGGAAACATCAAATGGCGAAAATTATTCTGAATATGCTGGTCAGATATCGATGAGGGATATGATAGGGAAGACCAGCATTTTTCAAGACGGTTTTGACATGATGACCCCTATCAGGAGTTCAGATAGAAGATATCAAAATTGGTACCCAGAATCTGCACCTGTGTCTCCACACATCCGATGCATCAGGAGTTTGAGCCTCCTCCCTATAAGGAGGTCGCTAATTGGCTCCTTTGAAGAGTCCCTCTTATCTGGTCGATATTCATGTGGAAAAGATAATCAGGTACGCTTGTTTTTGTACTCCTAATCGTTTATGATAAGGATACCATGCATGATGTTTTCGGCTCTTATTCAATCTTCTAATGCAGAATATTGATGGTTTTCTGGCTATCCTTAATGTGACTGGTGGCAACTTCTCTCCCCCAACTCATAAGCTTCCATTTATTGTAACCAGCATTGACGAAGATAGCTCATTATCCTTACTGTACTATTCATCAATTGATCTTGCGGGAAGGTTGCCTACAACCAATAGCAAAAGCCCAAAATTTAAAAAACGACCTGGCAACAATGACTCACGGTCAGCGAAGAGTCGGTTAAGGATCCCTGTGAAAGGCCGCATACAACTGGTATTGAATTGCTCGATATTATTATGATCTGATGTGTATTTTTTACTGTGTTATTCCTATGAATTGGTTTGTTATATTCCTAGTTATTCATTCAGTTAATAATGACATGTTAAGACAGAATTTTCATTAACTAATTCATTCCAGGACATACTGTCTCGGTAACCGCTGTATACCTGTCCTTTTTAGTATCTGTATCTTTTGCTTCTTTAGGGCAAATTATTAAGCTGTCCATTTGCTATATTCTATTATTTGGGAAATAAAATATATTACAGAAAAAATTCGCATTTTAAGATGTATGCATAAAATATGCAATAACATTTAATATGGTAAATTCATGTGTTTGGACTTGGGAACACTTTTCCTTGGGATGATGGTGCATATTTGCCTTGACATTGCACATTGCAGTTTGTATTGTATGGCCTGTATCAGACCAAAACTTGTATAGCTTAACTGGTGACACCATGTATCTGCTGTTTGAAAAAGGACTGGTGTTGTGTTTTTATCCTCTTGGGTTCGGTTTCACTTTAAAATCATAATATATGGGATACTGAGCCATGGTACCACTGCTAACCTTGAGACTTGACTAATGCGCCTCACTAATCGTTACCTTCACTATATTTGGTGTTTCTTTCAAAAAAAGAAAAAAGAACTATATTTGGTGTTTGTCACCTTTCAAAAAGTTCTACAAGATTGTCAAATTCTTTTCCATTTCCCAATTTTGATTCAAGAGAAATTCTTACCCTTGGCAGGTGATCAGTAACCCAGAGAAGACACCACTCCACACCTTCTTCTGTAGCTATGATTTAAGTGACATGCCTGCTGGAACCAAGGTATTAGAAATAGAATATGTTTGGCATTTTTTTAGGCAGATATATTTGGCAATACTGTGGAGTTCCCTTTTATATCTACAATAGTATAACTCACTCGTGTTTTCTTATTTTCACATGGTGTGGCAGAAAATATGTGTAGTGATGGCATCACCTGTTTTATTTCTCACTATTGATAAGTTTTTGCAGTTACATGCTTTAACTTCTTAGCTTTTAAACTTGACTTACGGTGAATGTATCTGACTCCTGGACACTAAGGTTTTTTTATGCCATCTCAATGTTTATGCAGTGATGGTAATAGAAATCTCCTAATTTAATTTTTCAGTTCATTTATCTTTGGGGCACCTCTTATTGAAGCATGGCTTCCTTTACTAATTTCTACACTTCGATAAAAATATTACTATTTGCAAGATATGCTGGTACTAGATGGTAAATAATCTATTGAGATGCATTGCAAGTCAAAATACTTGATCTTCTGATAAATATGTTGTCAGTTGAACAGATGATGTTTTGCCTTTCCTGGTGAAATGGATGCCCAATGTTTTCCAATAGGACTTAGAACTAATAGTTTCTTTCTTTACTACCCTTTTCGATCTTCTGAGTTCTGATATTGCAAAATGGGACAGACTTTCATGCGGCAAAAGATTACTCTACGCTCTGCTTCTTCCTCTAATCCAACCATTGAAGGAAGCAAGGCCAATGACATAAGGGTCGAGTCAATCCAACATGGCAGTGAACTTAGAGAGTGTGCGTCACTATTTTCTAAGTGTAATGAAGTCAATGCTACTGGTAGATCAAATCCAAACTGCAGAATTCAAGTTAATGGCAAATTCTTTTGACTTTGCAGGCTGTGATCAGGGGCAGAAGTGCTACCCAACCGAAGAGTCAGAAAAAGGAGGTTTTGCTAATATGGCATGTTGCTCCATGGAACGTGACACTGGAGAATCAAATGAATGTACCGCTTTTAGGAATTTAGAAAATGGTGCAAACGATGATGGTTGCTGCTGCCAAATACAAACGTACCAATTCGGCAAAAAGAACTCTTGCTGCAGAGCTTCCAAGGTCAATAATAGTTCATCTGGACGTGTTCTGCGTTATGCTTTGCACCTTCGCTTTCTGAGCCCCTTCTCTAAGAAGCTGTCGAGATCAAGGCAACAGTGCAAATCTGATCTGTCATCAGAATCACAGAGTCATGATTCTGAGATGCAGGAAGAGAGAAGATTTTATCTGTACAATGATATTAGAGTTGTCTTCCCTCAAAGGCACTCAGACTCAGATGAAGGCGAGGTATGTGGTGTTTATTGAGATACCTTCAGGCCATTTACTTCTCTCTTCTAACTTCCCCTAGAAACCAAACCGTTTTAATTCTTTATGCAGCAGTGAGACTTAACTATTATTCTATCTCTAACACAGAAATCACTTACAGATAAAAAGAATACAGATTGAGATTTTAAGAGTAAACCATGCATATAGTTCAATACATTGCATTACTTCGTATCCTTTTTGCGTTATTTGTGGGCCTACTGTCAATTCAGTATCTTTTTAGGACCTATATATGACAAAGGCTGTTGCACCTGTTGTTCCAGATCAATGAATATGTAGGCCTTGTGGGAGTGATGCCTTAAAAAATTTTTACATTGCATTACTGGATAAGATACACCACTTATGCCAAAATTTTAATACATGAGTGATATCACTAAGGCTGGCTATTGCTTATGTTGTTCCATTTATTCATTGGCTTTCTTGTTTAGGCATACAGTTCTAATGGATGTTTTTCCCCCTCTTGGCAGCTACGGGTTGAGCATGACTTCCCTGAAAACCCCAAATACTTCGACATAAGCAACTAATACCTCCTTGCACACTCACATATTTAGGTGCAAATGAAACCTGTACATAGCATTTCCTCACTAGCTCTTTTGGTCTCTTCTGTTTATAACATATCCAGATGCACAGTACTAACCTTACAAAGGAATTCCTCATTTCGTTCTACTTTTGTGTGATCTGAGGGTAGAAAGTTTTGCTGTTTGAGTTGGTGAATATGTCGGCTTTCAAGCAGCCACCATAATTACCACATTATAAGCTTGCAGCCTTTAGTTTGTGGATTATTAGCACATGAATAGTGGGACGTATATGTATCGACTATGTATATTTTAGACTATATAAAAGGGTGGAATGCTGCTTGTTTGCTCCTCTTTTGGAAAAAGCAAAGAGGTCAGAAGTCTCCAGCTTAATAAGTAAATGCCTCTACTATTATACTCAACCCAAATTTACAGTTTAACTGAATTATTGTCCTTTGTAGCATAAATGAATTACAAGAAATCAATGTCAAGAATTATTTCTAGAGGGTAGTAACATATAATTTTTAACATATGAACAAGTTATAAACAACTATTGAATTGTAACTAAATAACTAACTGTACTGGGGAAGGGAGCATCTCATGGTTCAAATGTGGGTATTTCAGCATTGGGACCATGAGTTGCCTGATAGAGAAGCCTAGGCACTATACTTCTGTAGGGATCCTTCTCCCTTTTCTCCTTCAGGTAGTTGATGCAGTTCTCCACTTCAGATTTGACATGCAAATAGAGGCTTTGGGCATTTTCTTTGTCTTTTAGCTCGGTCTCTCTCCCTATGTAAACAAATAAGCAAAACAAATGATGAAAGTTAAAGGCAAAGTAATCAAACATCAGATATTCAGATTCCAGAAACAGATGCCCTTTGAATTTACCCTTAGTTTCAATTGGTTTTCCAAAGATGAAATAAAATCTCCCCGGTAGCCTCGGGGCAACAATAATGGGGTGCATTTCCTGATTTTTCAACTCACTCGTGGAATCAGTTCTGTGAAACCACAACTTAAATCAAGTTAATCTTTTTATGTCTTTAGAGGCATCAAACAGAAATCACCTAAACAAATAAAATGAGTCTCCTTTTAACATGGGCGGCATACCTTA
Organism: Oropetium thomaeum; assembly: GCA_001182835.1. NCBI lineage: Eukaryota > Viridiplantae > Streptophyta > Magnoliopsida > Poales > Poaceae > Oropetium > Oropetium thomaeum. Next base: position 167,920 of record LFJQ01000099.1, on the reverse strand, counting down.
GCTTGACGCCATGTTGGTTTATTATATTATCGAGGATGTCGTAGAATGGAAGCTTTAGAAGGTCATTGTAGTCTAATAACAACTGAAACAATAAAATGATCATAAGCCACATCATTGAAATACTACAGGACATTAGGATCGCTAAGTATCATGATTCAGAGATAACTTGCTATTAGGAATAGTTACACACCCATTTGGGCATCACATAGACTAAGATGGTAACAAAGGACGATCACTACTGTGGTATTCTATTGTCTAAGTAGAGTACTCCATTTTAAAATTATTATCATAAGGATAATAATTCTAGTTTCCACAAAAAAAGGATAACAATTCTAGTTTTAAACTAACTAAAAATTGTTGTTCAAATGATAAAAATTTAAGAACAGAGGGAGTAGAAAGCAAGGAAGCACTTGCATCACATATATCATCCTCTCCAACCACGCCGAATGGTACAATTGTTGCTCCAAACCTTGATGCCATTCTCACAAATTCAGACTGTTCTGGCCAGAACAACTTGTATTCCTCTCCCTGAAAGCGACATTACACAACTGAGTTGTAGACTATTGCAGACTCCAAAATATAGCTTTAGGGAGGGAAAAAAAAAAAACTTGACCACAAACTTGACAGCCAAACCTTTCTGTGAAGCGCTTCCCGAGCACCTCCAGGGTACAACAGCACAAATTGCTTCTCTGCAAGAAGCTTGTAAAAATTGATCCCTGTCACCGGCACCGCACCCATGATCCGGTACACATCGAAATGTGCCGAGTCCGGCATGAGTTTCTCAGTGCCCTTGTCGAACATGAATGGGTGAGCCAGGCCTCGGATGTGGATCCCACTGCTGCTCAAGACCCCCGTGACCAAGGGTCCAAGCTCCAAACCCAGTAGCATGTGGTACCCAACCAGCACAACAGGACCCTCCTTTGGCAACCCTGCCAAACCTCTGACTACCTTCCCATTAGGCAGCGTAGACAACATCACTGAACTAGTGACAAAGTGCAGAATCCTGCAAAATGTTGAGAACTTCAGTAGCAGTTCAGTTTTTGTTGGAGTCTCCTGCAAAAGTATTGCTTTCCAACAGGACCTAGAAGAAAACTACATGAGAAATCGAACTAATTAAAAATATTACTTAGTAGGATACCACCTCTTTAGTCGCTGCTTGAGGTTCATGGCACTTTTCTTAGCAAAGCATAAAAGACTAGAAATGTTGTAGCTTAATGCTAGTTGATAGCTGGTAAATAAAAAATACTAGTTGATAGAGGAACGGTACAGGTCGTGATTGATAGCCTTTTTGAGCTCGTCAAGGTTTGGCGGTTGATAGTCTGAAACAAAGTCCGTCTTCCTTGAGCGGCGATAGTACCCAGCTCCTTTAATGGTTGTCGTAAGGTCAAAATCAGCTTCCTGTCAAACGTTGTGAAATTATCACTGAGTTCATGGATGCTTGTAAACATGAGATGGCAGTGGCCATTTTCCATATTAGGAACATGAAGATATTAATGTAACATGGAAAAATAACATTTTTGTCTGCCATACCATTAAGATTTTGTGGCCACTATCTCTGAAGTTACGTGTTCTACAGTTTGGTAAAGCGCTACATAGCCTTTCAGCTTCTTTGAGGCTTGGGAGAAGTTCGTCATTTCCACTGGAAAAAGAATGTTAGCTTCAGATACTAAAAGAAAAACAGAATTGATGTTTCATAATTAAGTTGCAGTTTCATATGATCTTACAAATATGTTCTTGTCTATCCTTTTAGAACAATAAGTACTGTACTTTCATAAAGGTTAATGTTCTACATAGCAATTACCAAAGTATGCTCCAGTAGCTATTTTTTCAGTGTGCTTGTTGCATGTTTTACCTAGCAATTACCAAAGTCTGTGCTTTGACTGCATGTAGACGGGAATTCACATATGATGACGCTGTTCTCAACATTTTCAACTTCCAAATAATAGATTCCTTTGGCAAAATATCAACCATAGACTGCAAAAATTGGGGTGCATAAAAAGTTCAATTAAGATTGTGGTAGTTAAAGAAATTTGGATAACCAATGTACAACAAAATGGTAATTCCTTTAGATACATAGGGAATAGACCAGTTATGGAAGCAGCTCCACTTTTTTTTTCAAATATTAAAACTCACCATAAGTGATAAAAAATTTGTGGTGATCTCTGATAATTTCTGACTAGCTTCACCAAGAGAAGGACCCCGACTGGCCAAAGTTGATGGCATCTTCATGAAGTTCCCTAGAATACATTGAACTATGATCAGTAAATCTGAATTAAAAAAAAAAACTATACAAAATATGGCTGCAAGGGCAGCAGATGCATTCTAGACATTAGGCCAAGGTAGAGATAATGCTGGCACCGCATTTCATAGAAACACATGAATACAATGAACAGTTATAATATGCATAATATACTAAAACAGCAGCAATTAAATTGCTCTTTATGTGAATCCATATATCAAAACAAAAGCTAATATTAGAAAAGTTCATTAGAACCTGTCAGAAATGTTAATAACTGCGCAGTGGTCAAATGGAAGGGTTCAGGAACCAAATCCAGAAATGCTGATAGAGACTGCAGGTGTGAATTATGGAAAGATGTCCCTGAAAAATGAGACGAAGGCATTGGACTTGAGAAAGCACTAAGAAGAACAGAGCAACACATAAATACCATAGTCAATGTCAGCAAGACCTGGGTTTACAAGGATCAATACCAGATCAATGTCTGGATTTCGCGCTGCCACAGCAAGAGCAATGCACGCTCCCACTGATTCTCCAACAAGATAGACTGGTCTACCTGGTGCTCTTAAGTTTTCTGATTTCACTGTTCTCTCCAAATATTCAACAAGACCTGCAATATCTATCATTAACGTTTTGGGGATTCTATCAGTAGAAGATGTAACTCATAATACAATTTTTAATGCAAGCATGATACACTTACTGAAATTGAAATAATTTAGCTCAAAACTTTTTAAATACATGCTGAGTTCCTGAATTATCTAACAAAAGGGCTGACACTAAGTATATGCAAGCACCTTCGAAGGACGTGCGATCTTCAACTGGTATATGCAAGCACCATAACTCAAACATCCTGGAACATAGCACGAGCGTCAGTTACATGGACGAAAAAGAAAGGTCATCAGTTCCCTCTAAAAGTGCTCTTACTTTGCCAATCTCTCGTGGTGCCGGATAAGACCTAAACCAACTCCGTCAATTCCTGCAAGGTGCTAAATTACAGATAAATTTCTCATCATACAATGCACGATGCAGATGACAGCGAAATCACAAATGACCAACGCTCGGATTTACTGATACACTGATACTACCTACTTGGAACGTTTCCATCCACCCAATAGGCAAATAGCACATGTTCCTTTATTCTAGTTATTATTTTTTTCAGAAAAAAGGTGTGTCTCTGCCCACTAATTGTACTACTTTCAGTAGAGATACAGCACAACGTTAACCTGTTTCAAGACAACCAATTTCCCTGATGACAGTGAGTAAGCACCACACTATCCAATGTCCAAGACTTGTTTGAATTTGTCAGACCTTTTGCTGTTTATGTTTTCAGCAGTACCTGGAGGTGGTACAAAAAGTCAAGAAAATTGGGTGGCATGGCATGACCACGCAAGTCACCGAATCATCTGCAAGTGTTTTGTTTTTAGACGAAATCCTCTGCAATTTGCTTGTATATCTTAGTTCCGCCCATGGTGCACGATGTGCTAAATATTATACTATACTGTTGGTCAAAATTATTGTGTGGCCTACTTTTTCTTTTAGTGGTATAAGAATACTTATTTGTGATGTAAATAAGGGCCAGCATTGCTATCTCCATGTCCTTGAACAGTTGCACGCTCAACAAAGGACGAGTCAGCTGGGCCAGAAGTCCTTTTCAGTAGCACACTGGTTACACTGCTGCTTAGGCGAGTATAGTCAAAAACTACTACTAGTATGCATCATTTTTCAGGTTCTAAAATCTATCTATTTATTCAGACTTTGACGAGACGAAGAAACTGATAAGGTTAATTAGCGCCTTGGTAACTATCCGATTTTGACGTTTTTTGTGAAGGCTTAACAACTCGAGGCTTGTAGTATAATAACACAGTAGTAGTTGTTTCTTACATGCGGATGTATCAACTGGGATTTTTCGTAGTACTACTTGGGAGAAAAGACGAGCATATTCAAGCAGCGCGCTTGGACCGGGAGAAGAAAAGAGGAAAGAGAAGAAGAAAGATGCGCGTACCAGGCACGTAGAGCATCGTGGGCGCCCAGGGGACGCGTCCGCCGGCGCCTCCGCATTCGAGCGGCATTAACCACCGGAGAGGCCCGCCGTCCTTGCACCGCGCCATCTCCCGCGCCGCCTCCACGTACTCCGTGATCCCTCCTCTCCTTACCACCGTGGCGTCCAGTGGCAACGCCGCCGATCGCCTCGGCGCTCCGGGCGCCCCGGGCGCGGCGGACGCGCACGCGGGACACCGCGTCAGCGCCCGCCCACGCGACGCCGGGAGGAGAAGGAGTGGCGGCCGCGGTCGCGGCACGACGGTCATCACCGCGCCGGTGGCCGGCATGGCTGTCGGAGTCGGACGAGGGGAGCTCCGGGGGGCGGAGGCTGAACTCTCTTGAGCTTTACGGCGCTTGCTCAGCTGCTGCTGATCACCAGTACGCGCGCGTTATTATAGTAGTAATAATATCGTTGCGTGATTGGCGAGGGACTACCGAAGTTATATAGAAACAAAAAATAGAAAGAGAAATAGGAAAACGACGGAGCAAACTCGCACAGTCTGCCACCTACTGAAATAGACCGTCGCTTGTTTCTTAACTCCACCCACCAACAAGCAGCTCGTCTCCTCAAGCTAAAGCTCAGTTTGCTACTGGTTGCTACAGTTACAGCTCCCAGAGTCGCGGGAGCTCAATTTCGTCACGCTTCCAAAAGCTGGAATGCCATCCTCGCAAAAAAAAAACCCGAAATAAGAAACGATGGATCAAATTCGCAAAGTCTGGCACCTATTACCTATACTGCCATAGGCTGTCGCTACTAGCTAGCTTGTTTTCTTCCCTCCAGCAAACCAAGCAGCTCGTCTCGAGCTAATAAAGCTCAGTCTCAGATTCTCAGTCCAGTTGCTAGGTAGCTCGCACGTACGTGCACAAGCAGTTCGGCGTCACTCGCCCTTCTCCTTTTTTGAAAACGAACATGGATGTCCCAAGTCGACATCGTCGACATGGATCCTTCCTGCTGTAGCTCTCGCCTCTCGGTCATCGGAGACGACAGACGACGGTGGCGTGCGCGGTTGATTACCACCTCGATCTCGCGCTCCAACGACGACGTGCCGTGCGTGCCTCTTCTTGCCATTGTGGCCTGTGGGCCACGGCGGCCGGCAGGACAGGGTCCAAGGATCATCGTTTGGTTGGGGAGAGTCGACGTCGTGGTCATGCAATTATGGGCCGCCAGCACGTGGAGGGAAGACGTGGCCCATTGTTTACCTTGACAGCCCAAATGATGTACGCATGCGGGGAAAAATGAACCGAGAGATCATGAAAAATAAACCGAGAGAGCAAGCAAAGATCGGCGGTTCTGCGAGCGATTGCGAGAGGCAAGGCAAGTTATCATGGGCAGGACTTGTAGTTAGAGCCAGCGATTGAGGTCACTCGTGACGCCCTGCCTGACCTCCACAAGAATGTAGGTATGTTCTCTCTCTATCACCAGGTGTGTGTGATTGTGAATGCAAACGAAAACACTTGCAATTTGTAATATGTGGCTGTAGCCTCTGACTCTGACCACCGTTCTTTCCAGAGAGAGAGAGAGAGAGAGAGAGAGGTCTTCACCAAGTTCTCGACTATGCAAAGCTCGACAGCTCACCTACTCTCCTTGGTGAGATAGCATGGAGAACATGCCGACTGCGTTGGTGATGGGCCGCACGCCGCACCGCACCGCTCAAAATCGATCATATCTCGCTCGCGGATGTCGAAGAACATATTCCTGCGCATTCTCTTTCCAACAAGGGAAAGGGATACGGTTCCGCTGCATGGGCCGATTTTTGACCCTCTCCTGCTCCTCCCCTTTGTCTGTTTCCCGTCGGCATCACTCTGATCCGCGCCTGCTATAAATGAAGGAGTACGATCAATCCACTAACCCGATCAGGAAAGAGTAGTATAGTAGTACTAGAAGCGAGAGATGAGAGAGTGGGAGAAGAGGAGCCTTGCATGGCGATGAGAGCTCTGCTCTGGTAGCCAAGGATGACTTGCCTGTGGCCTCCTTCCTGCTCTGCGTGACAGGAGGCGACGTGTGCATTGCTCTGCTGCAAGTGGTCTCGCTGGCAGTCTCCTTGGCTAGCCCGAGCGGCTCTCATCCTTCATGCCAGGCTCATTACTTCTTCAGTTGTCGCGCGCAATCATGAACACTACACTCGAGTAAATAGAATCACACTTCTTCAGATGCAACAAGCATATGTTCAGTGTGTACATACCTTTGCAGACTGACTAACTGTAATAGACCAATCAGAAGCTAGGGGCTTTTGACATGTCGCTCTTATTTTGTGCATACCTTTACTTTACTTGGTGTCCATTGCATTTGCAGGAGAAGACATTGAATTGCACCGAGGAAGCATGAGATGGACCTGCCGAATTTAGCAGGTACCGACCGCTTTTCGATTGCCGGAAGCCACGCAAAATTAAGCTCGTCGAGATGAACGAACCAAATTATGGGGGCACAACCAAAACCAACAGAGTGCTCATGCAATGTAATGAAATGTTAAAAGGAAGAAGAGAGACTGGATTTTTTATTACGAAGGACCCAACTCTGTACTAACATGCTTGGAGAAGTTCAAGTATATATGAAGCTGCTATGATTATCCAGCAGATGAAAGAATAGATACAAACTGTCCTGTAGCTTTCTTTTTGAATTTTATCTTCCCTTCTTCAAATAATAATCAATAGAGTCTCTTGTCCCCCCTTGTTTTATCAATAAAGTACTGGCATCATTAGCACGGAAAAGCAAAATATTTGAAAATTTACACGGGATAATATGTATGTATATATTCTCTTGTATGTATTAATCAACACAAAAATTGGGATGCTGTCTTGACTCTATGTTTACAGAAAAAAAAAATTCTAATAACAGAGTGACTTTATACAAAAGGAACTGACAGAAAAACAACTGATATCAGAAAAATATTACCTCACTCAATCCTTCACTGATGACATTATTGAACTTGCTGCTCAGGACCTCTTTTTGAACAGAAATGGATCAGACGCACTACAATCGTATTTTCTGTTCAGCGACTAGGATGATTAGGTCCACCCTCAATATACTGCTCCTGCACCTCTTGGAGCTCCTGCTGTCCTGCCAGTATCCCTCTGTTGTCGAATTTTTTACAGTAGTCTACCTTGATTTTTCTCTTCCATTCCACTTATGTTTCAGGCCTGGAAGATATGTCAGACATCCTTCTATCATTATATCACTAGAGACCAGCACAACAAATTCCCTTTCCCCTAAGAAAAGATGCACCCTTGCAAAATATGTAAAAGCTTTTCTTCAGAAAAGAATGCAGGAATCCTAAGGAAACTTGACCAAAAAAAAAAAAGAATGCAAGTTTTAGGAAAAAAAACAAAAGATGATGTAGGTAGTTGTACATCACCAACCATATCCTGATGACTTTATGAATGTCGTCAATGAATCATCAAACTTTTGAAGGTCAACATGATCCCTCTTTTCTGAAAGAAAGGTCAACCATGATCTTTGATGAGATTTACATTCGTATGGGTATATGACAAGAACTATTGCATATATTCCCGGTCCCAGTTTCCATTTTCTGCAAGGGATAAGGCTACAACCAAATCATTTATGGGGATCATATACAATATAGGAAAAAGGAGTTGAGATATGTTCGATGCTGTATGGGTCGTTCTCTGTCTAGACAAGCTTCACCTTCCATTACATCCTACAATGAGATTCTGTACGTCGTCCCTATATAAATAGTGGATGAAGCAATAGTGCATAGATCAAACATACACACCATAGCAGAGCGCATGAGGCAGAGAGAGAGAGAGAGAGAGGGGCGATAGGAGTCTGCCGAGACAAGCCAAGGATGACTTGCCTATATGCCCTCTACTTGGAGTTAAGGATGTGCATACTGTGCATGCTTTTAGTGCTCCTTAGTGTGGTTACAGGCAAGTCTCCTTGGCTTGTCCGGGCGGCTCTTATCCGATCTACATCCGTCATCTCCTCTTAATAATGCACCGAAGGTACAATTCTCTTCAGTGAATTGCAAATACATTATACGGAGCATCAAATTTGCAATCTAAATACTAGATTGGATCCCTAGTACTGTAGTACATACTATGTCCGCATAGACCTACTAATGCATACTCCCTCCTTTTGAATTTAATTGACATTGATTAGTTCAAAAATTGCTGTCAACAGGAGATAGTAACCGATATGCTTCCAAAACCTCACATAGTGTGGATGCCTAGTAAATTTTTTTTCATAGGTTAAATAAATTAAATTCAGTTCTCATGCAGCCATTAATAAACATGTACTATACTATTTGTAGAAGAAGCACAAATCGGGGAAAAAAGGTTTATAAAATCGCTAGAGGGAGGGCTTGAACCTCCGACCTTGTGGTTAACAGCCACACGCTCTAACCAACTGAGCTACTCCAGCAAGACGGACGTGGTACTTTTTCTATTTTATATTACTTTTTGTACGGGATTGGGACTGTTAAAATACTTAGATGGGCTTTGATCAACGACTTCAACCCATCATAGATGGCCTGTCAGCCTGTGTAATGTCCTTCTCGCTTTCTTCGCCTGCCGGCGAGTCAACAGCATCAGGAACGCGCTCACGCAATGCCCGTTCGCGAAAGAGGGAAGAAAACACCCGGTGGAGAAGGCATCGATCGGATCGGAGCAGGGCCAGGGTGACATGAGCTACGATAAGGTTCCGACGTCCTACCCGCCGCCGGGCAAGTTCCCAGCTGCTTCACCTTCCGCTCATTGCAATGGCTTCCGTCTCTTGATTTGTATTTCCCCAATTTAGAAATGGCGTTGCCGTAAAATGCGGCGCTCAATCTTTCCTCGATTGATTGTAATTTGATGCGTGATCTGATGTAGGGTCTTGCCCTGTTCCTGCAGGATACTCGCCGCCGGGCGGGCAGTACCCTCCTCCCCAGAACCCGACCCAGGGGCCGTACTACCCGCCGCAGCAGCAGCCACCGCCGGGGTACCAGGGATACTTCAGCGAGGGGCAGCCGCAGCCCTACGGTTACCCGCCACAATACGGTAGCCATCACCACCACGGGCACCACCATGACAGACACCACCATCACCAGCTTGGACACATTGAATACCATCATCATCACGAGGATGACTGCTGCCTAGGTTTCCTCAAAGGATGGTAATGCATACCTTGCGCTTATCTGATCGCCTGGAACGATAGAAAGTGGAAAGAAAACATATACTAGTATGCATTTAGAAACTAAATATTCTTGCTCATGCTCTGATAGTCCGATCGAAGTTACACTACAAAACAGGGATAACTGGGTCTCAACGTGTATGATATGGATGCCCGTTCTTCTGTAATTTGTTTTATAAAAGAAAATCTGAATAAACAATTTTAGTAATGAAGGTAGATATTGGAGTCTGATTAAAAATAGTCATTGCCTTATCGGTGTACTATTGGGAAAAAAAAAACAAGAACTTCGGATGTACAAAGTACAGGGCCACATGCTCCTTAAAAAGAAATCCATGTCTGTATAGCTTCAAATGCATGATCATGATTATATCATGAAAACATAGTACCACGTCTTTTGTTTATGTTCCCTTGCTTGTGCCATTTGTTTTTCATGATCAGTTGTGCACATCTGTGAAACTCTTGAGTTAAATACTAAAATATCAGAAACAACTAAAGATAACTGTTGCTGTATGCTGAGCTTCATGGATTACCTCCTGATATGCTTTGAAGTAGTTTATGTAACTCAATCTGATTGGTTTAACCTCTGGCTTGATGAAGACGTCAATTGACCTTACCAATTATATTTTTAGTAAAAAGTTGCATTTAATATAATCTGCTAGATACGTATTCTTTTTATGTTTGTCAATCACTTATGTCACTGTCATATCTGATGTTTCACAAAGTAAGGCCGGTGCACATAATTTTCTTCAACATAAATCTTCAAATCAAGACATAGTTAAGTCTCAACCAAACTTTATTTCAGCAATGCTGGCCATCCAAAACCCCATACCCAGATTTATCAAGTTGTCAAGTTTTGACAGTTATAAAAGTTGTATTATCCTGCACAGGCATGAATGAAAGTACACGTCGACATATTCATTAGTTTGAAGTATGTCAGGGCCCTAAACAAATGCATTTGTTACTACAGATCCTTTAGAAAGCGTGTTCATAATAGATTCACGATGTGTGTACTCTTTCCTTGTCCAGCTTAACAGTTATATTCAAACTAGGTTTAATTGTCCTTAGTTTAATTGAGTAATCCATTCTGTTTGTTTTTTCAGGTTGGCTGCGCTTTGCTGCTGCTGCATACTGGATGAGTGTTGCTGCTGCTGCTTCTAACATACATGTGCCTTAAAGTTTCTAGCGTCTGGCATCCTGGAACAGCAGAATTTTACTTGCACTTTCGACTTGCTATGATTAGTGGATTGTATCAATATTCATCTTGTTGTTCGTAAATAAGAATCAAGTCTACATGTATGTGAATAAAAGGCAATATATTGTTTTGGAACTCTCTTTTCTCTGCTTATTCTGAATTATTAGTCCATGTAAGGATGTGAATACACAGTGAAAACGAGCAATACAAGTCGAAGCGCAGCGTTTTGTCAATTGATTAGCGGATAAGACTCCTTGTTCATTGAAGTTTGTTTTGTCAAAGTTCAAAAGTGTATTATGTGAATCATCCAACAAATGCATGATGTCTCCAACTTTCTGTCAACCCGTTGTTTTAATTAACTTTTTCCTGAGAAAGTTCTTACTCATACAACACAACCTCAGCTACATGATTCGAAATTATACTATCTCTGTTTTTTAATTGTTAACACTTTTTAGCACAAATTTATACTAAAAAGCGTCAACAACAAAAAAAAAAAGTAACCCCTCCTCAAACATGTGCAGTAGAGTCGATGAACAACCAAATCGTGTATAAAATCGATCAGATTCAGAACCTCTTAATTAGAGGTCTTAAAGCAGTGAAGACACTGCAGCTGAAATTAACTTCAATTGTGACTATTGGATCATGAATGAATAATCAAGATCAAAATATATAGGACACATTTGCAGGTACTATGAGTCATTTCCTTTCTTCTTTTTTACTTGTTATGATTGACTTTGACCGAAAATTTTGATTATTCATCTTATTTAAAAAAGTATGAGAAATATCATATGTTTTCCTATGATTTGATTTATCATTAAAAGTTTTTCAAACATAATTTTTAAGTTTACACATTTGAACTATTTTTTTAAATAAGACGAATGTTCAAATTGATGGTCAAAATCAACTGTGAAAAGTAAAAAAAAATGGATGGAGTAATATTCATCGTGTACTTTAGTACCATGCCGTTACACTTACAAATTTTCTTGAGAAATTACTGTGTCCATTGCTACAATCCTATTGATCGAGGCAACGCAGAAGACCTACATACTAATCCGATAGGTTGTATAATAATGGATTCACGTTGAGCGAACAACTAGGACCCGAAGCATGTGTTATCAATTGGTCTAAGACCACATTATATATCTTGCTTTATCCCAAAATATAAGTACTCTAGGTTTCATCAAAATCAAACTTTTCAATTTGATTATTAATAGTAAAACAATCATAAACTTTGATAGATTAAAAATTAGAGTAGTGCTATTCTTCATCCTATATGATGAGTCTTATATTTTACTGAATGAAAACAGGTGTGGATTAACGAAAATCGATGAACACGACAATAGCCATTTTCTTTAGTAAATTAAGCTAGGTAAAGGCGAAGACCTTAGCAGAAGAATAGCATTTGTGCTACAAGATAATACATATAACTGTTTTATTAAAAAAAAATTATATTTTGAAATATTCCCTCCGTTTTAAAATACTTAACACTTTAGTTATTTCAAATTTTCTTAATATTTAACACTCTTGCTTTCTGATACATTTTTTTCTCATTTTTAATACATGTCTATTTCTATCTCTTTCATCCTTATTTTATGTGTATCTATCTTTATTATTATTTTTTAATTCTCGTGTCCAGACGGAAGGAGCATATTGTAGGTCAGAAATTTAAAACTTTATGGCCAAACCAAGTACTTTGCCCTCGCTTGTTTCGCTGGTACAGACTCACGCCCGCGACCTCCTTACCGCCGGCGGCCAAGGGTGATTATAGTTTGCTCCCTGCATCCAGCTTCGACTGAAGGTAAGCGCTGAGCTCGCCACCCCAATGGCCGAATCCTCCTCCCTCATTCTGTAGTTAACATTTAGTCTGGATCTAGCGGGGATAGGTCGATCCCTTCGCGGGGAGCGGAAGAAAGTTCTCCCGTTGACGGGGACGGGGATAGAGATGGGGAGATTTTGTCATCGTCGGCGATTGGGGCAGTTGTGTCTGTCGATCGGTGCGGATGGGACGAGGGAATCTCACCATAGCGTTAGGTAGGGCGGCTGCCCTACCGCGCCCTATTAGTCTTCCGCCTGTGCTTTGTGTTGACACTTCTGATGCAGTTTTTATTACCTATAGTATATAGTTGTCTTGGAAAAACGATGATCTAACGGCTTAAAGTGTACCTGATCTAGGGAATGAATTTACATATCATCCTGCTCTCAGCCCTGTCCTTATTGCTTCGTTATGTTAAATGTGAAGTCCCAAAGTGATATAAAAGGAAGCAGCCTTGGTTTGCTGAATAAACTTATTCTTATTTGTTTTCCTGTATTTTCAAGCGTAGTTGATCATACAAACTTCAAACATGTTCAAGAACACTTTTCAATCCGGGTTCCTGTCCATTCTCTACAGCCTCGGGTACGTATAATGGTGATCTTATATTTGTTTATTTTGCTATGCTGCAACCTCGAATAATGTCTAATGCTCTTTATTGTGAACGTGTGATGTGATCAGGACCAAGCCACTGCAGATATGGGACAAGGAAGGTATGTCAATTTTCATGCTTGATCGCTTTAATTTTCTTCCCATCTATGCTGTAAACACTTATCTTCTTTGTCACCGTTGTTTTGTTGATGTGAAATACAAACATTGTTTTGTTTGGTGTGTAACTCATTTGTCTTGGTTCGGCATTATCCATTTCTAATCATTGGCTTTCCTGCCCTTCTTATTTGCGTGGTGAGATGTAACATGGATGGTTCTGTTATAATTTAACTTGTTGGCTGGAGCATGTATTTGTCCACAGATAGATTTAGTGCCTTAAATTGTTCTGTTAAGTGAAGACTTTGACCTTAGGGACGGACAATTTTTTTTGTTCATCACTTGTCTGATACAAGAGTATCACTCGGTGATAACTTAGAATTTAAACATGGAATAACATATCTTTCGTTCCTCTGATCTGAATTGCTCATGTTTTCCTGTGTAACTGTGATATACTTGTCGTAGGATATTATAGCTGATTAAGCACTGTGATTAAATAAATATGCTTGTCTTTTTGGTAGTTGACCTGTGCATCCTGCATGATATACAAATACACTTTTTCAGTTGGAAAATACATATATGCATCATTCTAATTTGCTACAAACCTTTTTTTTTTGTCAAAATGTGTTGATTCAGTTATTTCCATCGCTGAGGGTTGTTTGTTTTGGCTAATACTTTATCAATATGCAGTTGTGAATGGGCACATTAAACGGCCTCAGGATGAAGATATCCAATCTAATGTACTCGAAATCATTGGTACAAATGTACAATCGACTTACATCACATGCCCGGCTGATCCTTCTGCTACTCTTGGCATCAAGCTTCCTTTTTTGGCCATTGTTGTGAAAAATCTTAAGAAGTACTTCACATTTGAGATCCAAGTTCTGGATGATAAGAATGTCCGCCGGCGATTTCGAGCATCGAACTTTCAAGTGTGTAAGATTCCATTTTTTGAAGCTGTAGTTTATGCTGTTTCGTAACTGACCGTTACCATTTGATTATGCTGATCATAGTCGAAATGCACTTGATCTGTGTTTTTCTAAGATCATTGGTTATGCACTGTTGAGTAGTGTTTCAGTTACAGTCGAGTCTGTCAAGTGGACAGTTAGTCTTTCTATTTAGTCAAAATAGCTAGAATGGAGGCATGAACTCTTTGAGTCATGGCTGCAAATCGAGGGCCACTATGGCTAATTTTGTAGGGTGTTAGGGCTCTTTATCAGGCGACTCGGCCACTCTTTGTTTCAGGCTATATATTGCCATCAATAAACTGAAAACGCTGCAGCTCAAAATCAACCTCTCCAAATTCGGTTTTACCTACACTATTCATGCATTGAAACGTACTTCGTAGTGAAAATTTTGATTGAACCAGAAATTTGGCCTACAAGTTTGTAGAATACTTCAAGTTTGTAGTTTAATAATTAAGGTTGTGAAATTTCGGCAGTCTACAGACATGATTTCTTTATCCTAGATTTTGTATTAGCCTTTTCCCCTTCTTTAGACATTGTAGCATACATGTTTAGTCTAAATGGTTGGTGGACTCTTTTCTGAGGTAGATTTGTGATTCCATTTTGCATTGTTTTCTGAAAATTGCAGTGCCAAAAGTTTATTTCTAACCTTTGTGTGACAATCATGCTGACTTGTATGACTGTTCCAGTCAGTTACTAGGGTGAAGCCATATATCTGCACAATGCCATTGAAGCTTGATGATGGTTGGAACAACATTCAACTGAATCTCGGTGACCTGACAAAGAGGGCATATGGCACAAACTATGTCGAGACACTGAGAGTTCAAGTTCATGCAAACTGTCGACTTCGCCGAATTTATTTCTCAGATCGTCTCTATTCAGACGAGGAGCTACCACCTGAATTCAAGCTCTACCTTCCAATTCAAGTGAGAATTTTGACTCTGTCTATCTAATCAGTTCTTAAATGTTGTTCCTGTCTGTGTTCCATTCTCAATCTGATATACCCTTACGTTTGAACTTCAGAAAGCGTAGAAATCGGCTCAAGCATGGAGAGACTTTGCTTCCCAGGAGAGGCTGCTGCCACATCTCTATCTCGTAGCTATCTATGCACCAGAAAGAGTCTGATTGCTTGTTTGTTAGAAATAGTTTTCTGAAGAACCAGTTAGGCAGTTTTTAGAGATTCAGATGGCTAGTTGGTCTTTTATCTTGACCCTTGTAAGTTGTAGTAACTGAATTCTTCCCTATATCAGTGCTCCTACTGTACCTGTCCAAGTGCATGTAGTATTGTTACTGCAAACCGGCACCTAAGGTTTCTGCCTACTGCATGAAGTTGTATTCTTGGACTGCATCTACGTGACCACTGTTTTGCTGCACGAAAAAATGAGGGCAGCGATTGCATTGAATCCTTACCACCTTTCACCGTGAGGTCTCCAGGTTCCTGCGCAGTGCACAGTCGGGTTCTTTCGACGAACTCGAAACCACAACATTACCTATACGAAAAAAAAATCGAATCCCAGCAAATGTGGAAGGATCCATAACGTTAATCTAGCATCGTCCTTTCTCGCCCATATTAGGCCGCTCTAGATTAATTTGTGCTCGCACCCAGTTCTACTAGTACTATTTGTACTTCATTGACCAGACGTAGGTCGTGAAAAGGGTCTTTGATTTTTGCAGTGCTGAAAGCCTGAACATTGCTGCATTGCTACAGCCTACAAGTAGTAGTAGTAGTGGCAAAACTGTAGTGAGTGGTGAGCAAATGGTAAGGCAACACGCGTCGCGGGCCAGGCCTCTGCCGGCTGCGACCGTCAGCCCAGCGGCGACGGTGACCACCACCCCGCCCGTCCTCTTGCGCCTCTGAGAGAGAGAGAGAGAGAGGGGAGAGAGAGGGGAGAGAGAGAGAGAGAGAGGCAGCAGCAGATCCACGAGGAAAAAGCAGTTGGCGCCGCGCGCGGCATACGCCGTACGCCACGCGGGTGCCGTGACGTTGCGCCGTGCAGTCGGGCGCTGGTGGCCACGCCGAGCCGGGGCCGTCGATCGCCGCGGCGGCCAGACCTCCCGCGGGTACGGTCGCCGGCTGCCGCGGCGCTGCGGGCGCCCGCCAAAAAGCTGGCCCAGCATTGAGTGCGCTGTCGATCACTTGGCGTTGTGGCAGGTATGTGCGCGCGCCATGACGGTACGGGCACACGGTCCTGTGGGATCATGGTGGCATGGCGTCGCAGGTGGATGGCTCGCACTAATCTCTCTCTGTCAGCCTGGATAACCGGCCGGAGTTGGGACCAATAATCGAACAAGTCGTTCTAGACGGTTGCGCGCATTTGTAACACTAGGCCAAGTTCTGTTCAGTCGGTAAAAAGGGAATAAGTTTGCATGGGAAATGCCACAGGGTTTATTGTTGGGACACAGTCAATGGCAAATATCATATTAACTCGATTCTGCCTGAACAGAGATAGCATCAAGATGACGATCCAATCCAAACCCATGGCGGGTCGCCTCTGTGTGTCAGGCCGACCGGGGCGGCACAACACCCGGACAAGGATGCCCAATCTCGCAAGCGCCTTCGTGTCGTTCCCGGCCCCAGAAGCCCCCGCCCCACCACCACCAAGACAAGCCCCTGCCCCGACCACTCCTCTCCCACAGAAGACACACCGCCGCTGCCGCCTGCCATGCATCTGCCCATGGCCTCGCCGTTGCCGCCCGCCCCGCCCGTGGTCCACGCGCCCACGGCTGGTAGGGTGCCCATATATGGCCCCGCCGCCCACCGGAGAGATGAGATCTCCGCCGCAGCCGGCCCCGCCGGCCGGTGTGCGCGATCGCGATGAGCTCCCGTTCCGCTTCCATCCCTCGTTGCCGCGCGTGCGTCTCTCCCGCGAGCGGGGCACGTCACATGGCGCTACGCCACGATCGACCACGAATGAATGTGTGCGCGCGAAGATGCTGCTTTTAGGATCGCTGGTGGAGTGCTGGTGGTGGTGGTGGTGGGCCATGCGATGCCACGACAGCGACGCCGATGGCATCCACTGCTATTATATGTGTGTGTGGGTGCACTGCATGTTCTACGGGACGGCGATCGTGTTGCAGAATGGGATTGAGTTTGACCCAACTATGCTTGGATAGCTGACCGGCGACAGGGCGGGATGGGCATCAGGAGAACGATTCAGACAGACGCCCGCATCCCTTTTCCTTGAGCTGGCAAAAAACTGAAGAGAGACGGCGCGATCAAATTACAGGCGAACGAACGAGATGCTTGCTCCAATCAAACTTTGGTCGACTTTTGATCTTTGTTGGCAAAATTAATTAACTCCTCAGTTTTACTGCCTTCAGTCAGTCCTTCGCTGAGCATTGAATTTGCACTTGCGAACTGACTGAGAGAGTCGAGAGGGGCAGGGCAAGGTAGGTGGCCAACGATTGCTTTCGTGTTAATGCGCCTGAGAATTGATTCAGGTTACTGTGCTTGCATGAACCGGACCACCAACTAGTACAGGAAATGCAATACGGTACTGCGCGCTTCGGCAGTGGCATCATCATTGTGCTGTACTACTGCTTAACTGCTGCGCGGCTAAGATTGCTCATTTGACCATGCCGCCGTATTAGCTTGAGCCTGGAACTTCTGCTTCAGTTTGCAGCCAGCGAAGAAAACTGGCAAGAAAGCAGAAAGGCAGCGCAGGATGGAGTCTCGTGCCTCCTCATTTCATCACATGCCCCTCTCAACTCGAGCCTGTGGGCGGCGAATTCCAAACTTTTATAAATGAACAGAGCATACTTAGATGCGTTCAAATATGCTGGGGTTTGATTGAAGCCCCATATGGCCGCTTATATTACAAACTGTACACGTGAAGGGCACATGATGAGTGACCCTATACTGTAAGCTGTAGCACTACCGATGCTCTACATATCAATTCACTCATCAGTACCAGCTGGACGTCCCCCACAAAGGGTCGAAATCATATCATATCATATCAAACAAAACTTTTGATCAGGGGACGGACGTGATCAAGAACAGTGTCATTAGGTGCAGTACGCATGTCCCTAGCTCACCAGGCAGCCTTAATCGGGGCCCTGATGATGGCTGACTGACATTCAGGGCGCCAGGGCGGCGACCACTCCGGCCGGGACATGCATGGCCACACATCAGCAGCCCATGCGGCCATGCCGGGGCGGGCAGCTTGCTGGCCCTGGCCAGCTGCCCGCGACCCCGCCCCGGCCCCCGGGCTAGTTCATGCATGCCGTCGCTCCATTACGGCGTCGCCATCCGACGACGCGCAGTGGCCTCTCTCCATCGATCGATCGCTTCCTACTCCGTGTGCTGCGTGCCGCCATGTCAGCTGCATGCACCTTCGACGACATGGCGGGACCCGCCGGATCGGGGCAGAGCTAAGCTCGCCGCCGACTCGACTTTACTTGAAGCTAGCGACCCAGCCGCCCGGTCGGGTTCAACATGGCGATTGATTGGGAATGTGGACGGCCGTGGGTGTTACGCGCGGTTCGATGGATCATCATCGCTCGGGGACGAGGACGGAACAGGGGATTATTGTTTGAGATTTGCTCCTTGTTTTGTTTGCGTCGACCGTGTTGCCGTACTGAGATGATGACAAAATGCTGCTTCTCCATCCAGATGATTGACTTTTTCATGGAAACCCGAAACCTTTCCGGCCGGCGCCGCGTGGTCGACACTTAATTCTCTCGTACTGGCAAACTTTCATTATGGTATAACCACCTAAAACATGATTCATCAAATGGCCGCAAGATCCCACGGGGTTTCACACGCGACAAGGACACGCGAGCGAGCAGAGAAACTCTACCCACACACTTGTTGTGTTTCGTTTCCATTTCGTGAAACATGTGGAGCATTTCGTGAACAGATCAATAACTGTGATTAATAAAAGGTGTCAGTAAAAAATTTTGGTGAATCAAAATGAACAGTGTTTATCTTCCTGCATTTACGATGGCGCGCGGAAACTGTGTGTTCTCCAGGTACAGCGAACGCCGCCAGTCTGATGAGGGATCAGAACCGACTTACTTACCGTCCATGCAGGACCAGTACCAGTGGTACAGCGACATTTACTCCTCAAGATCAAACCAGTGGTACGTAGTAGGAATAGGAGAATGAAATGATTAGATTAACAACATTTTACAATAGTTTAAAATAAGCATTTGCCTTTTTAAATTTTTTTTGTAAACGTTCAGAACTGAATCTGAGAAATTAGTTACTCGGTGGGTTTGATTTTCTCTTTCTCGTGAAACAGTTATTCAGAGATTAGGATTTAGGACACAAAAATCTGTCATTGCATATGAACAACCTTTTTCCCCAAGTACAATGGCGTGAAGCCGTTGGGACGAGACCCATAGCTGTGCATGCCTAACCGAGGAGAACCTAACTAAGACTTCAAATCCAACATTAATTAATGCAGTGTGACAAACTCTGATACAGCTAATCTATCTGCTCTCGTTGCAGCCACGCACCAGATAAGGGGATGGATTAGATCCAACATCACAAACTCATCTGGTGCGTCTAAATCCACCATAGAATTATTTCCTCCTGTAATTGTGAAAAAAAAACACAAAAACACATTTATTCAAGAGAAATTTTAGAAGTAGTATACATTTGAGTACATCGTTAAAGAACTGCGGCTGCTGTATTATACCTGCTATCACTGTAGGATCGTCTACTCCCTTTGTTCCTCAATCTCTTTCTACTGAAAGGAGCACATGTGGTTACTGAACACCACTTGATTCAACAGTTCTTGCCTTGGCTCGTCACCTACTGTTTCCACGATGTAGCTGCCATTGTCCTGAAGATTGTACGGGCAGGTCAGCATAATCGAGATCACTCAGCTAGAGCACAGTGCTTTGGAACTGAATCCTGAATACTACTAGTAGATAGAACGGAGCAGCAGCCGAACCTGGTGAAAGGAGATGCCGCAGTCGCCGTGAGCCTCGTAGGATGCGGAGGATGAGGTGGTGTTTGTGTCCATGATAGGCTGATGAGGTGGAGCCCTGTTCAGGACAGAGGCAGGCATGGCGAGCGCCTCGTGGTGGAGCATTCCTTCGATCTTTTGAAACAAGAAATTGACGGTGATGAGATTGCGAAAGCCTTGCAGAGTGGGGGAATAAGGGAGAAAAAAGACATACTACTTGAGTGTGGTCACTGAAGGCGTCACTGTCGATGCCAAAACCATACAGCACGGGGCTCAGAGAAGCAATCCTCATTGAAAGGAACTGCATGTAATCAGGAGAGAAGCAAGTATTACTTAATGAATGGCCCAATCTATATACTGTCAACCTGCATCATCTAGTCTAGTTTTATACTAATTACTCTTATTTTACATGATTTTTTTCTTACCTCAACTTGGTTCTGCAAGGACTGCACATAATTGATGATCTCGTCCAAAACTAGGGCCTTCCCAGTAACCTACAAAAAACGGCAACATCTTTAGTTCTATACTACAATTTAATTAAAAAAGAGAAATATATTTAGCAGTTAACTAAATTAACCTTCTCACAGCCAGGGACCAGGGCCTGGAGCACCCTCATCCTCTCACTGATTCTCTCCCTCCTCACCTGAATGAAAAAAAACGCCGCAATGGAGTTGAGGAAAAAAACGAGGCCCAAACAACCAGTTAAACGCATAACTTGATGCTGAATTTGCAGGGTCGAAGAAGAATACCCTCTCGGCAAGGCTGTGACTATCTGTTGCTTGCCCTCTCCTTGCCCTGACATGGATGTACCCCTTTGGTGCTTCATCCTCCTCCATCTCCTTGCTGTTTCGCTCCCTTTTTCCTCGTCTCGTCTTGGTGCCATCCTTTGAGTCCTACTTGTTCATTCAACCATAAGAAAACTGTGAGCTACAGCATGAAGAAACTATTAACAGCTATAAGCTTTTCTTTTCTTTTCTTTCTTTTTTTTGAAAATAATCTACCTTGTTGGAGTGGGCAGAGCTGAGGCTGGCGCCATCTTCTCTGGCCTTCCTCTTCTTGTCCACAGCGGCAGTTCGTTGTGGAGAAGTGTCAAGAACCACAGATGAGGTCTCTATTGAGGCGTCTTCAGGGATGGCTGAATCTGTTGTGGTTCCTACACCATGGCAAAACAAGTAGCTTGGTATGTTGTGCAAAGCATTGGCGTGGCCTTGCTCCATCTGTTGCGGGAGGCATGAGAAGCTTGCCATTGGTGAACAGCTTTGTGTGCCTACTTGCTTGGCGCTACTGCCTCCTGTGTGTGGATGCTCTTTTTCAGTGTAGTTTTCGTTGCAAGGAGTTCAGAAAGGTAGCACAAGGCTGGTTGATTGGTGACTTGCTGTTGGCTTATATAAGTTAGGAAAGGGAGAAATAACTTGGAGAGAGAGAGAGAGAGAGAGAGAGAGAAAGAGGGGGGCAGGGAGAGATGATAAGGCCAAATCATTACTGTACATCTCTATTACTAGTGGATAAGTTGGCACTAGTAAGAAAGGGCCCGCCCGGGCGTCCCTTGTTGTAATAGGTTGAAATAAAAATTGTAGAAGATGTCCATCAGCATATGCATATTAATTTGGGTAGGCCTTGCCGTTTTCTATATATACTACTGTAGTATTTAACAGTCAAGTTGTGTGCAACGGCTGTAAATAAAGCACATGGTTTCCCCACTTTTGGCAGCAGTCGTTTGTAGGCACTGGAGAACGGGCTTGCAGGGGCAGAAGCAGACAGTTCCATATAAGAGTGTTTTCAGAGAGAGGCTTGACTGGTTTTCAGCCAAAAGATACAAACAAGTTTCAGAGAGGCTTCACCCCAATACACATGATTGATGCGGAGGTAAAGGCCTGCCCTTATCTGTGCAGTCTGCCCTAAGTAGCTGCGTCATCATGATTGCAAGTTTACGGCGTCAGAGTACTACCATGCATGGTCTCTACGGATGCATGTATATACAGTAGTACATAAGTGGAATAGATCCACACATATAGTCCTCCCTTCTTTGCTTTTCAGAGAATTCCACATTTGCAGGATACTGCCTGATGAACGCAGGGCTCGACCTCTTGCTTGTTGGTAACAGTGTTCGCCGTGCATGCATCTTATCTTGTGGACGTGATTCTCCGGTCCGGCCGTCCAGCGGCGTCGGTCCAGGCCTTAATTAGACACAGCGCTGGCACGTACGTACCATCTCCTCTGTTAATAACGTGATTCCACACTGCACATACAGTATAAACTTGAGTATGTAAAAGTATATGTTTATCTTCTTCTCAGTTCTCACAGACTCACACTCATGTTGACCTACACACACGTACACGTACACGTACACGTACGTACGGTCCATGAGCTACCAAAAATTCTAGGCATGCACGTACGACGACGTACCAGTCGTGTATTCAACCAGTCGTTACATCAACGGCTAGAGCCAAGTTGGGAGGATATATATACTACGTGAACGTCAAACTCCTTTCTGCATGCGTCGCGATACGAAAGCAGTACGATTGATTATTGTATAGTCGTCATCCATATGGCCCCTGTAGTATTTGCGTTCGAGAGGTCGTCGACGAATCAACACGTATACTAGGCGGCGCAGATGTTTCAGGAGT
Organism: Oropetium thomaeum; assembly: GCA_001182835.1. Lineage (NCBI taxonomy): Eukaryota > Viridiplantae > Streptophyta > Magnoliopsida > Poales > Poaceae > Oropetium > Oropetium thomaeum. The sequence continues at coordinate 145,302 of LFJQ01000099.1, read as the reverse complement.
AGGCTCTTCTGACTTTATAAAAGGTGAGAGAGCCACCGGATTTTCAACACGCCTTCAGTGGTCCAGATGTGTGCTATTACTAGTAGCTGTTGACATTGCAGCTTGTTCTTGTACGCTGCTCATTCGTACGCATATACTGTATCTTGTACGTATTCCTCCAAGGCTCTTCTTCTTACGAGAGACTCATGCAGCTCCTCCACCAGCTAGTGGATTCCAACAAGTCGCCTTGTTCCTTCTCCCTTGCGAATTGCGATTCATTGACATTTGCGACGACGCCGATCGATCCTGCCGAGTGCATGGCTCCGCCTGGCCCGTCGCATCTGCGCAAAAGGAAAAAAAAAAAAGATTCAGTTTCCCTGCGCCGGTGACAGCGACGGCTCATCGGCGGCGGACATGGACCCGATCTCGGAGGGAGATTTGATGCAGGCATGCAGTGGTGATGCTGATGCGGCTGCGAGCTGAACTCTGTTGTCACGTCATCAACAGCCACAAAGCTGTAGCTGCATGCTGCAGCGTACTTTCGCCTTACTCCAGTAATCAAGCTCCTCTCGTTCATGCTCATACACTCCGATCGCCTAAACCGAGGCAACCAGCAGCAGTGTGAGAAAAAAAAAAAAAGGAGAAGAAAAACAGTAGCTCAGGACGATTGGATGTGTCAGCATCAGCATGCGGGCATATTGGCTCGTCTGATTGCATTCAGAGCAACTTGCTGTTCAGTATATTCAGCAACAGAAACGAACACAGTGATACTACTAGTATCCAGGATAGAACGACCTCTCTCTCTTATGATTTCCATAAATTATGATGACAACATTGCTATATTTACATCTGGCATAAGTGAGAACGACAACCACTTCTCAATGTACAAACTTACAGCGCATCATCTGCAAACAAAATCCACAAGTTTGCAAACTGCAACCACGGCAAACTAGAAGGATCACTTAATCTAAACCAAGCCCAAAACCGAGGAGCCACATTGCACTGCGGCTCCATACACTACTTTCTTTTCTCTTCACACAGGCTGACACCACCCGCTAAGACACTTGGATCTGTGCCAGTTGACTGCACCAGGAGGACAGAGTCAACCGGTGAACTGACTAACTACTGGATCACCTACCTGGGTCTTCTAACAAAACAAGGATCTCCTCATCGTCTATAGTTCCACTGTCAATCGCATATTGTAATGCGGTTGTACCATCTCCATCGGTGACTCGTGAATCAGCCCCCCTGAACACAAGTAGGGAAGCAGTAATAAATTAGAATCTCCACATAACCGCTATCTCTTTCAATTTTTTTCTGTGGGCCTGAATCAACCATATTTGTATTACGTACCTGGAAAGCAGCAGCTTGGCAAACAAATGTCTTCCTTTCATGATGCTGTGATGAAGCGGCGTTCGACCTCTTGAATCCCTAGAATTTACATTGGCACCATACTGCAACAGTAGCTCAACCATGCCTATGTCTGCAACACGGCATGCTAGATGAAGCAAAGATAGTCCTTCAGCAGAGTCATCCAACCCGTCTATACAGGCACTTGTACTGGCAGGGGAAATAGAGTCCCCTGGAGAACCCTTCTCATGCAAATTGCGATCAAAACATCTAGAACTTCCATTTGATGGTGAAGATGGCTGCTCTTGTAACAGCAATGCTTTCCCAAGGGTCAGAGCCGAATTAAATGACGTATGTCCGTAAGTAAAATTTACATTGGCATTAAATGCGACAATCAGGCTGTAGACCCCCTTTTTGTTGTTTGAACTTACATTATCCCACATCTGTTGTGCCAACTGAATCTCATCCACATTATACTTCCGAACAAAATCCTTTTCAGCATACTGAAACATTTAAGAAATTAACAATCAACACTTAAATATGTATTGTAATCCTACAGTCTAAATTAACTCTCATCCTACCTTTTTTCAGCAGTTTATGACATTCAGGCCAAAACAATGCACTTAGGTTTGATGGATAAGAACAGATATAATCTATATATGCTGCTTATACCACATTGTTTGCTATTCATACTCTGATAGTCTGATCATATGTTGATAATGCCTAGTTAAATAAGTAGGACACAGTTTGAAGTACCTTGGCATGAATAAACTTCTCCTTTACTGCAATAGGATCAGACCGTTTAGGTTTGCTGACTGCAGAATTGTGAGATGTGTTTTCCAAACCATCATCCCTGCATAAGAGTCACAGTTGCATGTTAATAAAGGGATAGAAAGCATACAACTTATGTCCTGTTGGTTGTCAACAGCACCAATACTACCTCAAAATATCACCATGGTCGGCACAGCCTGTCGAAGGTAGCATTTCTTCCCAGAGAGTATTGGCAAATGTATTGCCTAATGACTGAAAGAGATTGATTACAGATGGCTCCCAAACCCTGACATCAAGCGTCAGGGATCTTACCTGCCAATGTAAAGTGAAGTTCAGTCACACTAGTCACATTTATCATGACATCACAGATACCGAATCTACAGTAGGAAGCTAAAAGAATACAAAGACAGGTTGTGCAGAAATAAACATGTATCACCAGAGACACTAACAAATTCTGAATAAATAAAAAATAAACATCTCAAATGAATAGTCGTGCACTGGAACTTTTACACAAGTAAATTGCAAGGAATAATGTTTACCTTCGATATATGCACGCCAAGGTTTCTGTGTACCCCAGAACACTCTATGCATAAAAGAATACCAAGGTTCAGGGATGCCCAGTCAGGCTCTGCAGCACCACAATCAGCACAATTATTATTGCCATGCACTTTTCTAAGCAAATCAATTGGTTTATCAGGTTTCATAATGCTGGTTCGGTGATGCTGTGTGGCTCTAACAGAATTCTCAAAATAACCACTTCCTGAATTCTTTTCCAATATGCAATCTTCACTCATTGAATGTTCATGTTCTGTCGAGCTACTGAACGAGCTGCTTTCACTGGCAGTTCGATGATGGCTGCTGCCCTTAGGGCTTTGCAGCAAACGCTGTAAGAAAAATACAAGTGTTACATAAATCAAAATTGGATATATAAAATACAACGCCAGCCATTAACTAACCCGTTCAGGTGACTGAGAGCTCAGCAAAGAAGCAATAACGCCGGTAATTTTTTCAATCCAGTCCATCTGATCCATTGCACTCTCTGCCTGCCCAGTTAATGGTTCATGTCACTAGATAGAAAGCAATTCGACCACTATTGCTATTAAACTTAGCACAACATCATTCTCCCCAGAGAAAAATAGAAAGAAATAATCTACTTAAGCTTCATACCTGCAATGTGTAGTTCTTTGTGGGGGAGATTATCCTGAAGCAGAACCTTAAATCTGATTGATCTGCATCAACTTTAATCGTTGATGTTAACAGGTTCACCGTATGGCGTGCAACAGACTTCTCATCATGCACACCTCCATGGTAATGAGAAGAAAACCATCTGCTGAGCAAACCAGAACCATGTTCGGCAGGAGTGCTACTTCTTTGGTTTGAATAACCACTCTAAAAAATCATTTAAAAAATATATATTTATTAGCACGCATGCACAACCGGGAGCTACATGCACTGGGCTGCCCTTTTTTATACATTGACAGTAACACACCTTACATATGTGATGAAAAAATATATTTTAAAAATAATTATGCCTGGTTGAGCATTGAGTAATGGGGGACTTACAGATGGTCTACTGTTCTGTTTACGATAATAGTATAACATTCCTCGACTGTCTAGGACAAAGAACCTCCTTTTCCAGTCACCTCTTAAGTTTGAAGATCTCTTAGAGAGATAGCCCTGCCGAATGGTCTGAACCTGAAAATAGGTACTTACTTTTCAGTACAACAAGCATTTTTCCTAGTTAAAGTTCTACCATCAGCATGCATGAACATTGACTCCAGATTCAACCACTAAGCATTACCTTCCCCTTCGAAGCTGATTGCATCACTGCCTCAATCATTTTATGTGAACTTCTACCGATTGCTTGAATTCCATCACCATTAGGGGAATCATGCATGCCATTTGGTGACCACCGGCTTTCCCGATCGATTTGCCGTTTGAACTCTTGCATTCTCTCAAAAAGAGCAGCTTGCTCATAGTTCGACCTTTCTCTTGATTGTTGTGCATAAGCAAGAACCTACCCAAAGAGAGAATGTGATGTGTTAAGCAAAAAAGAAAAAGGAAAAAAAAAAAGCTTTGTCAGTATCAGAAGTTTATGGGTGTGGAACTACAAAAAGTCAGAAACAATTATAAATTCCAATAACCCAGGCTGTTGAATTGTACTGCATGAAACCACAATCAACAGAGCTCTAAAGGTGATTCCCATTTAGCATGGCAAAAAAGACAAGGATTTGAGGAAAGAAAACATAGCAGAACCACCTAATACATTAATGCAAGGATTGCAACGCCAAAACAGCACAAGAATATCTTGAAGCTGAACAATTAGTAGGCAGGTATATAGGTCACATAAAATGCAAGGATACTCAATGTCTATATCAGTTTTATATCATGTTGGTGCCTCCACTAAGCATGACATCCATAGTGCCCCAGAAAAGTTAACTACTACTACCTTCATTTTTTATTGTTGACGCTTCTTAGTACAAATTTGGAGTAGAAAGCGTCAAAAATAATAATAAAAAAACAGGGGTAGTACATGAAACTTTCAAGTCTAGAACTACAAAGAGCATGAAACAGTCATTGCTGAAGGAGGTACCTGATTAATATATGGCTCCATCTGATGTAGTAGTTCGTATCCCTGAAGAAATAGCAAAAAAGAGAAGTTGAATGAATTTTGTACAAAATAGAAAAGTCAATATGAAAGTTACCACGAGACTGTACTTGTTTGAAATAGCGAAGATGAGCATCCATGGTCCCGCTAACAGCCTCCAAAAATTCAAATCTTTTCTTAGCCTCAATATTTGAAAGTGATGTCACCTATATATGAACAAAGATCAGATTCATAAAGAAACATGTATGTCAACTATGTAAAATAATGAATCATGAATATACCAGATTGAAACGAGCTTGCTCAAATGAAGACCTGGCACTGTGGAGCTCCTGATTGCATCACAAATAAGTTAGCAGCAAGAAGTAGCCTTATGTTTGAAAAGACTCAATAAGGTCAAAGTAAACTGACATCTTCTACTGCAGTTGCTACATCAGCCCGTGTGCCTTTTCTCAAGGATAAATACTTCTCACGAGCCTGAGTGAGAGAAGGCAAGTGATCTCAGTAACAGAGTTCTTAAAGAAACAAAAGAATGTTAAGAACAATAACACTTGTAGTTGAAAGAAATGGTTACAGTTAAAGAAAAAAAGTTACAGATCCAGTGCAGCAGGGTAGTTACACAGGTAGCAAAATTAGTACCATGAAACAGATAGCCGATCCCGCTCAATCTAAATTATTTAACTTACTAGAACAGTTTGTTAACAAGTCAGTAGCTGGAGAAGATAGGCAGATAAGATCTATGGAAGTTGGTCAACAGATTCTCTAACTCCAGTGCAGGACGATCGTCATGTTGACAGGCAGAAGCAAATGGAACACTTAATCATTTCTACCATAATAAGACATATGATGTTTAAAGCAAGTTCTGGAATCAGTTTCCATGGCCATTTTAAAATAGAAATAGTATTACCTGGTCATATAGAAGGCTAGCCTTGTCAAAACGCTTTCGAGCATCCTGCATAAATGCCTCAAATTATAGCCAAAATAAAATATCAATAGCGAATTTTACAGATTCAATGTTCAAAGAAAGCTGTGCCATACCTTCATTTCAAGCAAATCAATGTCCACAAACTGAACCAATTTGTCATTTAGCAAATGCTCAACCTATCAGAAAATTATATCAGGAGTTGTACCACCTATAGTGGAACTGTAAATAACACCTAAGACATTCGGATGGTTCCACTTTCAGTGATGAATGCGCAGAAATATAACTTTGATACAACCACGCCAATCGATTTGTCCAAACAACATTATGAAACAAAGTATGACAGAGCAAAGTACATGAGACAAACTCAAGGACCGATACAAGGCAGATTCATGATCGATAAAAATATCATTGATGAATGAGTAATTCATAGTAATGAACACATAAATCCCCTACCTGGGATCGCAAAACTTCCTTGTACGTTCCAATTTCTCGTAAAGCAATTGTAAATTTGGTCATAACAGGCCCTACAAAAAAAAAAAAAAAAACTTATGTTAGCTTATGAAAGAAGAGAACAATATGGAAGGATAAAAGCAGATAAGAGAACATCATGTGCTCTTATGACAAAATAAAGAGAGAAAACTAAAATCATAAAACTGAATTATATATTAAAATGAGAACTGCACCACTAACCACCGAAAGCAACGCTGATGGGATCATTATGACCCCCTCCAAATGTTTCAAGTGAACTTGCGAAAGCAATGTCTCCATCATATGCTTCCCCTAGTCCTTCCCTGATATAAAATAACAAATTAGGAAGCAGATATGGGCTTCTATAAACATTCTTAATTAAAATTTAGAACCCAGCCCGTATGATAGAATCCACAAACCAGCAACAGAAGTGACAGCTTACGTATATTTTCGACAACCCTTGTGGAACTTCAAACATCTCTCTCTTAGCAATTCAGCTCCTTCTTCAAGTGATTGCATCTATCAATGCAAGAAAAATAATTCAAACATAGTTCACAAATTCAATAAAGGAAGTAAAAAATTTATTTGCAAGATTCCTGAAAACGTTGCAAAGGTTCCTGACTCGGAAGAATTGACATTTTACGCTAGGAAATGGAATAACTACTAAAAAAACAGATAGGGTTAAAATCAGAGTCATCTCCTTTGCCCGGACTGCACACATTTGCACTCTTGGATTCATTCCACATAATCATGGCAACATTAAACCCACCATCACGCACACCATAACACCCGATAATTGAGCATGAAATTATCACGATGCATGTCAAACTTTACACACTAAGAAGCAAGCTTTGCTATCACATCATATTGAAACAAACAATAAACTGGCAGAACATAAGCATGTGAAAAGACATGTACCATCCAAAAAAAAAAACACATGTCAGAACAGCCTAATAACACGAAATGCACCCGTGAAACCATCAGAACATACTATCAAAACTGATTGGGAAGGGGATGAACCAGCAGATTCTACACTATCAATATAAAGATAGTTCAAGATATAACTGAATCAGACTTCCAACTCAATCCAACCACCGTAAAATGCAAATAAGGATGACAGATCCAGAGAAGCACGCGTGACCGAATCCGTGAGCCACTGGAACCAAGCATTGCACCCAAAAGCTGAAACCTTTTTTTCTCTCCCACTAGCCCTCCCGGAAGGCTGACAGAGACCAACCTCCCGGCCACTAACCAAGATGTGGTTACCGCGGAAAACGAGATCCAGCGAGTGGTCTCACCTGTTTCCTGAACATGGGCGAGTCATCGAGCCTGTTGAAGTACATGGCTTCGCCCGCCAGTCTGCCTCCGCCGCCACGGCCACCTCAGCACCGGCACGGCACGGGACGGCCACACTACCTCCTCATCAACAGCCGATGAGCCTCACTCGCTGCGGAACCCAACCTGCAGCCACCAGCGCCACCACTGCTCCTCCCCTACCGGGCAACGGCACCTCCTCCTCCTCCGGCAACTCCACCGGTTGCCGCACGCGACTCGCGACGCCGGGAGCGCGACCCACAGGCGTATCAAGCCGTCTAAGCTTGCTGCGAAACCCTAGACGGCCGCCGGAATCGGCGAAATGGCGGCGATTCGCGTGGGCGGATGGAAGAAACGAATGTCCCGGCGAGAGGGGAAGAAGGGGGAGACAGGCAAGCAGGGGTTAAAGAGAAAAGTGGCAGATGGAAATAACGGTGTGCTTTTATTTTTTTAATTAGTTCTAATTATACTATTTTTTATTTGTGTCGTGGTTCATTAGGCTTTAACAGTGTGGGGATGGCGTAGTGGACCTTGCGTTACTGAAACGTAGGCACTGGTGTCAGAGAGATACCTGTTGGGGTCAGAGGGAGGCGGGTCACCTACCGGTGAGTGGATGGAGTGCATTTTGATCAGCCGGGTCCGGGTAGCCCTCCCATTTGTTTTTCATTTTTTTCTCAGTAAATATGACTATATTGATATTTTGTTTGTGCTAGTAACAAGTCAAAAGAATATACGGAAGCACATCAGTAGACAATGAAAAAAAATGATATAGTAACAAAAACATGATGTGAATTGTACGTGTTGATCCAAAGAGACAGTGAAAATACGGATGTAACTCCTCTAAACCCTCTTTTATTAGTAATTTATTTTTTTATATCGTCGTTGATTTTGATCAATAACTTTTATTATTAGTTTTATTAAAAAAATATTAAATATATTAAATATTTTATTAAAATTTAATTTATTATTAAAAATTTTAAATTCTATTTTAGTTATTTAAACTAATTTTTTTAAATAAAACTTATATTAAAGTTTTTTATCAAAGTCAACGAGAAAAAGTAATGGAGGTAGTAATATTTAGAGATTCCAATCGGATGTGCTGATTGCAGCTGCACAAATAGTACTTTTTTTTTGCAAGGAGAGAAATAGTAGCATTCGATCACAATCAATTCAGCTTAATACTTGCACTTTGTTATGATTGGAGCCGAGAAACTCATTACGTGGTGGCAGTGGTAAGCAACAGGGACACCTCCTCTCAAGTCAAAAGGGGATGATGTCGAGAGGGGTGTTACCTTTGGTACAGTACTGATGGTCGATTTACATACAACGGCGTAGAACATTACGTACATCTGAGCGTCAAGGTCGTGGGACCTGCTCCGTAACCTCACCACCAGCGACAGCGAGAGACGGTGAGGCGCGACAGTAATCATGGCACGAACAGCGCAGCTCCTATAGCATAATTTAAAAATTCTTTGGTTCCAGGAACTTAAACAAGACGTAAATCGTCAGATAAACACGGCGAAAGAAATCCCGACAGTTCGGGGACGCTCTTGAGTGGGCCGCAAATGCTCTGCCTCTGCGTCTTGGCTTTATTGGATGCCACCCCTGCGGGCCCACCACAGTTCCCTCAAAAATTGCTACTAGGACACACTTCTCACTGGATTTTCACAAAGAAAAAGGAAACAACTTCTTTCTTTTTTAACAATTTGTTATGATGCTTGTAGTTAATAGTAACAAGTTATTTAATCAGATTTAACTATTTAAAAATATGAAAATACCTACTAAAAGACACTTTAATTGTGGACCGATATCAAAATTAATAAGCAGTCCTAATTTTTAGTATAAATGGCTACGATCAATTACCATTCAAACGACATAACAGAACACATAAGTATATTAATGTAGTGGGTATTTATACTCATACGATTTGAGTGACCCTTATACCTTTATTGTGGTTATTTTAATTTTGAATTAAACAACATTATGTAGAGGGGACACATGAGGAATAATGTTGACTTTAAAATTAGGACGGTGGTCGAAAATCATGAAACCAGACACATGAGTTCTTTTGGTTGTTGTTGTGCAACTCCAATGATGCTATAGTATTTGTCGTATATCCATTTTTAGCATTTGCCTTTGTTTAATGTGGTCTTTATAGAAAGTTTAATTTTAGCTTGTTCTTGATACCTCCATACATAAAGCTAGTGAGCAAAATTCCTTTAAAAACAACTGCTTTATGATTGTTAGTTCGTCTACTATCTAATCAACAAACAGAATGAACACAATCCGTTGGCGAGTTGTTGCCTTTACTCGATTATGCTTTCCTCAACTGCTAAGTGCTAACTACTCCCACGATTGAAATTTCCATGACCTTTCTTAGTGTAAAAGTATTCATAGTATCTTAATTGACAATTAAGGGATGTACATGAAAATCCCCTTGAGAAACAAAGCCACGGAAATGATTACGAAGACTCAATGAAGAACTACATAATTATCGTCATGCTTGTTTATGCACGCAGCAGCTTTTTGGGGTCAAGCATGTCTGAAAAAGTTTCCATTGTAAACTGACAAATGCTATGAGAACGGCACGCACGGATCCTGGGTAGGAAATCGGTGTGGACAGAGCGAGAAACAGAGAGGGGGGCGATTGCTGACGGCTGGATACGACATCATTGTGTGCTGAGGTTTCTCTCCTCGTTTTTTGAGTGGGGTTGGCGCCCACTTCACTTCACTTCATCTGACTTCTGATCTGAGACTCCCGGTGTGCTCGCTCACCTTTGGCTTTGGGTCCTCCTTCCTCGCTTGCAGTAATTCGCGAAAACCTCAAGCTAAACCCTGTGGTTAAAATTCAAATGGGAAATCTGTGGCTACACGTTGGGCCTGGGTCGTCGTTGCAAGAAAAATGACACTTGGGATGGAACTCTAATAAAAAGAAGAAGAAAAAAAGACTTGAGGTGAAGTTTACCGCGTCCGCTTCAACCTGGGTGAAACATGCGGACAGACAGGCAAAAGGAGACAGACAAGAGAAAGCACGTCGCGCTAGTCTAAAGACGGCGCCTTTTGTGTCCGGGGCGGGCAGTAATGATTCCTGCACGGCGCCGCTGTGTGGTGGCCGGCACGCACAAGCACAACGCTAGCGTTTCCGTCAGCAGAGCATCCTCCGCTCTCTTACCACCCACCCACCCACCCACCCACCGCCCTCTGATGAAGCGATGAGGCGCTCACCGGCGGTGTCCGGCCATGTCTGGGAGCAGGCAGCGGTTGGAGTAAACAGCACACAGCAGTGCAAGTGCAACTGAGGTCCCATCTGTGAGTGCTATAGCAGTGCTCTGATAATCTGATCCCATCGATTTGGTGGCGAAGCGTTGAAGTTCACTCACATCCGTCGTCTTTACCCTACCAAGGAAAGGAATGGAATGTGCTCTGTTTGTGCTTCTGTGTGTGGTTCGCTTTTCTTTCTGGTCATCCACCCAGCAGAGACAGAGAGACCAGAGAAGCTCGAAGCTAAAGCCTCTTGCGCACAGCTCGTCTGTTGAATCCCCTGTTTACCTCTAGCTAGTACTCCTAGAGACGAAGAGCGAAACACGCACACAGCAAGACCGCACGGACGAGGCTTTGTCAGCACGTATGTTTGTGCTACTAGTAGTAGTAGACAGACACTGGCTGCAGCAACAGCAAGCAACCCGCGTCCAACAACAGATGGGTCCATGCTCGCCCCTGCAAATTTTCTCCGTGTCGTGAGCAAGGGGCCGCGGTGCTGACTGCTGACCGCAGTCGTGGCCAGACGCCCATGACCTGCGCGGCGCAGGAACACAACACCAGCACCAGCAGAAAAACGACATGTGAAGGATGGGTGGCAGGTCGTCGCAGCCAGAGCATAGCAGGGCTTTGTTTGTTGTTGCCTTTGCCCGGTTGCCGTGCCCGTGCCGCGTCTTGCCTGCCAGTCTGCGACCCGCGACCGGGCAGGGCAGGACAGCAGCCAGCAAGGGGCAGCGGGCCGCGACGGTTTCCCGTTTCCTCTCTGACAACGCAGACTGTGGTGGAGGAGAGGAGTGGAGTGTGTGGACTGGAATGGGAAGGCAACAGAAATACTACTAAACATTGCGCAACCGCCCGCGGCAGTCGTTGAGCAGCGTACGCTCTCCGGCACCGGCGTCTCCTTTCCTTGTACACAAAACAAATGGCCGCCGTCGTTGGCATGGCACGAGCTCACATGAGCTTCCGGCTCCGGCCGGGACCTGCAAAGAGCTTCTGCTCTACGCAAGCCGCTCTGGTTTCACACACCGACCGGTACATGGCGCGTTGGCGCCCCCAGTTCACACGGCACGGCCGACGCGCAGGTCGGTTGTACTTGTACCAAACCCCAAAAAATGTTGGTTCAGCCTCGAGTCCTGGGCCTAGCCTACTTGTAGTGGGCCGAAAGAGACAACGTGTGAACTGCTTGCCCCAAAAACGCGGGGACTCCTGGAAGAGAGAGATCAGAAGGACAATCCACCTCTTGTCTGTCAATCAGCAGGACGTAACAATACAACAACAACGACAACAAAATTTTAAAAGGAGGAGGTTACATGAGAACGCGAACGGAGGAGCCCTTGACTTCATTTCAGTCCCCCTCCTCGCACGTACGTCAACCCCGCCGTGTTTTTTCAGATAGCAACTGCGGCTTGCAACCTGTGTTTCAGCATCGCACTTGAGACTAGCTATAGCCAGTTCCTTTTGATCATGACGACGAAACCCACTGCAGCTGCAATTCTGCACCTCTCTCCTCTTATCTGCTGCTGCACATATATTCAGTCGACACGACGATCGAGTAGTAACAAATAAAGTAAAGCTACACTGACGCACGCAGGCGTTTAGTTTAGTTTATATAGCAGAGAGAATCTCACATAGATTTGCTCTTAATTCTAAACAACTTGACTCGTGTGAACGTCCAGGTCCTTGACTTCGTCGCCAGGGAATTGCATCGAAACTTCCCCTACGAGTTTGTCTATTTCCCACTTGCATCTGCGCTACTAATAAGCTGTTCGCTCGTTCCCGCTAGCTAATTAAGCAGCAGTTGTGGGGCTCGATTATTATTATCGTCTTGTTAGATGTCGTTTCGTAAACAAACCATCAGCTGATATAATATATATATATCTTGTCATGCTTTCACATCATTCACTGATCATCTCGACCGCCTATCGTCTACTTGTACGTAAGGGACATCAGCAGACGACAGCAGATGATAGTAACACAGAACTCTGTCACGTTATAATTGTGTTAGTGTGTTAAGTAATCGATCCCGAAGTCTTTTTGGAGCAGTTGTTTGCCTTGCCTTTTTGCCTATATATGAGGTCTGCTCTCGATCGTAGAGGAACTCGCACTCTACGGTACCCGTTACACACATGCAACGGTAAACCTCTTGTCACCTTTCTCGTTGGACCTGCCTTTGCGACGAAGCCTATGGGATTTGGGTTGTGCAAGGTCAAGGTCGCAGGAAGAGGAAGACAACAGCACAGGCAAGCAACAGCACCGGGGCGTGTGGCTCGTCGTCGTCCAAGGAGGAGCAGGCATGTCTGCCAAGAGGCCTGCTCCTCTGCCCGGTGACGAAGAAACAGAGACAGAGGCAGAGGAGCAGCAGCGACGACGACGACGAGGAGATTTCCTCGGCCCCCGCTACTACTCCGTCGCCCGCGCCGAGCACGACGTCGCAGTCGTCACGGCGGCGCTCAAGCATGTCGTGTGCTCAACCGGACCGCCAAGCGCCGTCGGAGATACGGCGGCCCTGCCGCCGCCACAGCTACTAGGTACGTATACGGCCGGGGTTTGGTCAGGGCAAAAGCACGTGCACGGTGTTTCAACTTTTTCACATGTAGTACGAACTAACTCCATATTGTTACTGACATGTGCGCGCTGTTGCATGCATGCATAGATCGGCCAGTCCAACAAGTCTGCCCATCACAGCCGGGCGCTCGTGGAGGAGAGGAAGCGGCGGCGCGGGCGCATTACAGGGGCGTGAGGCGGCGGCCGTGGGGTAGGTGGGCCGCGGAGATACGCGACCCGGCCAAGGCGGCGCGCGTGTGGCTCGGCACGTTCGGCACGCCCGAGGAGGCCGCCCGGGCCTACGACGCCGCCGCGCGCCGGCTCAAGGGCGCCAAGGCCAAGCTCAACTTCCCCCGCGCCGCGCCGTCGTTGCTGTTGTCACCACCGGCCGACCAACAAGGCGCCGTGTCGTCGTCGTTTGCGCCCTCCACAACAGGCACCTCGCCGCTGCTGGCTGGTGGTGGTGCCGTGGAGGAGTTCCCTGACCTCCGGCGCTACGAACACCTGCTCATTAAGAGCAGTGGCGTGGACGTGCTGTCCTCCGGTGGCACTGGCACGTCGCCGTCGTCCCCAGTGCGCTGCCGGCGGCCGGCAGAGAAGCAGCGGCGGCGTCGCCCGGAGGAGGACGACGGATGTGACCGCGGCAGCAGCTCGTAGCTGGAGGACATGGACATGATGAACGAGCGTTTAGATGGCGCGCGTGTGTGTGACCATGTGTGCGCGGTTGAACACTTCAAGCTACCGTGTCTTTGTCACCCATCCATGTTGCTGTGCGCCGTAAACGGAGTCGATCGATCCATTGTTTGATCGAGTAGTGAAAAACGGGTTTCCCTAATAACGTGCTCGTCTGAACTCGGTATAGGTCGATCGCACGCGCCTTTTCTGCCGTTTCAATTGGTTTGGTGAGCCTGATTACATGAAATACCAAACTTTCGACTCACTAGAAAATTTGATTACGTTTGGTGAATATTACGTTGGGAGATTACAAATCCTCAACCACACAGCAGTGTTGGCAAAGACTAGTAGAGACACGTGGGTTATTGAAACTAGAAATTGAAATGCATTGACCATACCTCAGCAGATGCCTTCCCTTGACACAGTGCAGATACAGAGCATGGTGCTCAACCTCGAAACTCTTTACCACTCCTTTCCAAAAGAAAATAAAAATAATATAGAAAAACTCTTTGCCATGGAAGGTGATGTGATTTGTGCCCTGTGTGTAAAGCTGTAAGCGAATGGACCTTACTTATTGGGCCTTTGACACCTCAGCCCAACACGAATAGGAAAGCCTACTGGGGTCCAAAAAAGAAAAAAACCAACAGGATTGGTGGGTTTAGGGCCCCACATGCAGTGGACCCACTTGATGACTGTAGCGCGTCAACACCGCCGCCACCTCACCGTCGTCTAACCGCGATCAGCGGTCCATTCCCCGTCTCCGTCTTCCGCAGACCACTGTCTCATTCGTCATTCCCACGGACTTTTCCACAGGGCAACACCATGCTCCCTTTCCTGCTACTCGTCGCTGGTGCCGTCATGGCGGCCCCGGCCCCAGCGCAGGCGTCCGGTGAAGGCTGTCGCGTCGGATGCCCGCTGGCGTTCGCCGCGTACTACTTCTCGGCGGAATCCAATCTCACCTTCCTGGCCTCCCTCTTCGGTATCTCCAACTACCGTGCGCTGCTTCCTTACAACCCCTCTATCACAGACCCGAACTACATCTCACCGGCGATCGCATCAGCATCCCGTTCTCCTGCTCCTGCCTCTCGCTCCCCGGCCCCGCCTCCACCACGTTCCTGGCCGGGTCGTTCCCCCACGCGCTCCCCCGTGGCGAGACCTACGACGACGTCGCCTCGGAATTTGCCAACCTCACAACCGCGGCGTGGCTCGAGGCCACCAACGGCGGCTCTTTAGGCACCGCCCGGACGGTCAATGTCACAATCAACTGCTCATGCGGCGACGAGAGCGTGTCGAAGCGGTACCGCTTGTTCCTCACCTATCCGCTCTGGGACGGGGAGACGCTCTCCTCGGTGGCGGAGAGGTATGGGTTCTCGTCGCCGGAGCAGATGGACCTCCTCAGGAGTTATAACCCTGGGATGGACGGGGTCTCCGGGAAGGGGATTGTCTTCATCCCGGTGAGAGGTGAGTGCTTAGATTCCTGGTTTTCAATTTTGTATAGTTCATGCTAAATATCGAGTAAATTCATTAAACATCGGGTTCTATGGTGTTTGGGTTTGTGACACTTTTTTTTTTTGAAATTTGGGTTTGTGACACTTTAACCCAAGTTTAATGTTATATATTGTTATAATTTTACTTTTACGTAACCCCATCTCTATCAAGAATAGCTATGAATATGACCTATAAATTCTAACTTCATGTTTGTATGAACATGTATTTCAATCGTTTCAGCCAATCAAATCATTGAATCAAATGCACAACCACAAATCCATCTTGTATGGAAGGTCGGTTCACAAGAAACATACATGCTGTGAAAAATATGACCATAAAACCTTTGTCTAAGTGACACAAACCAAAATATCCGTGGTTTTGAGACAAAAGACACAAACCATAAAAATGAGAAGATTTATTCCTTTATTAGGATTTTATGTTTGATTTTTTATTTGGGTGTATGGTGTTTGATTTTTATACTCTGTTTGTGAATTGTCTCACGCAACCATACATTTTGTTAAGAAGAACAGAATAACGTGTTACTGTGCCTCAACCATGTCTTTTGTGCCAAGTTAGTTTGATTGGAAATGTGATTTTACAATTAATGAGCATGTCATCGTATAAGTAAACTAAAACGATTTATTATTGTATTTTTCAGACGTAAAAGGTAGTTTCCTTCCACCCTCTGGAATTAGGGTATGTATTTCTTTCCCTTTTCTATTGCCATTTCAACCACTATTTCCATTATTATCATGCCCTGATATAAGTTCATCATCTTTTGCAGTGCAGGCACTCATCTAGATTTTTATGAACTATTGCGCTTCTATTTTATGGTTATCAAAACCAAACATCAAACAAGCAAAATTGGAGGGATTGATTAGTTGACTGCAACACCAGTGTTTAACTCATGTCTGGAACAGGAAAGAAGAAGAGCATTTCTGGAGGTGCTGTAACAGGAATTGTGATAGCTTGTGTTGTTGTTTTGATTGTGGGCATCTGGCTGATCTCCATGTTTTATAGGCGGCAAAAATTGAGAAAGGCCTCATCGCGTCCATGTCCAGAGGAGTCTATACAACTTGGTAATGGCAACCTACTTAACATACTTGATGACTTCGTTTTTTTTTATCACTTTACTTGATGATTTCGTTTCATACTCTAACGTTGCTTTTATCATGCAAAGCATATTCCCACCTATTGTTGTACACGCAACCATATTCACCTATTGTTTTTCTGGTGCTCATATTTAGTTATGTATCTTCTTCAATAGAATTATAGAACTTATCTTTTTTTTTTCTGGTTTTTTGTTAATTGAATTTGCTGTCACTTATCATCCTTGTAAAAATCGTATCGTGTGCAGAAGTAGAATAATACTTTTGTTTTTTGTGTAGTTGACACTGTATTTCTTTCCAGGTAATCTTTCACAAGTTGGAGCCATTAAAGTTGACAGGTCCATAGAGTTCTCATATGAAGAACTTTCCAATGCTACTAAGGGCTTTAGTATGGACCACCAAATTGGGAAAGGTGGTTTTGGTTCTGTTTATTATGCTGAACTTAGAGGCGAGGTCAGTTCAACCTTTTCTAAATGTCGACACAAATAGCTGATGCTGATGTGGCAGCATTCATTTCACAGATTAATAGACATTAGACCACTAGCGTATATCACTACTTAAATGTGAGAAATAAATTACTGAAGATGCACAGCTGATGTCTTTTCTCTTCTGTCTTCAGAAAGCAGCCATAAAGAAAATGGATGCACAGGCATCTCAAGAATTCCTTGCTGAATTAAAGGTTTTGACACATGCCCATCACTCGAATCTGGTTGGTAACCCTCTGAACTTTCTCTTGCAGTTTACGGAATATCCAGAGCATAGCATCAGTTGTCCCTTCTTAGAATGGCTTTCGAATTATGCTTTTGTGTCCACAGGTGCACTTGATTGGTTATTGTGTTGAGAACTGCTTGTTCCTTGTTTATGAATTTATTGACAATGGAAACCTAAGCCAGCATCTGCGTGGAACTGGTATACAGGTCTTTTCCTTATTAATGTACTGTGTCCAATATTGTATTTATATATTTCTATTTTTTATGCAGGTTATGAACCTCTCTCATGGGCTACTAGAGTGCGAATAGCCCTCGATTCAGCTAGAGGTCTTGAATATATTCATGAACACACAGTTCCAGTGTATGTTCATCGTGATATCAAGTCAGCAAACATCCTAATAGACAAGGACTTCCGAGCAAAGGTTGAAATTTTTCCTGAAATAGTCCATGTTTTAGCCACC
This sequence comes from Oropetium thomaeum, assembly GCA_001182835.1. Classification (NCBI taxonomy): domain Eukaryota; kingdom Viridiplantae; phylum Streptophyta; class Magnoliopsida; order Poales; family Poaceae; genus Oropetium; species Oropetium thomaeum. The sequence continues at coordinate 127,645 of LFJQ01000099.1, read as the reverse complement.
TTATCTGCAATGTTAATAGTACCTTGCAGGTTGCGGATTTTGGACTAACAAAACTTGCAGAAATTGGAAGCATGTCGCAGTCACTCCCAACACGAGTTGTTGGTACATTTGGTTACATGCCTCCAGAGTAAGTCTCAGAATCTGAAATATCTTTGGGTTCGGTGTTCATATCATCATATATAAGTGCACTCTGTTGGCAACATTCTGTTCACTGCTATTTTTCTGTCCCATTTGCATCTACACGTTTCAGTACCAAAGGATTTTCTTAATTACAGGTATGCAAGGTATGGTGAGGTTTCTCCTAAGGTGGATGTTTATGCTTTTGGTATCGTTCTTTATGAACTTGTTTCAGCGAAAGAAGCCATTGTGAAATCATCTGAATCTACCAATGACGCCGCATCCCTTGTGTCTCTGGTAAATTCCTCCAGAATCTATTTTTCCCCTTTTGTCTTAAACAGAATAGCTGCACCTCGTTCTCAAATGGTACCGCTCAATGCTTTTGCACCAATGGGATTCAGAGATCATCAACTCAGTACCTAATTTTCACATTCATATATCTCTATGCCTATGAAATTCTCATTTTACAGCATGTTTAATATTGGGCATGTCAAAAGTTAGGTTGCATCACCACAAAACTTATTTCACAATCCTGACTCCTGTGCACTCATAATGTGGGTTGGTACAACCCTACTGCTGCACTGCACAAAATGCTGGAAATCGAAATTAGAGTTTAGTACGTGGATGTGATGCAAATAATGCGTGGGTATGTGTTTTTGTTACTCTTCTTTAATTATTCCAACGAACATGTTATTTTTGCAGTTTCAGGATGCTCTCAGCATGCCAAACCCCAAGGAAGGTTTGCAGGAACTGATTGATCCAAGTCTTGGAAGGGACTATCCCATCGACTCGGTTCTTAAGGTCAGAAATGCAGTGAAACCAACCCCACATCATTTCTTGTTCAGCATTAAAACAATCAAGCATGGCGTGCTAAGAATATTTGCTTTCCTCTGCATCGTCAGATAGCGTGCCTTGCAAAGTTATGCACGCACGATGAGCCAAGTATGAGGCCTACTATAAGATCTGTGGTGGTTGCTCTCATGGCGCTTTCATCCAAAGACTAAAGCAACCAGGCACTCAGGCAGGTTTTCTTTCCACAATCCCAGATCTGTTCAGCAACATATCTGAGGGATATAATGCATGATCTTTACACGACGAAGTGGGCAATTCTGTTCGTACATGCGTCTTACAAGCCGTCGTTGGTAAATACTACACTTCTTTTACGAGATTTCGTAGCAGCTCTGTACATAGACACAATGTATAGTGTAAACTTGACATTGCATCTGGGATGCGAACAGCATTCTTGTGTAGCAATGTTAAGATAAGAAAAAGCGTATACAAGCTTGCATCAAAGTTGAGATGGCCGAGTTGGCCTAAGGCCCCAGATTAAGGTTCTGGTCCGAAAGGGCGTGGGTTCAAAATCCCACTCTCAACAATTATGTATTTTGTTTCCTCTTTTTTGCCTTTACGTTCGTTGCTCTCTAGCTTCGCCAGGCCACGTGCCTCACACGCGGCTGGCGCCGTTCTGGCCCCCACAGACGACTCAGCAGTGTTAGTACTGCTCGGCCACCTGTTCCTGCCGGAAATTGTCCATCGCTTTCGGCAACAAGTTTCAGCAACGAGTTCCGATAAAAAAAAAAAAAAGTTTCAGCAACCAGTTGTTAGCGCATTGCATTCGTATTAGTCTAGTCCTTGTATTCGTTTCTAAGTAGGACTAGGCTCGACGTGTGTCCTGTCTATTATTTTGGCTCCCACTTCGCTTATATATGTAATCAAACATTCTTAATCTAATACTTTTACGTATTCGTCAATTATTCCCACGCTTTCATGGTATCATTCCTGCGTCCTCTCCTCGCTTCCGCAAAACCTAGCCGTCGTTACTTGACCGTTGCCGAGATCTTCTCGCCGGTTCCTACCTCCTCTGAGCTCCTCGCCGACCTTCCTATCGCCGCTGACACGCTCGCAGGCCCCTCTATTTCACCGCGCCTCCGGTTTTGCAAACCCTCGCCGCCGCCATGGCCGACGATGATGACCAACGCCAGGTCGAAGAGGAGCATGCCCGCAAGGCTGAAGAAGATCGTCTGTAGAAGGAGAGTGACGATCTCGACGTCGAGGAGGCGACTATCGCTGCCATCCATGCCCAAGCCAACACCGTCCTCAACATCCATGCCCTCGTGCCGGTCACCCTCAATTAGGCCGCCAGCAACTATGCGCGCTGGCGTGGCCTTCTCCTCATCGCCCTCGACAAGTATGCTCTGAGCAATCACGTACTCTCCGACATCCACCGACTGCGTCGCCCGACGTGGGCGCAGATGGATTGCACGGTGCTCATATGGATCTACGGAACCACCTCCTTCCGATCTGCTTCAGTCCGTTATGCTACGTGAACATTGTGCTCGCGTCGCGTGGTGTTTTTCTCAAAGCTGAATTCTTGGGCCAGGGCGAGTCCCGTGCCCTCCTACTTGAAGCCGAGTTCCGCAACTTCAAGCAAGGCACGCTCTCCATCACCGATTACTGCATGCATCTGGAGACCATGGCCACGCCCTTGCAGAATTTGGAGATCCCATCGGCGACAAGACCATGTTGCTCACCCTCCTTCGTGGCCTCAACGAGAACTTCTGTCATATGGTGTCCAACATCAAGATGCATCGGCCGTTCCCCACCTTCGACGAGGCCCGCACTCATCTTCTCCTCGTGGAGATTGAGCTCCTGGGGACGGACACACCGCCGTCGCAGTCCCTAGTCGTCACCACGCCACAGTCCACCAGTCGGCCCCCTAGTGGCCCTTCGTCCGACACGTAGGGCAATGGTGGCCCGCCTCACACCAGCAACTCTGGCTGCTCCTCCAACAAGACCAACAACTGTCGTCATGGGCACGGTGGCAACTCCACGGGCAACGGCCAGTCTACGTTGGGTCCGTCGAACCAGACGCCACAGCTCCCTTCCGTCTACAATCCGTGGCAGGGCACTGTGTAGTTATGGCCTTACGATGGCGGTGCTGTTTCGGGTGCTCGCCCGCCCGCGCCGCCGGCATTCGTGAAGATGTCGTACTCCCCCTACGGCACGTCTCTTGTCCTCGCTTACTACCCCCAGGAGCTCCACCGAGCCTTGGCTCAGCCCCGAGCACCCCACAGCAGGCGTGGGTGCCTCCTCCGCAGGCGTGGCCGCCTCCGCAGCAAGCGTGGTTGCCTGCACCCGGTGGCGCATCCTGAGATCAGTCATCCTTCATCAACCAAATCAACACGATGACGTTGAACGCACCGCCGTCCAATTCCGAGTGGTACTCTTGACTCTGGAGCGGCTGCACACATGACTCCGGACCCTGGTATACTATCCTCCTCTCACCCTCCTTCATCACATTATCCTTCATCTATTATTGTTGAAAACGGGGCTTTGCTTCCCATCACCATTGTAGGGTCTCTTTCGCTTCACACACAACATCGTTCTCTTTCTCTTAATAATGTTTTAGTTCTCCGCACATTATTAAGAATCTAGTTTCTATTCGTCGTTTCACCACCGATAACCAGTGCTCCGTCGAATTTGACCCTTTCGGCCTCTCTGTGAAGGATCTCCTGACCAGGAGCGTGATCGCCAGGTGCAATAGCTCCGGCGACCTCTACCTCTTCCCCACACAAGCCAATGTCACCAGCCCTGCCGCCCTCGTCGCATCCATCGCTTCCACCACTTTATGGCATCGTCGTCTCCGTCATTTAGGTCGTAAAGCCGTTAGCAAGCTCATTAATTTCAAAGCTATCAATTGTAATAAAGATAACTTAGATCATTTATGTCATGTCTGTCAATTAGGGCGTCACGTGCGTCTTCCCTTTCATTTATCCAATTCACATGCTGAAAACAATTTTGATCTTATATATTGTGATCTTTGGACATCACCTATTGCCAGTGTGTCGGGTTACAAATATTACCTTGTTATTTTAGATGATTGCTTGCATGACCGTTTGGACCTTTCCACTCCGCTTAAAATCCAAGACTTTCAGTGCCATCTCTAATTTTTTTTCTCCTATGTGCGCACCCAGTTTGCTGCCACCATCAAGAGTGTTCAGTGCGATAACGGCCGCTAGTTTGACAACTCTAGCACGCGCACGTTCTTCCTTACCCATAGTGTGCAGCTTCGTATGTCATGCCCATACACTTCCCAACAGAATGGTCGTGCCGAGTGTATTATTCATACTGTTAATAATGTTCTCCGCTCTTTACTGTTTTAGGCTAGCCTGCCTTCGGTTTATTGGGTTGAAGCCCTCCAGACCGCCACATACATTCTAAATCTCCAGCCCACTAAAACCCTAGCTTTTCAAACACCGTTCTTTTCGCTCCATGGCAACCCACCCTCTTACGACCACTTACGAGTTTTTGGCTGCGCTTGCTACCCAAACCTTTCCTCCCCCATCCCCCACAAACTCGCCCCCAGGTCCACCCTCTGTGTCTTTCTTCGATATTCCTCCGAACATAAAGGCTACCGGTGTCTTGATCTCCACTCCAATAGAATCATCCTCTCACGCCATGTCGTGTTTGATGAATCTCTTTTTCTCTTTGCTGAGATGTCCATCTCTCCTATGTCTGTTCCTTCGTTGGATTTTCTTTTTAAGGAGGATACTACTATTTTACCTGTTGGGTCGAGATCTATCGTTGCAGGTACTTCTTCATCGCCTACTGTTGTCAATCCGGCAACAGCGTCCGCCACTATTGCCAATCCGGCAACGGCTCCTGTCACGGCGCCTAGCACATGCGGGTCTCCCGCTGGCGCGTCGATGAGCCTCGGGTCGCCCTGGTCGTCGCCCATCGAGGCGTCCTTGTCGGCTGCCCACTCCGGTGCATCGTCTGCGACCCAGACTGCCGTGCCGCACGCGGCTGTCGTACCCGACGCTGCGGCATTGCGACGCACCACTGCTCTGCCCTTGGTTGTCACCGTGCCCCCGCCCGCCAACGACCACGTCATGCGCACCCGTGCTAAATCCGAATTTTAGCTTCCTGTGTAGCGGCTCAATCTTCAAGCTACAATCATCTCCCGTTGTCGAAATCGTTCCATGCCGCCCTCAAAGATGCAAACTGGCGCGCCGCTATGCAAGTTGAGTTTGATGTTCTTCTCTCGAATAATACTTGGAGTCTTGTTCCTCGCCTCACAGGTGTTAACGTTGTCACTTTCAAATGGGTTTAGCGTCAACTGATGGATCATTAGAAAGGTACAAAGCTCGATGGGTTCTGTGAGGCTTCACTCAGCGTCCCGGTATTGATTATGAGGAGACTTTCAGCCCTGTTGTGAAGCCGGCTACCGTCTGTGTTGTCGTCACATTTGGCTCTTTCTCGTGGTTGGCCTATTCATCAGCTTGATGTAAAGAACGTTTTTCTTCATGGCACCCTCACTGAGACAGTCTACTACATGCAGCCCTCAAGGTTTGTTAACCCTTATCATCCTGATCATGTCTGTCGCTTAAACAAGTCGCTTTATAAACTGAAGCAAGCTCTTTGAGCATGGTACAACCGTTTTGCCTCATATTTGCTCTCTTTAGGTTTTGTTGAAGCCAAATCGGATGCCTCATTATTTATTTTCCGCTGAGGCTCAGATTCAGTGTATCTTCTGCTCTATGTTGACGACATTGTTCTTACGGCATCTTCAGACTCTCTTCTCCGCCGTGTCATCTCTGATTTACAACGGGAATTCTCTATGACTAATATGGGACAACCACATCACTTCCTCGCATCGTAGTGACTTCCACAGCTAAAGGTCTCTTCTTGTCACAGCGGCAGTATATGTTGGATATTCTGGATCGTGCGGGTATGAGCAAGTGCAAGCCATGCACCACTCCTATTGACACGCACTCCAAATTGTCTTCTGCTGGTACGCCGGTTGCCAACCTACTCACTACCGCAATTTGGCTGGTGCCCAGAAGTATCTCACATTTACCAGACTCGATATCGCCTATGCTGTTCAGCAGATTTGTATCGTCATGCTGTAAAGCGCATTCTTCAGTACATTCATGGCACTTTGGACTTCGGCCTTAATCTCCACCAGACTACTCCAACGAGCTTGTTGTCTACTCAGAGACAGATTGGGTTGGTTGTCCCAATACACGCAAATCCACCTCGGGTTTCGGTGTGTTCCTTGGTGACAACCTCATCTCTTGGTCTCCGAAGCTATAACAGACCGTCTCCAGATCCAGTGCGGAGGCCGAATACCGTGCAGTAGCCAATTGTGTTGCTGAAGCATGCTGGCTGTGCCAATTGTTGGCGGAACTTCACAGTCCTTTGCAGCGTGCTACGGTTGTCTTTTGCCATAATATTATTGTAGTCTATCTATCTACAAATCCTGTTCAGCATCAACGGACCAAGCATGTTGAGATTGATCTTTACTTCGTTCGAGAGCGTGACGCCCTTGGGGAGGTTCGCGTTCTTCACGTTCCGACGACATCTCAGTATGTAGATATCTTCACAAAGGGTCTATCGATGTCCCTTTTTTTAGTTTTGGTCCAGCCTGAACATCCGTTTTAATAGTTGATTCTGATGCTCAGACTGCGGGAGAGTGTTAGCGCATTGTATTTCGTATTGGTTTAGAACTTATATTCGTTTTCAAGTAGGACTAGGCTCAGCGTGTGCCTTGTCTTGTTTGGCTCTCACATTGCCTATATATATATATATATATATATTCTTAATCTAATATATCACGTATTCTTCGATTATTCTCATGCTTTCACCTGTTGAACTTCGATCCTTTAAAAAAATTAAAGGCGGACGACGGCTTTCTCACCCGACAGCCGAGCTTTGCTCAATTGTAACCCCATTTCAGCCACGTTCTGGCAAGCGGCAAATGGGACTCGTCTGCGAAAGTGGCTTCTTCATCTGTCCTCTCCTCAACTCCTGTCGTTAAATGCATGATTCACACACACACATACGTATCGATCCCTACCTTCATTAAAAAAAATTGTGTTTCGAGCCCGTATGCTTTAGCCCCCTGCTTTCCTGCCAATAATGTAATGTAAGTAATGGACTGCAAAGCTCGAAGAGCAAAGCCACCCATGCCCTTTTGCTGCAAAAGCCACCAAGCGAAGCGAAGTGCTCTGCTGTGTCGTCAGTTGCCACACGGTGCGAGCACGAGGAACACGTGTGGTTCTATACAACCGTTATGTTACCCCATCGCAATACCACCACCACCACCACTATAGATCTGCAACTGGAATTAGAAATAAAGATGGTCCAAAGCTCTCATATACTGTACCATCTTTCCGCGATCGCCTTTAGTTTCCTCATTTCGTGTTGACGAGCGCCAGAGGGCCCTCCAAAGCTCTTTCTCTCTCTCACTCTCTCTCGCACACAGAATCATCTTCCGACAACGACGAGGCATAGAGTACAAGCACAGCAAAAAAGACAACAGAAAGCCAAGGCCACCGGCGTGCTGCAGTGCCGGACGGAGCTTTCAGCCTGCTGCTGCTTGCCTGCTTTGGGCATGAATCACACACGGACGAAGCCATTACCGATGGACCAAGAAGAAAAAGCGATGACCACGACGACGGCTTTGCGTGTGCGTGCTTTCGTTCATGGTGTGGGACAGCAGGGCCATACTATATGTATCTGAATCAGCGGCTACTATCGCATAAATAAACAAGATATTGGAAATTCCAGGATCCGGAGCAGCCACAATCCTTCAACCTGATTGAGAGACAGGCGTGTGTCCTTTAGTTTCATTTTCTACGACTACCCTTCCAGCCAGCTTTATTTTCCACGGGACTCTAAAGTATGGTTTTTTTTTTCCGAAGGTGGGACTCTAAAGTAGTTTATTATTGCCTCTGTTCTCAACACTACACTGTTCTTAATTCTATGGTGCCTACTCCACATGTCTAATTCTCATGCTTTAGTCGAGGTGCTAGAAAAAGCATGCATGATTTCGACATCACCAAAGATGCACTTGCTGCTGCAGCGTTCAGTGGTCACCTACTAGCTCCTGTCCCGCGCAGACCTAGCTATAAATATCCTCATGGGGCTTCAGGACAAGGCCCATGCCACTGAAACCTGCTGCCTAGTCTCATTTAGATCTCTGCAACCTGATCATCGCACACTAATAATCCCTAGTTATTGTCCTTTCCTTTGATATATAAGTACCTCTGTCGACCATCTCTCCATAGCTAGCTAACATGAAGATCAGAAACGCCCACAAGCTCCTGAAGAAGGCGGCGACGTCGTTCAAGAGCAAGACCGGCGCTCTACGAACAAAGCTCGTCATCCTGGCCTCGCTTCGCCGCAGGATGGCATTGGCCAGCGCGATGTCTCGCAGAATCCAGGCGCTCGTGTCATCGGATGACCGGGCCAAGACGGTGAGCAGGGTGGACTACTACGACCGGGCTCTCGTGCTGCGCAAGGCGATGGCGGCGGCGGTGAGCGAGGACAAAGAGACAGTCCGTGGTGGTTCTGCCCACGGCGGCATGGTGGTTGACCTCTCCGAGATGGCAACGATGTTTGACGATGAAGATGGTCATGGTTTCCATGACTGGATGCAATCGCTCTTCGACGATGACAACTGCTACGTCGTTGATGAGGATGTGGAGAAGGATGAGGAGGAGGAGGATGACGATCTTGTACTTGATGCGCTGGACGAGCCCTCGGTCATTGAGGTGATCAGGAGCAGCCGAGCAGTTAAAGGTTTGGAGTTCAACATGGACGATGACATTGACGAGGCCTGTGATATGTTCATTAGGAGGTTCCGTAGCCGGATGAACCTCAGCTTTTAGTGATTTTGGTTGTCTCCATGTGAATGATGTGATAGTAATGAAGACATAGTAGTAATTTCTACTGACAAAATGAGCGATGGTTTATAAGACGGTTAAATAGAGATGATGAAAGAAGTTGAATTAGTTTTTAATTTGAGTAAGTTGTCCTAGAGTTATAATATATAATATGAAAATAAAAACCAATCACAAAACTATATATCTAAATCACACATTTACAGAACTATAGGTTTCATATTATATTTATTACAATACTAATTATTTCATAGGTGTTGTTATGTGTTGATACGAAAATTAATGATTTAAACCTGCCTAAAGTTTAATAAAGAGAGATCTTTAAAATCTATAATTTTTTAAAAAAATGTTATTTAAAATTTATAGTTTAAATATGTAGTTGTAATAGTTTATAAGCATTTATAGTTCTATAAAATTTATTTTTTAGACACTGATCTCAAACCATTTAGTGCATGTTATCATAGTTTCATATATCTCATTCCATATATCCACAATATATAATATTCATGTATTTCAAAAGTTAAAAACTAAAAGTTAGTATTATCATTTTCTAACTAAGTTTATAGGTTCAGTGCTATCGTCAAGAAAAATAATAAGAAGGTGAAACATTTATTCAATTATCACTACCTTATCAGTATCCATTGGAAATTGTTAATATGTTATAATCAATTATTTACATACTAACTTTTTATTTATTGTTTCGATCAAACTTTAGTTGTAACTTTTCTATTCATAATATAGTATAAATTTGTCACGTTTATTTATAGAGCAGAACAAAGTTGTTTCTCTAACGTTGAAAAAAAAGCCATATCATCATGTTCTTTATTCTAAATTTACAAAAATATAATTAATATGGACTTGCCTTTTTGCATATGAACACAAATACAACAAGATTTAATGCTATGCTATGATTATGTTATGGTGTCTAATTTGTCTTAGTCCATTTACTTCTGTGAAGGTATTGAAAATTGTTACGACATTACACAAGGTAGATGAACTAAAAAAATTGTTATGAGATTCAAGGTATTATTGTCTGTTGAGGGTCAATACCAGAGGTGGTTAATCTTAATGACCCTCGGCCCTAACAAACGTGATCAAGGCCTAAGTAATTCCCGCTTCAGCCAGCCCCCGTACCGTACGGACACCCGACAAACCGTGCCAACAGACGATCTCCGCCTCGCCCGACCCCCTCAGGGAGGGGTTGGATCCTCCACGTACGGGAAGCACGCTCGACCCTGCCTTCGTTGGGATCGAGCGGACGCGTCTCCGCCTCGCCCGACCCCAGGGTCGGGCAAATCGCCCGCCGCACCACGGGTAGGCGGGATGGTGACGGTTGGGCAATAAATGCCTGACACACCCACGCTCGCTGACAGGTAGAGCCGTCGATCGCTCAGGCAAGTGGGCGTTAAATGCACACGACGTGCACCGTTCAAAGGATGGCCGCCGCTTGTACAGCACCTGTCAGGGACTCATCACCCCATTGCGACGGGACGTCCCCGAACGACGGCCACGACTACGGCGTCACCCCGCCAGTGCTAACAGCAGTGTTCCTCCATACGGGACGGGACACCTACGATTGACGATACGCGCCATACCATCGTACAGGAGAGGCACCGCCACACCACGGGCGTCATCCGTCATGGCGCAGCCCACCTTGGGCGTATGACCACGACCCGTATGGTGGACCTAGGCCTTCTTTCTTCACGGTATATAAGGAGGAGGAAGCCAGGACGGAGAAAAGGAGGAGCTAAACTCGCTTAGAAGGCGGAACACGCTTACAAGGCTCACGAACTCACTCAAGTCTAAGTCAGGCACACACGCACGATCCACAATCCACACTTAGAGACTTGGGAAACTTTTCCTCTCTCGCCCGCTTGTAACCCCCACTACAAGCTTTGCCGCAAGTAACACGAGCAGTTCAGAAACTGGACGTAGGGCATCGTTGCCCGAACCAGTATAACCCTTGTGTCCTCTTGCGAACCATCGAAATCCCAAAACGTCCATTCCACGATAAATTTACTAGTTGGCAGTAACGAACACCGACATTGCCCCTCTTCCTTTTATAACATATTTAGGCTTTTATAAAAATCTCATGGCCACACACTCTTTTGAAGTGACTAGATCCATGTCCGTGCGCTGCCATGGGCCAACAAATTTCTATAAGAGATGAAACTTTTTAAAATATATTCATTAAACACATCAAATATTTTGGCTACATCTCTACTATACAACATATGAGTTGTAAGGTGAGGTGGTGACGGACCATCACCATCGTCAACTCACATTTTTAAGTTAGTAGAGACAAGTGTGCACCTTGAGATGATACTCCCTACAGTTACTTTACAATGACAAACAATGCCTTGTTTCGATATTGCAGTTTTGAAAAATCAAAGTATTCCAAAACCATTGTTTTAAAAGCCGGCATCAAACAATACCACGGTTTAGAAAAAAAAAAGGTCTTGAATGGAGTTTTTCAGACTCCAACAAATATTAATTACAATAACTGTAGCATCCAAACACCTCCATGCTTCTCAAAACCAAAGCATTTTGTAAAACCGTAGTATTTTTTCAAAACTCCAAAAATACATTATATCTAATCAGGCTCCAAGTGATTTTATTGGTCGACAAGTTCAACCACACTGGCTTCTATGGGTGCAAAGAGGTGCACCTAAGTGTATATCATCCGAACCTCTTTAGCTCAAAAAAAAAACTGAGTATATATGTATTTTTTAAAAAAAATGCTAAAGTGGTTTGAAGGTGAACTTAAGGTTGACATGCTTGGCACCCCTTTGTGGTTCACAGTGACAATAATCCGCACCGTGTCGATTTCAGTTGCCACAGTCACATTGTGCGCACATGAGGTTGCTATGTCGGTTCCATGCTCTTCTACACTTGCAGTGCAGGGGTGCAAAGGGTACGAAACAACGCCGTGCGTGATGATGCATGGCTGCCACAGGCACAGCAAGGCGAAACTCCCATCTCATGTAATCTCGCACGCGATCCGATTTGCTTTCCGCGTTGACAAGCAGCAAAACCCGCTGCGCACGCAGAAAAAAGAAGCACCAAAACTGAAAAGCACACGGCACTTCCAGCAGCGCGCCTTACTTTTTTGGGCATGAAACACACACGCGCACACACACGGGAAACAGCGACCTAGACTTAAAAAACCGGCTCCAAGGCCCGGCGCCTTTGGAGCCTCGTCTAGGTGCACGGTGAGAACGGCCATCACCGCCTCACCGGCCGGCCAGTAGGCAGTAGCACATAGTATAATTTACGAAGGATTTGAAACTTTTTCCCTGGTAGCCAATCTTTAGCCCGGGGGTAGGACTGATTAATTTATTCACAGATTTTAAGATTATTTTTCAGAGGGTTTTACCTAACTGGAACACCTTTTTTTCCTGGCTTTTCTTACCGTATGCAAGGGCCTCTCTGAGCTTGCTTCCACTCTCAACATTCTGTTCTTAATTTGCAGTGCCAACTCCACATTCCTATTTATTTTCTTCAAGTGTTCTTTTCATACTTTGTGGTGTCAAAAGCCAAAAGGCTTGATCTTGACACACGAGCAAATTAGCAAAGTTGCACGGTTAGCTTGTCAGTTCCTCACCTCTCTCTCCTGAGCGCTTGGTTATAAATACCTTCCTAGGGTTTCAGGACAAAGCTCATGCCCTCGTCGGTGAAATTAACCTGCTCATTTCTGAAGCTCGCCGATCCACCGCCTACTCATGCCAAGCTTATTGAGGCACTTCAACTCGTCAGTACTGCTAGTCATCTTTGATAAGCAGCAGCTTCACCCGCTCTTCACGTGGTCAAACATGAAAATCAGCAAGGCCCCAGAGCTCCTAAAGAAAGCCGTGACCGTGTTCAAAATCAAGACCGAAGTTCTGCACACCAAACTCCTCATCCTGGCCTCGCTCCGACGCAGGATGGCGCTGGTGGGAGCGGTGTCACGCAGGATCCAATCGTTCGTATCGTCGGACGACGGCCGGGAGAAGCCGGTGAGAGTGGAGTACGCCGGCAAGGCTCTCGTGGTACACAAGGCGGTGATGGCGGCAAGCCCCCAGGGGCCTGCCGTCGCTGCTGACGATTATTATGAACGTGATGATGGCGTGATTGATCTCTCCGAGGTTGCTTTGTTCTATGAAGACGATCATCGCTACTCGCTGTTCTACGACAGCGAGAGCGATACTGAGGGGGATCATCACGATTACGGCGGTGTTCTTGATACGCTAGGCGAGCCATCGGTCATCGATATCATCAGAAGCAACCGGGAGGTCCAAGGGTTGGAGTTCAACATGGATGATGAGATTGACGAGGCGTGTGATATGTTCATAAGGAAGTTCAGGAAGCGAATGAACACGAGCTTGTAATGATCTTGGTGTTTTCCTGCTTGATGTAATAATGAAAAGAGATACCTGACAAAGTGAGTGGTAACAGAAGGTGGATGACACGTATAGATACTGTTGTGACTGTGATATGCATAGCAATAACGACTAGGGATATGGGAGAAGATGAAATTGTTTTGATGTATATACATTATCAATTAAGCATCTTGGCCACTACGTTCTTCTAATCGATAAGCTGAATTTGTTGACCATCGATCAGACATTTGTCTCCCTATCAGACATTTGCCTCCCTGACTCCAACTCTTCATGCAAGGATTATGGATGAGAATTTCATGTTAAAAACCAGGCATGGCGGTTCGCTCAGCTTCTTCGTTCGTCTAATACTCTGTTACTACAATTTTTATGATCATGTCATTAACTGCAGAGATGCTCTTTTCACATTTCAAAAAGAGAGATACTATTTCTATAGTTGTTCAATTTTCCATTCCTTGGTGCATACTAGTTGGCTCTTTGTGCATGAAAGTCATGCTCGGCAAATCAGTCAAGCTTCAGAGGAAGAATATTTAAGGCAACAAAAAGCCGTAGGATCAATAGGGAGTAAGTTTAATATCATTATTTACATTCATAATTGTTTGTCCTCAAGACTACCTCACAAGCGTCAAAAATTCTTCAGTGATCCATGCATGAGGCTACTGCAGAATGCAAAGTGCTGATCGGACCCAGAAGGGAATGTAAGTAATATAGTGCTTCAGACACCACTTATTGATGTAGTAATTATTATAGGTTAGTTGCTCCAATTGTTCACTTGTTAGTGCAAATGGTTTTAAGGCCATTATCTGAAAAAGCTTAGTATGATAGTGAAGCAATGCAGCATTGCACCGATGATCAGTACTCTGTCAGCGGGGGTCCTGTCAAGCGAACGACAATCAGCAATGCAACTCCCTTGAAGTGCCTATCCAAATCAAAAAAAGCAACGGAAACACAAAAAGTGGAACCGGAATTTAAAAGTTAAAAAAACAAAACCCCACAGAATTTAAAATCTTGAATTACTGCTTGATACACAAGATTACGTTACCGAACACAGAACATCGTTAACATAGCAGAAGTAACCGTCACAGGTAACTGACACTACACATATAATCATATCTGCTTCATGAATACAGGACATGAACAGCATGCACCTGTATCGTTCCTCCACAACCACCAGACATTTAATCGCAATACAGGAGCCCTGTACCTTCCCAAAGAAGCGTGAAGTTGTAGTACCACCAAAGCTGAGAATTCGAAACCAAGGTGTAGCAACAGAGAAGTTGAACCACTGTAAAAGGAGGGCCAGAACAAGAGAGAATATCGGGATTCAGCGAATGTATGGCTTCATCGACGATCCTATCTTCAGTATCGTCCTTGAGGCTATAGATGCAGATGTAGTAGCGGTCCCGATCAGCCACATCGACGTGGTATATGCAGTTGGCGTCGACAGATGCAAACTTATCAGCATCGACGGACATGCACCTGCAATGGCCGACAAAGAATGCAAGTCTGCCTATGTCCTTCACCGGCTCAATCACATTAGCGACAGTGCTGAACTTGAAGACCTTCGTCCAATTCGCCGAGAAAATGACTATATGCAACTCCTCTTCCGAGTCAACCAGGTAACTACGGGTGACAGCTTCTAAATTCCGTCTGAGAAAGCTGGCTCGACACCAGAGCAAAGAGATCGTTGGCTGCAGAAATAAGTGAAGAAGTGAGTGATCTGTGCTGACCGGCGGCGGCGTAGACGCCACCTAATAGAGCCATCCACACCAAACGATTGTAATATCGTTCGTCCTTGTAGGCACGGAAAATTTCATCGTCAGCGTCGGCCCAGTAGACTGCGCTGCAAGGTTTGTTGCAAGCCAGGACAAGCGTAGGCGAAGGACCAAGCACATAAGCAGCAACCTCCGTCTCGGCAGGCACGGGCGCCTTGAAACGGATCAGGGAACCCGTGAAAGGGTTGAGGACGCACGCGGCGTGCGGGGCCCTCCTCTCTGCGAGGACGAGCAGGCCGCCGCCAGCGCCGGCGACTAGGAAGTACCCGTTGAGAACCGGAAGCTCCTTGCGGACGAAGCGACCGGTGGTGACGTTGACGAGGAGGCGCGCATCGCTTCGGTGGACCTCGTCGAGAAACGCCCACCGGCGGGGGAAGAACCGCGGGTCAGTTGGGCTAGCCTTCGGGTCGGCGGTGGCGTAGCGCCAGGTGCGGCAGACGGCGCGGAAGTCCATGTAGTAGTCGAGGTCGTCGGTGGCCAGCAAGCGGTTGGCGATGCAGGTGATGAGGTCCGCCGGGAGCGACGCCCAGTCTGCCATGGCTCTGCTACGCTATGGTGTGGACTGGATTTTGAGAGGTGGAAGGAATGACGGCTGTCCAGGGTTTAAATAAGTACGCCGGGAAGGCCTAGCAACGCCATTAACGAGCGTCGTCTGCGGCATTCTCGAGGAGCCGGAAGTTCAACGGGCGCGACTCCCGAGGAGCGCGGAGGCCGTGGCTGGCCAGTGGCCATCACCATTACTGCAGCGCTTCTTGAGAAACGGTGAGGGACGTTTCAACTTTTCGATCGATCTCTTTGACTTCCGGTAACAGATGGCCTGCGAATGAGCCGTGGGTTCACAACGGTTGTTAATTTGATTAGCACGGCGGCGGCTGACTGGCGGAGGAGCCGAGCGGGGAACAGAGATCGCCGACGGAAAGTACAGTCCACGTCAGGGGTGTTTTTGTAAATATTTGAATCACGATTAATAGGTACGATCCAAACAGGGGGCTACCTGTAAATAAGTGGATCGCAATTAATCTTACGATTCAAAACAGGGGTCTAAATAAAAATAGTTAGATCACGATTATAATCGTGATCCAAACTAAGGGGCTACATGCATATAGTTCGATCGCGGTCCCGATTCAGGGGGCCTTTTGCAAAGAGAAGAGCGCGGAAAGAAATAGCAGGCGGTGAAAGGCCGAGCCGCCGCCGGCCACCTCCGCGCGCGCGGGGAGGCGGCAACCGGCACGAATTGCGGAGGCGATGGATCTGTGCGCTTCACCATCTAGCAGCGGAGGCGATGGATCAGGGTGCTCCACCATTGGAGGCGGCGGGCTGGTTGCGCGCGCCGGCCGGTGGCCCGTCCCGTCGTGACGCCGCGGTGCGACCACGAGTCCTACCTAGGTCAGTCAGCCCCCCTGTCCCTCTCTCCTGTTGCCGCCGCTCCTCGAGCTCCCGCAAGCCTCTTGCGGCATGCGCGGGTCGCTAGTGCGGGGATTCATTTTATGACTCACGAACATGTGATCTGCGGGATTTCTGTGACTTCAGATCTTTTACAGTTCCACCGTTTGACTTCCACCGAATAAACATTCTAATAACTCTAGGAGTATGCAAATTGCAGACAAGCGAAGCAAGAAATTTATACTAGTAACACATTACATCACCACACGTGTATAAACTGCTGATTCTGCTATCCTAAAACCGAACCTATAGGTGCCTCGACCCTACTCGAAAAATAAGATTATTTAACCCATTCCACATTTACCCAAACAAAAAATAAACATGTTTAATCGGCTTGTTGACGATTTTTTTTTCATGTGTGTGTGTGTGTGTGTTGAGATTCATTGGACTGACGAGTGTTGATCTCCTGGAATTCTTTTCTAGCTGAAATAATTCGATCACTGGGAGTACGCTCTGTCCGAGAGTGCCACCGGCCGGAGCTCACCGCCCAGCAGGAAGCTGGAGAACCACTGCGCTGACTGCCTCTGGTACCTGGTCCTTGCTGTCGAGTTAAAGTCCACGCCGTAGATACCGAACCGTAGGCGGTAGCCGAACAGGTACTCGAACACGTCGAGGAAAGACCATACAAAGTAGCCTTGCACATTTGATCCATTCCTGTGCAAAATAATGACAAAGATCAAAAGTCGAGCACAGTTTTTTGCTTCAGCTTTTCTTTTACTTTTGAAATCATTTTTGCTTCAGTTTTAGATAATTGTATTGTATGTTCTGTTTTAGGCAGGTAAAGGAGATGTCAGTGTTCAGGACTTCTAAAACATCAGTTTCAGTTTCACAAGGTGTTAATCAAGTTCAGTATCACCCGCAATGAATTGCAGAGTTGCTCCATACTCTGACCTGATGGACTATGTGACCTGCTCCATACAACCTGAGTTTCAGTTTCACAAGGTATTGGTACCTGATAGACTGCAGTGTGGCTTCGATGTAATCCTGCAAGAACTCCGTCCTGAACTCATCCTCGGTGTTCCCGCCAGACGGATCAGGCTGGCCGGCAGCTCCTGATGTCATCATAAATATGACAAGGTGAGCATGCTACGGATTACCAATACACGTGCAATAAGGGTAGCATTGGACCACGTTACCGTTTTCATGGATCATCACTGCAGGGTTCTTGTATTTCACTTGGAGATGCTTCAGCATTTTCTTCAGAGCCCAAGGGGTGGGCTTCATAAAATCGTTGTTCCTCAATGCGAAGGGGAACTGGTTTCTTGACTTCAAGAATGGCACTGCAAAATATGAATTACGTTAATGATGCATTCTTCCCACAGTACTCTGAAGCATGGTATAAGTCAGGGCTCCAAGATCCTTACTGTCGTATTTTACAGCTGCATCAGCCATGTAATCTCTCTGCTTCTCATCCAGCCGGCTAAGATCAGCTTTCACATAGACAGCGATGTAGTGGTTAAAACCGACAAAATCAAATGAGCCCTTTACTCGTTTCCTCTCTTCTTCAGTGAAAGATGGAAGCCTTGATCCAACATTCTTGCGCATCACTGGAGGGTAGTCTCCATAAACCATAGGATGCATGAACCTGTATCATGAACACATGGTTTAGATCATTTGAGGATTCAGATCGGGTCAAAATAATTTTTGCGTCATCTGAGGATTCAGATCGGGTCAAACCATCCAATGTGGAAATCGTTCATCCTTGCAGCTGCTGCTATATCTTCAGGAGCCTGTGTCCCGGGCTCATACCACCATCCAAGCAAGGTCAGTCCAATTCGTCCTCCTTGTGTAGGCTGATCAGTGAAGAAACAAAACAGTCATATATCAAATGACTTCATCCTGAAAATGGCAGTTCAGCTGTGAAAGTGATGGCACTGGCACAAACCTGGTACTTCTCTCTATAGAGGGACACTACTGAAGCATGTCCAAGAAGAAGGTGGTGTGCTACTATGTATGGTTCTGTTGTGGAGTTCCCTCCATCGCAAGCGAAGCCGAAGGGGAAAGAGCATCGCCGTGGTGGAAGAATTCCTTGGTCGTAACCGCCTATTGGCTCAATATTAGGCTCATTTACAGTGCTCCAGTACTTTACTCTGTCGCCAAAGTTCTTAAAGCACACATCAGCATAAGCTGTGAAGTCCTCTCTGAACCAAAGGCATAAATGTAAAAGGGATCATATTAGTTCATCACTTATGGTTGTGATTGCAGTACGAGCATGGTCTATGAGGGGTGATGAGAAAGTACATGAATCTAGGACTAAGCAGTCCGTTGTATTCATCTTGAAGAGCCTGAGGAAAATCAAAATGGTATATGGTCACGTGAGGCTGTATTCCTACATAAAGAGAGAAGATTGCATCATATACATCTGCACACCTAGAATCTTAATTTGTACCAGACAAACAATAAGACCACAAAAAGGTTAGACAAAAAAGATTGAATACCGTAGCTCAGGAGTTCATCGATCAGGTTGTTGTAGTACTCCAATCCCTTCGGATTGACAGCTCCACGGCCATCTAAATAGAACAAAAATGGCATAAACAACCAAATCTGCCAAACCAGAGGCCCAACTAAACTTTCAAGAGAAAAAACACACATACACACACAAATAAAAAACTATACTAAACTACAGACAGAGCTTTCTGAACCACACGTACTATATATAAGTTGGAGTATAGTGATTCTGTTGATATGGTATGTGAGGTGGCCTTACCAGGAATAAGTCGAGGCCAGGCAATCGAAAATCTGTATGCATCGACACCCATTTCATGCAGAAGCTTCACATCTTCCTGTTAGTTTTAACACAAAGTAATGCACCGCAGTTAGTTTAGAGTCCGTGATGTGTTAAGTACTTACTATACTTTAGCGTACTTCTTCTCAAGATCACCTTGTATTTATGATACTGGTCGGCAGTTACGTCAGCTGTCGCGCGGTCAATAGAATAGCCTGTGCAGTTTCAGAAATAATGTTGTACTGTCAGAAATACAGCTGCTGAAACGCATTACGGATTCAGAATTACACGGGGCACAAACAGTCCATGGACCAAAACTAACCTTCATGTGTGAAAGTGTCCCAGATGCTAGGTTTTCTTCCGTCCTCTGCAACTGCACCCTCGACCTGCACGAGTCAGCGTCAGATGTTTGGTTTCCGCATTGAGATAGAGACATCTTCCTCTTGGCGACCTCAAACTCGTTGACCCGAGTGTAGCGTACTCGGACAGTTCACCTCTCTGAACCGTCAGGGAAAGGCCGGCGAAGGAGGAAACTAGGCCAGAAAATGACGTGTTTTAACGAAGCCTTTGGACAGCAAAAACACACCTCATCTTTTCCATAAAGCTCCAAAAATGCTTTTGTCGATGGAAAAGAAGAATCGTACTATTTTTTTGCATGCAGGACCGTGGCTAACGTGGCAAACTGCTAGACGACAAGAGGAGTACTGAGGTACGGCCAACGGTGAGAAGTAAATAGTACAAATATATCATGGTCAAAATACCAGGGTGCTGAATCTAGAGCCTCTAGAAGGAGCATCAGGGTCTGGCATGGTCTATATTTCCGCTGAAAGTAAACTTCGCTAGTAGTATATGAATATGGTAGTATGTTTGTTCCTTAGTACTCGAATCTATTTTTTTTTTTTTTCAGAACATCATATACAGTCAAGCAAACATAGGTTCGGCGACATCACACCAAATCCTATGCTAAATCGTTACTACTAGTGATCCTAGGAAAAAAAATTATAACATAGGTTCCGCGACAATATATAATGATGTTCAAATATCTGCACTAGGTTCGATTCACGTTGCCCTTAAAACCTTATATAGCAAATAGAAGTTGTAGTTGTCCTTGAAACAAGGGGTGGTAGAATATTACTAGCAAGTAACCTCGGCGATACGCATTGGGATGAACGATGAAACAATCTGATGATTTTATTTTTTTAAAAGATAATGGGAACAAGTTCTTCCAGCCGGCCTCTAGCCCTTTACTATAATGCAGACGACGATGAACACGCGAGTTCCGTTCCGTACGACTAGATCAACCCCCACAACACAGCCTGCCTTCTCCAGCCCTTGTGACTGAGAATCATGTCACAGTTAACGCTGTGAATGGTTCTCTTGGCTTCGGCAGAACTCGGGGTTATAAAACACCCTTGTATCAAGATAGAGAGAGAGAGAGAGAGAGTATCATGTCACAGAGCAGAGAACTCGGTTTGTTCGCCGCTCCCATCAATAGATTAAGGTAGCCTGGATTTTTTTTATTAATTTGGTGGCGCGCAACGGCTGGGCTTCGTGATACTAAGAGCAACGCCAAGTCGCCAACGCCATGGATGGAGATAAAACACGCGGCGTACCTGGTAGGCGGAGGAGCCGACGCCGAAGACGAAGCCCGGGGGGAAATCGCGCCGGGTGACAGACGACGACGCGAGCGCGGCGGCCGCCAGGACGTGGAGGATAAGGAGGAGGAGAGCGGCAGAACGGGAACGCGTGGTCGCCATCGTGCTCGATCAGTAGTAGCGACGCGACGATGCTCTTGCTCTGCCTTGGAGCACCCGTGCAAGCGCGCGCCAGTACGGGTCTGTCTTGGTTGTTTGGCCGGCCGGCTGCGCGCGTCGAGTTGTTATTTTATACGCGCAGCAGGGCTTGCAAGGACCGGGGCCGGCTATAGACGTAGAGTAGAGGCTTCGGTGGCGAAATTGCCGTGCTAGCGGAGGTGCGGGCGTCGTTGCTGACGTTTCGCGGGAAGCGCCTTACCCGCGCACTCTCTTTTTTCGTCGCTTTGTGCTAGTACTAGTGTGTGTGGTTGTCACGCGTCGGCTGGGGCAGGGATCGCTTCGAATCTCCGGGTACTTTCGCCGGACGATTTGTTTTGTTGGCGGCCTGGTGCCTGTTGGCCCGCGTCTCTATCTTTTCCCAGCACGCCGGGACGAGACGAGCGGGAGTGATCAATTTTTAAAGAAGTTGCTCTGACTCCTGTCGTGCTCCAACTCTCCCATTCTTTTGCATGAGAAATGCACGGTTCAAAATCTGCCAGATGTACCTCTCGTATATGAAACTACTAGAATACTTCTTTTCTTTTCATCGCAAAAAAAAGGTTTATTACAAAATTTAAAATTCCTTTCCAAAGTATTAGTTTTTTTTTAATTTCGTAATTCCAAGAAGTTATAATTGTTACAAGAACAACCTAGCTTAATGAGACTAGCTAGGTTGGCACTCATAAGTGTTATTGGCTATTTATGTAACTGAGAAATGAATAATGGAAGACATTCTCTTTGATTGTCGTCATGCCAATACTGTTTTGTATTTGAACGACAGTGTTACCCTCACCTAGACCGATATTCCATATGTTAGGTACTAGGCTTACAACGACCATTTCAAAAGAGAACGGAATTATACTTGTTGGGGGTGGCTGACCATTATTGGGCATTTTGCTGAGGTACAAATGGGTTTATTAATTACTTTTTTTTTTGCAACCTCAAATTTAAGTCATTTATACGAGTTTCTAGGGGATTATACCAACTGTTTTTATATTGGTACTGTATGTGTTAGCATGATAAGACAAAGGAAAAGACCTGGGAGATTGGAAAACTTTTTCCTACGGAATTCTTCTTCACTAGCTACGGATGAAAAATTATTACTCCCTTTTTCGTGTTATTTTAAATATTAGAAATGTACAAATTATAATTTATGTTTTAAATAACATGAGTGATAAAGTAATTTATAACAGTAATATATAACATGTATCGTAATTTCTTTAAAATGAAATGATGGTCAAATCATATTGTAACAGAATATATCATATTAAAAGTATACTGTCTTCGTTAAACACTTTTTAGTATAAATTTATATTTAAAAAATATCAATAATATAAAAACATAAAAACAAAGGTAGTATATAGTAACAAAACAACGGACTCAAAGCATATGTTCTCGACCGGAAAAGGAGAAATGGTATAAACCAGCTAGCAGATCACCCTACAGAAGACCATGCTTCGTCACCGCAACAACATTCGTCTAGAAGCACCGGCGCGTGTTCCGGCGCCGACGTAGCCAGGCGCCGGAGTCGCGGCAACGTCAGACGGCCGCACGTGTCCTGTCCACGTGCGTGCGGAGCTGGGTTCCATTGACGCAGCTTTTGCCCACTTCCTCTGACGAGAGGGCTGATCGACGAGCGAGGAGACGAACTCAATTCGGCAACCAATGAATGTCAGGCCGTTGTTTGGTCTGATGGGGACTTTCCAAACTAGTTTACCGATGGTTCGGGTCGTTCCATTACATTTCCATCTAGAGAAGTCACAGCACAACTTTTCCTTCATCTGAGTGAGTTGCTAGTGCTACGAGAACGTAGGTAGTACTGCCAGTTGGGACGCATGCAGACTTTTCTTCGGTCGTGATCGTGACGAGAAGAAAAAAGGAATCGAAAACAATTGTACGTCCCTCGCTCACTCCACCACTAGTTTGTCGACACAACAAGGGGCTGATAGCATCATCACGTGGAAATGTGGTGCCAAAGGCATCAGCACTACTTGCCCTGGCGCAGTTTCCGTCCACAGCCGTATTATTCCACCGGATTCGCAACCAAATGGCGGTGCGGCTAGTTGTAGCTGTGTGTATGGATATAGTACAATATAAATTATACATATACTTGAGACAGAGCACATCCCCGGGATCTCATTTTCGTCTAATCAAATTACTCGTCGGCGACGCCGCCGGAGCCATCGGAGGAAGAACGACGGAGGATGCCGGCGTACCACCGCGCGGAGCTCCGCAGGTAACGCGTCCTCCCCGCGTCGTTCATGTCGACGCCGCAGAGGCCGAAGCGCACCCGGTAGCCGAAGAGGAACTCGAAGACGTCGAGGAAGGACCACACGAAGTAGCCCCGCGCGTCGGACCCGTTCCTGCGATCGACACCCACCATCGATTAGTCGGTTCAGTCCATCACCACCCACCAGCAACGCAGTAATAAAATTTGCTTCAGAAATCAGAAATGCTAATACAGTCGTAAAGACGACGACGGCTCTTCCGCCGTACCGTATGGACGCGTGGAGGACTTCCAGGTACTCGTGCAGGAACTGGGACCTGAACTCGTCGTCGTACACGATGGCGCCCGGCGGGTCGGGGGCTTCTCCGGCGCCTGGGGAACAGAGCGACGACCCCACCAACAAAACAAAACAGCAGCTCATCATCAACGATCGGACTGTCCTCACCAGAAAGAAACACACTCTGTACTTAATTACCCACCATTTTCGTGGATGACGATCGGGGGGTTCTCGTACTTATCCTTCAGGTGCTCCAGCAGCTTCCCCAGAGCCCACGGAGGGGACTCAATCTCGCCCTGCACATGTCATTCATACGCAGCTAGCGGCGTCAAGGCAGTCAAGGAATAATACATGCGTACATCATACTGTCGTAATGCGACCTGTGAATGAATACGACAGAAATTATGGTATCGCTCCGCTAGCTAGCTTAGTAGTGGCTGCTTGTTGGCATTGTGTTTACCTCAGCGACTTGGTCAAGAGGATCTGCGTCACCATTCATCAGAACACACACAAGTGTCGTCAGAACGAGAACAGAGAAACACGCACCCAGGTCCCCGGTGCGTTCCGGGCTATAAAATAATAATAATAATAATAATAATAATAATAATAAAAAACAGACTCCCCCTGCGGTTTTAGGATTGATTACTACTAGTAGTACGTACATTGGACGGCCGCATCGACGTAGTAGTCCCTCGGTTTCGAGCCGGAGCCGGCGTCCGCGTTTTGGATGCGCATGACGAGGTAGTGGTTGAATCCGACGAAGTCGAACGACCCGCGCACCCTCGCCGACTCCTCCGCGGAGAAGCGCGGCAGCCGGTCGCCCACTCTGCTCCGCATCACCGGAGGGTAGTCTCCGTACACAAGTGGGTGCATGAACCTGCAGTAATTTTGGGCTTACGTGGTAAAAATCCTTCTAGTTAATAAACTGACTGACGATGCTAGCAGTAACAGTAAGCAGTTCTCATCGGTCCTGCGACCTGCGTACTGAGAGAGAGCACTGACTGACCATCCGATGTGGAAGTCGTTCATCCGCATTGCGGCCGCTGCGTCTTGCGATGTTTTCGTGGCAGGCTCGTGCCACCATCCCAGGAGAGTGATCCCTATCTGGCCTCCTTGACTTGCCTGTGTATAACGACTGATTCAGATTCAGTGGTGGCTCAAGCTCAAGTAGACCCATTATTTTGGTTTGTCTGTTGCCGGAATTTTGGTTTGGAAGACTCTCTGGGAAAACAGAGTTGAGAGAGAGAGAGACCTTGTACTTGTCTCTGTACAAAGACACCGCCGCGGCGTGCGCCAGCAGGAGGTGGTGCGCGGCGAGGTACGGCTCCGTCGACGAGTCCCCGCCGGTGCAGTTCTCGCCGAAGGGGTGGGAGCACCGCCGCGGCGGCTGGGACCCGGTGTCGTACCCGCCTATGGTCTCGATGTTCGGCTCGTTCACGGTCACCCAGTGCTTCACCCTGTCACCGAAGCTCTTGAAGCACACCTCCGCAAACGCAACGTAATCTTCGCTGCAAACACGTTTATGTCTGTAAGCTAGCGCGGCGGTCCCAACTTTGCTGGCTCTGACACCGGAAGATGTGTGCTGAAAGTGGTGGTTACACGAATCTGTGGCTCAGGAGCCCGTTGTATTCATCCTGGAGGACTTGGGGAAGATCGAAATGGTAGATGGTGGCGTGAGGCTGAATTCCTACAATATACATGAAGATATAATTAATGACGAGCCGCCTTCAATTAGTCAAAAATGAGAGAGCTAGACTACCGAAAACAGCGACAAGAGGGGTATGTATGTCTGCCTCCACCAGTCCATAACTGATTGAAAAAGACACAGTATGTGTACCGTGGAGCACCAGTTCGTCGATCAGATTATTGTAGTACTCCAAGCCCTTTGGGTTGATTTTTCCTCTTCCATCTGCGGATTTCGATATCATTTTTTTTTCTTAGGAAAATACTGTATGTTTACTCTTCCTGTATTCTGTGTAACAAACCTGGAATAAGCCTGGGCCAAGCAATGGAGAATCTGTACGCGCCTAAACCCATCTCATGCATCAGCTTCACATCTTCCTGACAATAAGGAAATATTTTTTTTTTTTTTGGCTTTCTGTCACAACACTGTGTAGTGTACAATACTCATATGTTACTGTACTGTGCTACACATTAAGAGTAATAACCTTGTAATGGTGGTACTGATCAGCTGAAACATCGGCAGTGGATCCGTCGAACGAGTAACCTGTGACCACGGACGACGTATATCAGAAAACCAAACTACTATTTGTGAACGTGTCATGTCCAACTTTCGGTGTATTTTTACCTGCATGGACGAAGGTATCCCAAATGCTGGGCTTCCTTCCATCCTCTGCGGCGGCTCCTTCCACCTTTCATGCAGTCAGAATTCAATTCAGAACCCCCAATTCCATCCGGATAACAGTAAAAATACTTTTGGAACACAGAATACGAGTTCCCGGGCGTTTAGATCCACGGACGCAGCAACCAAAACCAGGCCACAGTAAGGTTGACGCTTTGATCAGAGCAGAAGCTTTTGTTTCTTTACCTGGAAAGCCGAGGTCCCCGCGCCAAAGACGAACCCCTCGGGAAAGTCCTGCCGGGTGAGCGCGGAGGCGTCCCTGATCAAACCGACGACGACGACGACGGCCAAGTAGAAGAACGGCAGCCGGCGGAGCACAGCGAAGCGGAGCGGCGCCATGATTCTGTACTCTGCTCCTGCACCTTTTTTTTTTTTTGATCGGACACTGCTCCTGCACTGGAGCACGCACAGTTAGTTGTTGTTGGGTGAGGAGGACATGGAGAATCGCTCTGCTGCCGCCTTGCTTCATCGTACCCTCGTTTATTTCCACGCGAGCAATCTTGGAATCTAGAGTAGCGAACGGGACAAAGGCGTCGGTGTAAAACATCCGGCTCCACAAAGTTCTGCGGCCACATATATAGACCCCTGACCTCAACGGGTTTTCCCCCTTGTCCCTGGTTCCCTGCCAGGACGGGCATCTGCAGTTGGTAGTGCGACAATCAATATTAATGACAATGTTAATGATGATGTTGGGTACTACTTTCAAACAAGAAAAGATACATCTATTCTATTCTTGGACGCCTGCAACAAAACACGTAATATGAAGCTATTATTGTGTGCATTTGAGCAACTATCAGATATTGAAATAATCTTCATGTTGGGTAGTGTGACCACTTCCTTCTTGAAGGCATATCTCGTCTGATCCACACCGAGGAGTTCGTTGACCCGAACGTGAAAATCATCTCGAGTTCACGTGTCCCGTCTAAAGTAAAATTTTGCGTCTGGCTTCTCTACAGAAACCGCTCTAAACATCAGGGCGAACCTTTTGCATAAAAATCTCATCTCCCTGGACGAGACTGTGCGCGTGCACTGTCCCATATAACTAGAGACGGAGGAGCATCTGTTCTTGACATGCCCCTCCACAGTCGCAATCTAGGACCCACTTCGAATTAATGTCTCTGCAATTACTACTGACGTTGTGTGAGCGCTTTCGATCCCACCTCACATGCTGTCTACGGCTTGGTACGATTTCTATGGTCTTCAATTCAATGGATTGCGACGCATCTTATGGCAGCTTCCAAAGCACAAGAGAAATACGACAAGGATGCCCCCTATCCCCCTATCTTTTTATCATTGCAATAAATGAACTTTCTTACAGGTTACAAGATGCAGTACAGTATGCGAGAATTTTAGGCATCAAACTTACTTACAATACTCCCCCTATCCACTCACTTCTCTTTGCAGATGATGTTATTATTTATAGCGAGGCTACCGTTCAAGAAGCCCGAACGATTAAGCATATACTTGAAGATTTTTGTCATGATTCGGGCCAAACACCAAATTGGGGTAAATCTTTTATTTATTCAGTGCTAACACCCCTACTCATATCAGTGATTCTATTAACTCCATCTTTCAGGTTCAGGCCATGACTAATGATGCTAAACATCTTGGCCATCCTCTGTTCTTTTCTCATTTACCTAAAAGCAAAGTCTATAGTTTTCTTAAAGATAAATTCAAGGCTAAATTCAGTGACTGGAAATCTAATTCTATTTCTCACTCAGGCCGCTCTACTCTTATTAAATCTGTTTTCTCTTCCATCCCTGTTTACTACATGTCTCATGTTTACTTCCTAAATCTTTCATTGCTGAACTAACCAGCATCATTACTCACTTTTGGTGGAAAGGAAATATTTTAGAAAACAATAGAAACCTCTTTGCCTTTCAGCCTGGGATAAATTCTGCATTCCTAAAGGAGCTGGAGGACTTGGGTTTAGAGACCTACATGCTTTAAATAAAGCTCTTATTTCAGGTCTTGCTTGGAGAATGCTCATCAATCCAGAATCTATATGGGCTAAAGTGTTAAAAGGTAAGTATTTTCCAAACACTTCTCTCTGGAGAGCTAAATCCTATGGGTCTAAATCCTGGACTTGGAATTCTATTTTAGAAATCAGAAAATATATGTTAGATGCCGTCCAATGGAATCTCACTGAAGGTAACATCTCTATTTGGAATGAACCTTGGTGTCCTATGTGGCATGATATTCACCATTTTATTTCCAATGAAGCCATGAATCTAACCTTATCGTCTAAAGTTTCTGACCTTTGGTTGACAAATCCAAAAAGATGGAATGAAGATCTTCTGAATACTATATTTAGTCCTAATTTTGTAAGACATGTTTTGCAAATTCCTCTTTCACAAACAGATAGTCAAGACAAGCTTATTTGGAAGCCAAACAAGACAGGTAAGTGGACAGCTCAAAGTGCTTATAAACATATCCATAATGATAAGATCCAAACAACGATTCATTCTCTCAACTTTTCTAATGATGTTCACTTTGTTTCAAAAAAACATCTGGAGAAATAATAAGATTCTTCCAAGAGTCCAGATGTTTATTTGGAGACTTGTCACTAATAATATTGCTTCTGCTAAAAGAGTCAATGCTAGAATGAACTCCATTTCTAAATTTTGTTCTAGATGTGGTAATATTGAAAATGATGATCACCTTTTCTTTCACTGTGATTTTGCTAGAGTTGTTTGGTTTCATTCTCCTTTGGGCATGAGAACTGATAGTCTCTTTGACACTTGTGCCCAAATCCTAAAACTTATGTTTGAAAATTTACACTCTAATGATCAGATTGACCTTTCACTTTACATTCTATGGTTCCTTTGGAAAGCCAGGAATGATCATAGATTTAACAACAAATCCTGGCCTATAAATTCCGTCATATCTCAAGCAAGAGCTGCTCAAAAGGCTCAATATGATGCTTTTGATATCGAAGATGAAACATTCATAACTAACTCAATCACTCCCTGCTTTTCACAGCAGGAAATGTCCGTTCCTTCTAAATGTTGTTGTAGGGCTGATGCTTCCTTTGTCCAAGATGGCCATACTGGTCTTGGAATCTACATTTCAAATTCTAATGATCATCCCCCCTGGGCTCTTCAAATTCAAACCATAACTAATATTGCTGATTCTGCTCTTCATGCGGAAGCTTTGTGTATGAATCTGGGAGCAATAATTAGTTCTAATTTGTAGCTTTGAAATTATGTTTTCCTCTCAGATTGCCAATCTCTAATTGCCTATTTTCATAATCCTTCAAGAGGTCTGCCAAATTGGAGAATCAACCATGCTGTTACATAAATAATCTTTTGGATAGAACTCATGGCAAAGTTGAATACATTCTTAGAGATCAGAATGTTATTGCAGATTATCTAGCTAGGAATGCTCGTGATCTCCATCACGGATTTGTTAATTTCAGATGTACAAACTACAGGCACATCGAAGGCTGTCCTCTAAAAAAATTTTGTAATCTGCCTTCATAGGCCACTTTATGTACTGTTACTTGTATTTAAATGAAAGTAAAGCCCTCAAGGGCGTTTTGACCTTCAAAAAAAATGGATTGCAATGCCCACAATGACCTTGCGAGGTGTGCTTGCAGCAATGGACACCTGGTATTATTGATACAAGTAACTGGTTACAAATAGGTTAGGATCCTCTCCCCGCTAAATTGCTCGAAAAAAACTCCCATAAGAGTGAGATATTTGTGTCGGCGACAAGACGCTGAAAATCAATACGCTGAACTCTTTGGGTGTGAGGCATGATGTTATCCTACACAGTATTTAGGTATTTCTATTCGTCAAAAAAGGGTGAAGAAATGTGACGATCTAGTTAGGCTCTGTGCATTTTACAATTTGCCCCCTCCATCTCTTTGATCTAGTCGTTTATGCTTTAAAATTATGCCCCTAGATCAAGTCACTTTAGGTATTTCTATTTATTTTACAACTAGAGACACACTAGCTGGGAGGCTAGGGACGCCGCAGTTGATCTTCATGGTTGATGGATAAAGAAAAGCAAAAAAAAGAAATTATATATATATATATATATATATATATATAAGAGAAAAGCAAAAAAAAAAACGTTTCACTCTCATATCGTACTCTTACTCCCTCTTTCTCTCTCTCAGCAGGACATATGCATAACAGGGCTTCATTTATTCATGTGTTTTCTTTATCTATGCTGTGTTGTTCAATAGAAACGACCAGATCAAAGGGACAAAGGGAGTGCAGGATTAGAGGTAGGAATTGGCTTTCATGATTTACTATTAAAAACAGAAAAAAGATCGGTCAGGTCCACCACGGCGTCGCTTAAAGCTGTTGGCTTAGCTCGTTGGGCGTGATTTATTTTTATTTTTATCTTTTTTAGACTCAGGCGAGAAAGAGTTGAGTTGTGTTGAGATTGGGTGGGTGGGCTCTAGCCCATGCGCTTGAGTGGGTATGTGGGCGGCTCTCCTGCGAGGCTGCGAGGAAAGCCCCAGCGTTTAGAGCCTAAACGATTTGACGGTCGCCAATAACATTCGGTTTCAATCTCGTCCGTCCAAACTGAACGCGTGGATCTGCCGAGCAAAGGAAAGATGGACATGCTCGTACATTGCCAGCGTGATGTCACCCAACCAATGGGAGGCGCCCGAACACCGAACTGCCGGGCCCACTCTGCTTTACTAATCCTCATTCGCCCTGTTAAGTATCAAATTTACATAAGAGTGCCTTTCGACGTGGTACAACTAGAAGCTGACTCAAATACTCTTAAACTCTATGGGGTTAACAGAAAGTTCGCAGTAGTAATTTCAGAAGCCTATAAATTCAGGAACCACCCCCTCAGATTTCGAAATTCTCATTGCCTACCTCCGTTGCCTCCCCACTCTGCCTGCTAGCTACTGAGCTGCTCTTTCTCGAAGTCTCGATCCATCTCTCTCGCGGCCATGGCGACGCAAAGGGCACTCTCGAAGCAAATCGGACACCACTACCTTCTCGCGGTCGTTTTCTCAGCTGCTTTTGTCCTCCCGTTTCTCATGCCGGCGGCAACTGCCGCCGTGGCGGTGGCGGAAGGGGACGGGGAGAACAGGTCGGCGCTTGGCGCGACGAGGCAGTGGGCGCACGGGAAGGACCAGCAGGAGCTGGTCGCGGAGAGCGAAGCGGGTCGTGTTGATTCCGTGGTGGAGGACGAGTTCGCGGGCGGCTTCGGCTCCCTCGACAGCATGCTACAATGGGCGATCGGTACGCAAACCTGAAATCCCAATTCTACAAATAGCTCTGAATCCAAAGTAGAGATTTGCTGTTGTCACTAGTTAATATTTGACGGGTTGGCACGATGTAGTCCGGTTTATGATAACGCGAGAGGCAACACATTATAACTTAAATTTCGCCTACATGGAATTTATGGTAGCAGCTGCATTGCGAAGTTTTAGTTGCCCTTTCAAGCCATATCTGCATTTTGCTTAATTTAATCCGTTGTTGGTGAGGCAGGTAATTCTGACCCGGAGAAACTGAAAGAGGAAGCGGCCGATGTGCAGAAGTTATCTCCAGAAGAGCTGCTGAAACGGCGTCAGGAGATCAAGGTGAGAATTGCTGCTCCAGTGTTCATCTTTTGCTTTATAATGTGCCATCTTGTTTCTCCTGTTAGTCATTTGTATCGTTTGTACTATACATATGTAATACTTTAGCATCATGGCAAGTCTGCTTATTGTATGGGCAAGTCACCCACTTTTGTTCATGCTCAGCTGGGACATTCTTTGTGCTATCCTCTTTTATTTGGGATTACCTCAGCATTTTTTATAGTGCCAAATTATGTGCTCATTTGTGGAGTATCCCTTGTTAGATTTACAAGATTTACAATTTGCTACTGGTTCTAATATTGCCTGAATACGTTGAACATGCAAGAGGAATCAGGCAGCTGATGCTTCTCTATAAAGATGAAAGAAAAATCTTAAAACATCTTTTTACACTGTTCTGAACCTTGTCAGTTTGATTGTAGGAATTGATGGAGAAGTTAAAGATGCCATCTGATGCTGACTTAATGAAAATTGCAATTGCTGATTTAAATAATTCTTCCATTTCACTGGAGGATCGCCAGCGTGCGCTGCAGGAACTTTTAGTTCTTGTTGAGCCCATTGATAATGCCAATGGTAAATCTGATCTTTCATACAAGTGCATCTATGTTCTAATTACTTACTTTTCTGTATACATTCTGTACTTTGGGCCTTTAGATCAATGTTTTCAAGTCGTCTAGTCGACCCTAGATGGCGTGGGACCAGCCAGGTCGACTAATCACAATTAGTTGGCCTGATCGTAATAGTAGACCTTAGTCGTCATGGAACCGGCAACTAATCACGAGTAATCTGGACGACTTGAAAACATTGCTTTAGAGTTTAGAGTCTAGGATGCTGAAATAACGAGTTTAATAATTTTGTACTATGTGCATCCATGTTTTAAATGTATGTACAGTTTAGTTCCCATAAACATAAGAGACACTTTTTGAAGTTGTCACTTGCGTTGTTGAAAATCTTCCCATTATGACCTTCAATCTTCCCATTAAAACAGAAAGGGGAGTTGAAAGTTTGGGATGTCTTATGTGCTCTTGTATCCAACAATACCTCATTATTTTTGTGGATATCATTTTGTAAGATTTTCTGAACTCTATGTGGTTCTTATTTTCAGACCTTGACAAACTTGGTGGCCTGCTTCCTGTCATTCGAGAACTTAGCAATGAAAATGAAGGAATAAGGACCACCTCAGCATGGGTACTTGGCACAGCCAGTCAGAACAACGCACTTGTTCAAGACCAGGTAATGCCGTTCACCATGCATGAATTCCTACTGTAGCTTTTATCTTCAGAGATTCTGCATCAATATTCATTACCCTCTGCAGATCCTATCCTGGTTAAAACAAGAATTAATATTACTATAATGTATTGAAACATGTATATATTTTTCCTTTGCAGTTTTTACCCTTATTTTTACATGAATGCCGTAGTCAGTGTATATATTTGTTTTTCATAAAAAAAACGTTTCCCTCATGCTATTGAACGTACTATCAAATCTTGATCATTGTGTTCTGCTCCAGTTATGCTGTATACCTTCAGTGTGTATTTAGTAGTGCTGTTAGTGACTGATTCATCCTTGGCTAGATTCTCGGCTATGGAGCTTTGAAAAAACTAGTGAAGATGGGCTATTCTACATCGACCTCTGAAGCTGCAAAAGCATTATATGCAATATCTGCTTTGATCAGAAACAACATAAATGGCCAGGAGGTTTTCCATTCAGAAAAGGGGGTTGCAATGTTGCAGGTAGCAAAATTCTGTCTTACGAATATAGCACAAAATTGATTCAACTCTAACAATTTTGCCCTTTTTTTTTCCAGCACATATTGGAGAATGACAATATCGATGTTCGGCTTCAGAAGAAGGCAGTGTTTTTAGTAACCGATCTGGCAGATTTTCAGCTAAATTCTGGAAACTCTGGAATTCCTTTATTAAATGATCGCCTTTTTCTGAAATCAATAGTTCATATGTTGTCAAGGTTTGACCTTGATCTACTGGAAAAGGTATGAGTGGAAATGCCTTTGGTACCAATTAAATCTATGCATCCTTGTGGTTACCACCTACTATTGTTTAGCAGACATAGCAGCATTTTTTATTAATTTACAATAATATGGTCGTTTTTCCTAAAAATATCATCCACTTGATAAATTTTGTGTAACACATATCTGAAATTGGGAACCAAAAGGTCTAGTTGAAATACAATAATTTTTGGTTATCCAGAGAATGGAGTATTGACTAATATCACCTGTAGCCGCTAAAGTTCACTGACCTAATGTTGTTTCATCTCTATTCAGGTTTTATTGGCCACTAAGAGCCTACTGAAGCTTGCATCAACTTATGTGGCGGATTTTGATTTCTATGATCTCGAGAGTGCACTGGTCAGATTGGGGATACAGCTGGAGGACTTGCCATCAGAGGACCAAAAGGAGTATGCTGGAGAGGTCGATGCCCTTCGGAAGGAAGTCCTTACGCTCTTCCAAAAGAAGCTTAAGCAGGTAAACAACTGACCCTTGGTGTTTGGACCTCAATTGACCGACGTGCATAATTACCTTAGCTAACTTGCAT
Source organism: Oropetium thomaeum (assembly GCA_001182835.1). NCBI lineage: Eukaryota > Viridiplantae > Streptophyta > Magnoliopsida > Poales > Poaceae > Oropetium > Oropetium thomaeum. The sequence goes on along the minus strand of LFJQ01000099.1, from coordinate 93,763 downwards.
TTATTCTGGCTATGCCCAGGGTACAGCGACCACAAACATGATGCTTTGATGAACACTTGAAAAATTACCCTTGTGGATGCGGTGTAATCCGTTAACTTTTGTCAGATTTCACAGATGACCGGTTTTGGGTTTCCCCTGCAGTGATCAGAGTAACCAATTTGAGCATTTTATGGGTGATCGAGAGGTCAAATGGTTGTAGGATTTGATGGAGTTATAGTTATAGGTTAGGTTAGGACTTGATTATATCGTTTGGCAAACTAATTACGATGTACTTGGAAGATAAGCACCGCAGTGAGCCAGTGATCCATTTTCCCTTGGCTGCAGCGACGGCTTCGTTTGTGACTAGACCAACTCAAAATTATACAGTAGTATGTGTTAATGTCTTGGTAGGAAGATTGATTCTGAATGTCTTCCACTTGCATTTCTCATGCATGCGCACCAACCGACAGCACAGAATTGGGAATGTGAATAGTCAAATTGTCCGCAAAATACAATGGAACAAGATGGATGGAAGGATGGAAAATCAATAGGCTGCTGCTGACATTAGAAGCAAAATTACGTCTGTCAACTTCAAAGTTGTGACGCATCCAGTTGTGTAAGTTACTTGGGCTGTGTGTGTTTTCCCTCTGCAACTGAATGACTAAAAAAAAAAAGTAATGCAAACGTTGACTGTAACTTTCAGAATAAAGCACGGTTCACCATAATCATGTACTGTAAGAAAAATTCAGAAAGTCATGCATGTAATTAACATGCAACACAACATGCGTAACAGCATAAGGTGTATGAAGGGATTGGCACCTAACAGGCACTGAACGTTATTTTTTGGGCAGTACGTACATACATATAAGGGTCATACGTTACATATCAAACTGCAAATGGCTCCAGGTGCACTGCAAACGTGAAATAGCGAGGGAAAGCATACATGATCAACTTAGTAACAGAATGATCTTTTTTTTTTCTCGACGATTAGCACAAGCCTGAGATCAACCTGCTGGTCTGCTGGATCTCTATCCGCATGTTCGGTCCACTAAAACAAAGTTTTCCCGGCTCACCCGATCCTATCCCCATCAGCTGCCGGACGGTTGGAGCATGTGGGCTCCGGCGGCCTTATCGACTCGACGCACCCGTCCGCCCGCGCCACATCTTGCCGTGGACCATGACCGACGACCGTGATCACCGTGACACCGTGGACCAGATCAACCTCCGTTCTGCACCAGCTCGCAGCGGAGTCAGCACAGACCCTCCTCACCAACCAACGAGCGGACACGCGCCGCTTCACACAATCACACCATGATTTGGCGCCGCGCAGGTGTGCAGCGCGCGGACACATCCATCTAACCTTGTGTCCTGTCACGCGCCCTGGGCTGGTCGTCCGCCGCTTCCCACGCCGAAACGCTTGGTCCTTTTCCACCGCGCGCGTACGGCGAACTCACGCACCCGTCCCGCGCCGCGCCGCGAGGGGTAGGTGGCCGGCCGGCTCGCGCGGCCCGTGTTCGGTCGGCCCGTTCCGACGCCCCGAAACCGGAGTGGGTCAGCATTTCTACGGCTCCAGCACCCACCTCGGCCAGACCAAAAAACACTCCTCCCTCGCCCTCCCTACCAACGAACGCTCTTCTGCACCAGCGTGTGCGTTCCCAAGTCAAACCGAGCCGGGACGCACTACCACCCAACCCAACCAGGCCGAGCGCATGGAGGCCGCGGCAGCGACCGCGCTCCCGTTCGCGGCGGCTGCGCCGGCCGTCGTCTCCTCTTCCTCGGCGAGGGCGCGAGCGCGGGTGCGGGTGCCGCTGCGTCCGCGGCGAGCGTCCGTGGTGGCGAAGCTGGAGGGCGGGCTCGGGAAGGGGGTGCCCACCACCAACTACGTGGTGCCGCTCGACAAGGCCACCGGGCTGACGCGCCCGCTCGTCGAGATCCTGCGCGACCTCAACAAGCGCGTCCCTGACAAGATCATCGACCCGGACACCAACAGCGTCCCCTGGTGAGCGCCTGCGCGCCCGCCTCACTCGCGCGATTATGGTTGATGCCGTTCCGCTTTGAATTTCTCATGGCATCCGGATGGTGGGCTTAGGAGAATGCGCGATCGATTATTCTCGCGGGATGATCTGTTCATTAAAAAAAATGCCTATCTGAGAATCGATTTAGAGAATCTCAATACGTTTTGTTGCCAGCCGCTTGACCTCCGGATAAGGTTTGGTGGAAGTGGGCGTCGATCGAATGCATCCTACTGGACCGGCTTTCTATTGATTATTATTATAGACACGGTGATATCAGGTTCCAACTCGGCATTTATTCGATTGGTTGGCCGTACCGTACCAATTGCTAGGGGTCGCTACTTTGTATGATTGTATCTTCCTACAATGAGTACGTTTTTCGTGACCTAGATGTTTAAGGTGGGTAATGACTATAGGATGCCTGTATGATTCTTACAAATAGACCTTTTCTGCATTTGCTTGAGTTGTTGGCTAGTACTACCTCCGTATTTTTATTGTTCACCTTTTTTATTACAAATTTGTACTAAAAAGTGTCAACAATTAAAAAACGGAGGTAGTAAATGCTAACCAAGCCTTTTCTGCATTTACAAATGGACCTTTTCTGCAACCAAGCCTTTTAGCTCCAAACAAGTTGGGACTTCGGGTAGGCTATGACTGGATGAATGTGTGGCAGGAAAAGAATATTTAGGGAATAATGACTCGTCAAATTGACTATAATTAATCCTTCAGAAACTTGGATGCCTGCAATTTTGATGGCTCAATGTCTTGTAAATAGTTTGAACTAAATTGTGTCGCAAAAGAAATAGTTTAGAATAATCCTATTCTGTGACGTAGCACTGGGTAACTTGTCCTACCTTTTTTTTTATTGAATAACATATACAAAGCCCATGGTCCATTGCCTCATATTTCTGTTTGTTAATTGGGTTCTGCACCTCAGGAAATGTCAACGGGCTTTACCCAAATGGAAAAAAGGTCATATGGCAACTTCCCTTCTAGAGGATAATTGTTATATGGAACTAATAAAGTGGTTAGAGTGACGCGGTTGCAAGTATGCTCTGTCACATCATCCTTTTTGAAACTAGTGTTCCTCTGAAGCTTTTTGGTTTAATCAAACCTTGAGCATAAGTTAGCTGATTTTATGGTTTAAAACTGACCTTTTCATAAGCTTTGCATAATCTCTTTATAAGAAAGGAGGTAATGAAATTCTTGGTTGAGCTGTCAACATTTAACAATCAGTATTTATAGTTGAGAACATGTTCTGAATTGCACTAGTTTTTTCTCCAGTCGAACACACAGGAGAGTTGTGCCTCTTTGTATTATAGTTGAACTACTGCTGGTACTTTTCTTATAACATTATCTTTGATTGTGCAGGTATCACGCCAATAGAATGCTGAGCTTTTATGCCCCAGGTGAATTAACCATCTTGTGCTTTCTTCCGTTGCAAAAACATTTTGTAGTGTGTACTAACTGGACTTTACAGTATTCTTTCTTGAACTTATTGTCGTGTATCTGTATGTGTCAATATCAAGGAGAATTGATGATTTCTACCACACTAAACCTGTTATAAAGAACATGTTTTTACCTCATAGTCTATTTGTCTGAAATGATCTAGTACTCAGGTGTTAAAGTCTTTATACCTCATAAGAAAAAAAAAATATACATAAATTTGTAAGATTGATTGCTAAAGGCACCATGCAGGATAAAAGGAAGTCACCGATAGTTCCTGTTGCCAGGTTGGTGTGGTGAAGTTCGTGATGTTAAATATTCTGACAATGGAACTGTTACTGTGGTCTACCGGGTGATACTACGAGGAACAGATGGAGAGGTATTTGTTCTCCTTTTTTCACACTAGTTATATATGTATAATTTACTTATAAGTTATAACTCATTAATCATCCTTTATTGTGGATTTTCCAAATTAATATTATGCACTCCAACTTGTTTGGGACTAGAAGGCTTGGTTGTTGTTGTTGTAGTAATATTGTACTCTCCAAATTGAAACTGACAGATTTCTCAAGTCATACACAAGGGGTTAAACCAAACTGTCTGAAGTCATACACAAGGAGTTAAACCAAACTCTCTGAATCTCACTACAGTTAATTATAACATTAACATACATGAGAACAGTTATCTCCTTATTTTCGTTTGCTTTGTGTCCTTTTCCCTGTGTGTCAACTTATCACTCCTCCTTGTAACCTGTGTTGGCGCAGGCATACAGAGATGCCACGGGCACAGCACAAGTGCACGAGGGCCGCAGGGAAGACGCCGTTGCAGAAGCAGAGGAAACAGCATTCTGCAAAGCCTGCGCACGGTTTGGTTTTGGCTTATACCTGTACCACCTGGACGACACCCACAGAGACGAATACAATTTCCATTGAGGTTGGTCCGCTCCGATGCTGGTCATAACTCATGGCATGGATAGAGAATGTCCTTGGAGTACTCTTTGGAGAAATATTTTTGCTGTTTGCATAGTATCCAACCACAGACGAAGTTTTCCCTGAATTCTGAATGTGTCTATATAGGAGAAGCTTCTGCCTGTAACCTTTTCAGTTGCTGCCTTTCTGTGTCGATAGCTCGATGCCTCCATTTTGCAAGAACTCGTTCAACTAGGAAACCCAAATGGATGTCACTCATTTCTTGTATCCATCTGTAACAAATGTAGGTTTATATGTTCTTCCTTGCATGGTACTATATACGATCGCCTGTGTCTCGTGGTGTAAGTGAGATCTTGACAAAAGAATGTAACTAAAAAAGATAAATAGTTGTGTTTTCTGATATTTGCAAATTTTCTCTGAAATATACACTTATTTGAATGGTTCGTGGAGGTAATTTGAATGGTTCGTGGAGGTAAATTTTCGAATATGTTAAGAGGCGCACATATTTTCTTTTTGTATCAGAGGCGCACATATTGAGAGAGTTTTATGTTTTCCGTTTTAAAAACTGAAAGTCTTATTGTATGAGTGGAATTCTCCGTCCCGGTCCAATTATGGGGAAGGCATACTAGGCTACCAGGTCAGAAGGACCATGATCGGAGTTCGGCCCATCTGAAATAGTGGAACACTCTAGCATCTACTAGAGCGAAACCGAACCCGCCACAGGAACACGCCTGAGCCGCAGACGTGCAATTCTATGCCCAACGCGCACGCGTCCAGCAACCGAACCGACCCAAATTGGAGGAGGAAACCAGCGCGACGCAACCGACTCGACCACCCGCGGAATCGAAGCCGCGTCCGCGTGCCGTCACATCCGCTGCCGATTCGCGAGTCGTCGTCTTCGTCTCCCCTTGGCGATCGATCGGGCGACGCGAAGGAACTGAGGAGGAGCTTAGCGCGAGGCGAGGAGGGAAGAGATGGCGGAGAACCCGCAGCTATTCGGCAACGGGATGCCGGTGCCGTTTTACGGCGAGATGTTCGTCCTTGCCCGCGACGGCGTCGAGTTCCACGTCGACAAGATCCCATCGTACGTATCCTCCCGCTCGCCCTCGTCTTATGTCCTGCTTATTGTGCCACTTAGCTAGGGATTGGAGTTTCTTGATGGAGATTTGGGGATTACAAACGGATTTCGATGGGTAGATATTTGTAAGGGATTGGTTGCGGCCTGGAACGCGCCTTAATTCCATGGTAGCGCAGAGCTAGTAAGCAAGGATGGCGGAATGGGCAGCAGGAATAGGTGATTCGGCAGGCTAGGCCTTTTCGGGGACAGCCATGGGGGCTGTTTCTCTTCCATGAATGCTTGCGTAGGAATCTTATCATTTTTATCAGCTCTCTGGGCAAAATATGTAACCCTGTTTTCTTCTATTGCTTTGATTGCAGAGCTCCAAGCGGCCATGTGAAAACAAAAGGCACAATTTACCTGTCAAACATAAGGATGGTGTTTGTTGCCAACAAGCCTGTTGGTAACTTCTTTGCTTTTGACATGCCCCTGGTACGTAATGGCACTCTGAAATGTGATTCTTCCTGTCTGCTCTTACTGAGTCAAGCTATGATGTTGGTCGAAAGAAGGTACTATAATTGGCACCTTATCGTAGCTAATTCGCAAACTATGATATGGCAACAAAGAATCAACATGCAAACTCTACTCCCTTCCTTTTTTCTTCTTGGGATAGACTGTGTTTCCACTTTGTTTTTCCAATTTTGCTTCTGTGAGACAAATAATAATAATACCTTTTTGGGCTTGTTTGCGTTGAGAGATAGGGATAATATGTGTGCTAGTCTCTAAAACTATGGTACCATGCACGTAGGCGTAAACCAGTCGTGCACCATCTTAAGACTTCTCCATCGTCCATACAAGTCGGTTCAATTTAGGATTACTGCACAAATTGTTAAGCAGTTCATATTTGAGAACAGATGAAATTCTTCGCTATGAACAGGGAAAAAAAAATGGAGGGTCTGAAAGGTAGGTAAAAGTTGGATCTTGCTGACTAACCTGCACAAACGAGTTAAATGATGTAAAAGTTCTATTCACAGTAAAAAAATTTGTTTATTGATTGAATGTTTCCCTTAAAAAGTGTTTGTTTAAATTATCAACAGATATGCTGCTGCTACATAGACAAGGAATATCGTACATAGAAGTTTAGCAAATAGAGCAAAAATTTCCTCAAATGTTTGATGGATCCTACTGGGTGAGCTTTGTGTATCTACCAGTGACTTTTGATGGTAGCATACATTACTTCAAAGAAAATTTCGACCAGTATAAGCCATCTTATTTTCGTTCCTTTCTTCTTTCTCCTTGGGGACTGTATTACTCAGTTTTGTTGGGTTTGTTGGTTATTATTGGGTAGACTGGATAACATTTTGTAAATATTTTTGGGTGACATCGCCCTTTGTTGTTTTTCATGCCTTTCTAGTTTGTGCTTTACCTTAACTGGAGCTTGTATCTGTATGCTTTTGGGTTGTTTTTTTGAGTGATGATATTCCATGTATCATGGTTGCCAAAGGGCTTAGGTGGTATTACAATCTAATTCTTTTGCATTCCTTTTAGGATGTTGCTCTCAACTGATCAAAGCTTTACATGCTAGTTCTTTTATAAGACTTGTTTCTTGGCAATCTGAAATTTAATTATTTCCGTATTCGAGAAAACAAAGAAATTTAATTACTTTGTTTGGTTGATTCTGCAGCTGTTTGTGCATGGTGAGAAGTTCAATCAACCCATATTTCACTGCAACAACATTTCTGGATTTGTTGAACCAGTAAGTGTCAAAGAACGATCTGCCTAAAATATCATCATTTTACTGTTCTCACACAAACATCTTATGTTCCAATGCAGGTTGTTCCAGACAACCAAAACAGGGCTCTATATTCCACCCACACATTCAAGATCTTGTTCAAGGAGGGCGGCTGTGGCACATTTGTTCCTCTCTTCTTGAACCTGATTGCATCTGTGCGGCGTTACAATCAGTTTGAAGCCCAGTCTGCTGCTGCAAATGCGGCAACACGTGTGGACCCTCTGCAAGCAGCACAGACGCCCGTTGATGATATGATGCGTCATGCGTAAGTACCCAACCGCAATCAGTTAGCTTTTGCTCTGTTGGTTGTCATTTACTCTGTTGTGACATTACTGGATTTGTGTATAGGTATGTTGATCCAAACGATCCTACCAAGATCTTCCTTCAGCAGCCTGCACCGGAATCTCAGCTGAGGAGGAGAAACTATCACGGCCCTGCAGACAACGCGCACTAGTATGGCTGGATTGGCAAGCGTCTCATCAAGGGTTCCAGCGTTTATCACAATTGACTAATGTTTGGGTGTTTTTCTATGTCCTTATTCGTACATAATGTGCGAGTTGCTGTTTCAATAAATGATGTACATATATGCAAGTGACCTGTTGAAATCTTGGTTGAGAATAGTCATGGTTTATGAGACGTCATTACCAAATTTTGAGTGATCTGTCACCGCGATGATGGTATTGTTTTCTTGTGTTTGGCATAGTCGTCAGGCGCAACGAGATTGTTTGAAAATGTCGTTGAATTTTAGTCCAACGTTCGGCGTATCATAAACCTGGAACTGAGAGATGCCTAAACGCGTCTATAACAAGTTACAGTTTGGTTCCGCTGTTTGCAGTCACGCTCCTCTGACAGGAAACATTGCAAGGCCCAAGTTCAACGGGGAGCCGAAACTCAACAAAACTGCCCCCAAAATACCAACCAACAGGCAGGCCTTGAACAAAGTAGCCTGGGCCATCTCCGTAAAATAAAAAATTCCTCGTCTAAGAAACCTTGCCAATCTCGCTCAAATAAAAGAAAAGACCTACTGTACCAGTCCTCGTTTGTCTCCAAGCTCTCGACGATTTTCTTCTCAGAGAGTCAGAGTCCTCCCCGCCCGTCGTCTGACATCGTCTCCGGCCACCAATCCACCCGATTCCGCCATGGCTTCCGGTACCTCTCCCAGTCTCTCTGAGCGCCAAACTTCCAGGTCATTCCATCGATCTACGTGATGCACACGTTTTCCGGATTTTTTTTCGCTCGCTGCGTTTTTAGGTGATACGAACGCATGAATATGATCCTTCGGCCTCGGCTTGCTGCTTGCCGCTAGATCCGCAGCGGGTTTCTTCTGGTTTGATGTGTTTGATTTGTTTGTTCGGGTTTAGATCGACGTGATTGTGGCCAGAATTAAAGTGGACTCTTGCCTTTTGGGCTGGGGAACAGTAGTTTGTTTCTCTCTCTCTTTTTTTTTGAAAGGTGTAGTTTCTATCTGTTTAAAGTAGAACTAGTGATTATCCTCTGCTCTTGAGTCTTGACTTCTAATGCACGATAATGTAGCTTCCAAATGTAAGTACTCGTTTTTGTTCTGACCATTTTACCTTTCAGACCACAGCAAAAGTTCTAAACCAGAGAAGTCATCTCCGGCGCCCGCCGATGCAGGGCTTCCCAATCCATTCAATTTTTCTTCAATGACCGGCTTGCTCAATGTACGTTTCTCGCCTTTAGCGTTAATACGTTCTGATAGATGCTGAAGTTTGTCAGTAATTTTCCCTCTGTTGAAACATGTTCTCTTTCCTTCATTCAGGTAGTTTTAACTGTCTACGCAAAAATCTGTTTGTCATGTGCAGGATCCATCTATAAGGGAGATCGCAGAGCAAATTTCGAGTCACCCTGTGTTCAACCAGATGGCTGAACAGCTTCAGAAAAGTGCTCAGGGTGCTGGAGAACAGTGTATTCCTGCATTGGATCCCCAACAATACATGGACACAATGCAACAAGTCATGCAAAATCCTCAGTTTGTATCAATGGCAGAGCGTCTTGGGAATGTGCTTATGCAGGTATTGTACTATTATGTCTTGATTCCTCACTTGCTGCCAAAGTATTTGTTATCCCTAATGCTTTATTTTTTTCAATTTTTTCTGCTATGTGTGATAGGATCCTGATATGTCCAGTATGCTTGAGAACTTGACTAGTCCAGCTCATAAGGTCCATCTTCAAGAGCGAATGGCCCGTATCAAGGAAGATCCATCCTTGAAGCCAATTCTTGATGAGATAGAGAGTGGTGGTCCATGTGCAATGGTGAAGTAGGTATTGTACACTGGCCATGACAGTTGAATTGAGGTTTGTCAATTGCTGAGATAGTTTTCTTTGAAAATAGGTACTGGAATGACCCTGTGGTTCTTCAAAAGATTGGCCAGGCAATGGGAGTTACTATTCCTGGAGACCCTATTGCATCCACTGAAATCCCTGGGCCTGAAGAAACTGAAGAGGAAGGAGAATATGATGATCAATCGATCATTCATCACACTGCAAGTGTTGGTGATGTGGAGGTAACGGAATGAACAAAATGACTATCAATCGTATCTCCTATTAGAATTGCGACAACACCATATTATCTTAGTTGGGGACTGTATTTCCTAGGCAGTCTATACTCTGTTCTTTTGGGTTTATAGAAGTCTATGTAGATGGCTTCTAATAATCCAATGAAGAAAGATATTGTTTGGGTGGCACATATTTAAAATACCCCCTCTATTTTAAAGTTGTTGTAATTACGACAATGTTGAACTAAAGCTGTTGTCCTAACAACAAATTTAAGAATGGAGGGAGTAGTCATTATTATCAGTTACTGTGGATCCTGCAAATACTTTTACCCTTGGATAGATATGTGTTTCATTCTTCTTTTTTCTGTTAGCCTGTAGTTTATATTTTAGGTAAGTTTACCAGATAGATTCCATATGATCTCTGGAAGATTCTTATGATTCCTACAAATTCCCTTATTGATGCTTTTGTTCAAAATGAGATGGAACAGGGTTTGAAGAAAGCTTTGGATGATGGAGGTGACAAGGATGAAGAAGATGCTGAGGGGAGAAGGGCCTTGCATTTTGCATGTGGCTATGGTGAGGTAAGTGAAGTGATAGACTCTACAACACACGAGCCAATGTATTTCCCTTATTATATCATTCTACTTCCATGTTTTTTTTTTGTATACAGGAGTAACTAGCAATATGCAAATTGTGTAGGTTGATTGCACACTTTGGTTGATTTTTTCGCTAACTTAATTTGTAATTGCTGCCAAATTGTTGTTGCTCGTGTTATGTGATGTATTCATTCTGAAAATGCTTTGCTGCAAAGAATACAGCATACAGGCATGGAGGGCTGCATGCTGCATTTCCTCATTTACTTGCATCTGTCAGATGCCTTGACTAGTGGCAACTAATTGAGTGATTCTCTGTGTTAAGTTGAAATGTGCAGAAATCCTTCTGGATGCTGGGGCTGCAGTTGATGCACTGGATAAGAACAAGAACACACCACTGCATTACGCTGCCGGATATGGTAGGAAAGAATGTGTGGATCTTCTATTAAAGCACGGTGCTGCAGTGTAAGTTCAATTAGCTTTTTTCTTATGAATCTTAATCTGGGTATTGCCCTATTTTTTTTTTTCCCGAACGATCTGGGTATTTCCCTATTACTGGCTTTGTGGAATGACTCGGTGGCACTGTCACAGGACGCTCCAGAATTTGGATGGGAAGACCCCCATGGAGGTGGCCAAGCTCAACAATCAGCACAAGATCGTCAAGGTGTTGGAGAAGGACGCTTTCCTATAGAAGCAGTGATCATCAGGTTTTGCGTGCGCCAAGTAGTCGAACTCTTTGGTTTTGATGTGTCGAGGTTCCCCTTGGTAGGTTGGTTGTGTGGTTTTGATATGCTCCTTTGCATGGTCAATCCGCGTTTCAGCATTTTCATCTTGTTTTGTCGACATGTGGCCAGTGGCCTGGGCATTTCCTTGTTCTCCAAATTGCGGTGTCACAAATTCGACATTGTACGGGAACTGCCCTGATTCATTCATTGTTGCATGCAAGCGGTCTTTTGAAGATTGCTTCGCATTTAATGCCCGTACCTCTTAAAAAGAGACAGAATGGTCAGTATGAAATTTAAGTTGCTTTAAGCTTCTGCATGGAATAACATGGATAGATGAATGGTGAATGGTGATCATAACACGTTCTTGGGTGGAGAGAGAGAGAGAGAGAGAGAGAGAGAGAGAGAGAGAGAGAGAGAGAGAGAGAGAGAGAGAAAGATGAGAAGAGACGAAGACGACCCCTGTGGCCCTATCTCGCTGTGTTCAAAGTCCATGCGCTCATACGTAGGTGCTATCCACGTGCTATCTCTTGCTTCTCGTTCTCTCGTTCCGTCTCAAAGTTCTTCAGCCAGCGCACCATGGATGAGCTGAGCTGAGCTTGCACGCTTGAAGAAAAACCAGCTGGAAACATGGATAGATGATCCGACACCGCACACTCCTGTTATCCTTACTAGATCAAACACTCAAATCTTGTCGCCTACTGACCTTTGTTACACTTCGTGGTCGATTTTGCTACGAAGTCGTTCTTTTTTCTCCCTTAGAATTAGTATTTGTATTATTTAGTTAGTTGAAGGAAAGTCCTTACGCAGCGACAAAGCTATTGCCTCGTGGTCATGAGTTCAAATTCTTAAAATAGGCTCTTACTTAAAAAAAAAACTGCGTACGATAAATCTAAACTGATCGGATACTTCTTGGAATCCAATATAAACGGGAGTTACGTGTGCCGGCAGCCCTTTTTTTTTATTCTTCACTCGGTTATCACACGAAGAACTCCGAGTCAGCAGCGGCCTACTCTACAGCAGAAGCGAAGACGACAGAGATCAGCCGTATAGAAGCAAAAGGAAGCAAGCAGGCAGGGATCAGAAAATTCACATTACTACTTCAGTCGCCCCGCTCCACTGGTCATTGGGCCCCAACATTCAGGTTAGACTGCACGTCAGTGTCCGCTAACTAGGGCTTAGAGGTACTAGCACGGAATATTCCATCGCGCTTATCTCAGATCCCACTCCCACACGCACTCGGCTGAGAGCTGATCCCAAACTAAACAGTTTGGCATCAACTGTTGAATCGAGTACGAACGCTCCTCGCCGCAGTCGACTGGGCGGTGCGCCCGCGGCGGCTCGAGAAGCCTCCGCCAACATCGCATTAATACCACTCCGCCCCTCGCTCGCTTCTCTTGCCATGCTGCCTGCTCGCGCCGCGCGCAGGTGCCAGGACCACCACCACCTCCACCACTACCACAATGCTCGGCTCGGCGCTCGGGCTGCGCCTCCGCGTGCTACGGCGCAGCCGCCACCACGGCCGTCGCCGCAGCTCGAGCGGGCGGCGGCGGTCCCGGGCGCCGCGGGAGGACGAGGGGAGGGACCCGGTGCTCCTGGTCTCCGGGATGGGCGGGTCGGTGCTGCACGCGCGCCGGCGGTCCGACCCCAAGGTCGACCTCCGCGTCTGGGTGCGCATCCTCTTCGCGAACCTCGACTTCAAAAAGTACCTTTGGTCGCGCTACAACGCCGACACCGGTGGGTTGGGTTCTCCACTTCACTTCCTCCTCCCTTGTGTTTCTCCGGATGTTCCGTCATGGGGCGTTCGATAAAAAATAAAGGCTTAATTAAAATGATCGAGTGGAGTTGGGGAGTGATGGTTTTTTAAGCGTGCTCTGGGTTTGGTGGTTCTTGCGCGCGCAGGGTACGTGGAGCCGTTGGATGACGATGTGGAGATTGTCGTGCCGGAAGACGATCACGGGCTGTTCGCCATCGACATTCTTGATCCTTCCTGGGTGAGCTTCTATGCGTTGGTTCCATGGAATGCATGACAAATTTGATTGATTCACTCAAACCACGTGCAAACATTCTTGGTCTTCTCAAGCATGGTATATTCGTCACGGAATTAGTCTTTTTCAGACTAGGTGGTGTTTTGAGATTTTATTTTTGATTACCGACGAATGTGTAATCTTTGATAATTGCTGAAATAGGAAGGGGGCAGCATGATATAGAGGAACTAGTGATGATTATCAATGCCATTTCGTTGTTTGTCTCAGTCGTTCTTACAATGTCTCGGTTGCAATAGCAGTGCCTACACTAACATATTTTAGTTTTAGAAACGTGCATAATAATATCGTGTAGATTACACCAGGTTTCTACTTTACGCAAAAAAAAAAACTGTAATTTCTGACCCCCATGTATGTATTCTAACATATCCCAGAGTTGTTTGTTGTTTCATAACTGTTTTCTCTGTTTTATTTCTGCATCAGTTAGTAGAGCTTCTCCATCTCTCTATGGTGTATCACTTCCATGATATGATCGATATGCTTGTTGACTGTGGATACGAGAAAGGGACAACATTATTTGGGTATGGTTATGATTTTCGTCAAAGCAACAGGTACCATCCTATTTGTAGGTTTCTTTGTATGATGTTTTGTGTCGTCTCTGTAGCATAATATATGAATTAATATGCTTCACTGTTCTGCATGCACAAGCTGCTGTAATACTAGCTTTTATCTGGCAGGATAGACAAAGCAATGGTTGGCTTGAGAGCAAAACTTGAAACAGCTTATAAGACCTCTGGTGGTAAAAAGGTCAACATAATCTCACACTCTATGGGTGGACTGCTAGTACGCTGCTTCATGTCTATGAATCACGATGTATGTTTTCATGTAAGAATCGTCTTGCTTGTGCCAGTAAAAAATCCATTTCTTAATCTATCACAATTTGGTAGGTATTTGCTAAGTATGTCAACAAATGGATTTGCATTGCTTGTCCATTTCAAGGTAAATTTATTTGGACCTTCAATTTCTTTGTTATATTCTTATTTGCTTCTGATAGAATATGAGTTTTCTAGTTGTTAATTTACTTTTGCAGGTGCCCCAGGATGCATCAACGATTCTCTACTTACTGGGTTGCAGTTTGTTTATGGTTTTGAGAGCTTCTTTTTCGTTTCCAGATGGGCGATGCACCAGCTGGTAACTTTTGTTCTATAATGAATAGCACTCTTTAGATTCTAAGTTTTCCTTTCCCATCTTTAAGTCATGTTCTGCTCATGTGCAGCTTGTTGAATGCCCATCAATCTATGAAATGTTACCAAATCCAGACTTCAAGTGGAAGGACAAACCAATTATTCAGGTTTGGCGAAAGAACCCTGAAAAGGATGGAATAGTGGAGCTAGTTCTCTATGAAGCAACCGATTGCATTTCCTTATTTGAAGAAGCTTTAAGGAATAATGAGGTAGTAAGTCCCTTAAAGATGTGTAGCCATGCTTTTCATGGAATGTTCAATTTCTGATTTGATTCTTATTTCTCATGTTGTCAAGTCAAAATGACTTTGGCTACTCAAAGTTTGAAAATCGCTCACAAGATAGTCACTAAATTCATGAGCTTCAATGCATTCCTGATTGTTGCATTTGTCTCATCTCTTTGTAGCTCACATATAATGGGAAAACTATTGCACTGCCATTCAATATGTCAATCTTCAAATGGGCTTCTGAGACCCGTCGAATTCTTGATTCTGCTAAACTACCAGATACTGTTAGTTTTTATAACATATACGGGACATCTTACGACACTCCATATGATATTTGGTAAGTATTATGGTTGCAACTAACGGTAACACCACATAGCTTTGCTCACTGTCCATGTCTTCCATTTCCGAAATCCAACATTTTATTGGCTTTTTATAGTTTATCCACTTACATTTCTACGATATTTTTTATTAGAGGCTGGTCATCTAGAAGGAGCCAATAGGATAGAACAATAGCGAGTCTGATAATTTGATGCAAATGGTTCAAATTCTCTGGCTCTAAACGTACATAATTTGCATTTTTTTTTTTTTGTGTGTGTGTGTGTGTTCGCAGCTATGGGTCTAAAACCTCCCCACTTGGAGACCTGTCGGAAGTGTGTCACACAGTGGTACTTTACTCTATTACTTGAAATTAACAGGATCTAGCTGTAAACCTCTGATTGCCGTTAACAGGACTGACTCTTAGCTGTCCTATTTTCAGCCAGCATACACTTATGTGGATGGAGATTGCACAGTTCCTGTAGTGTCAGCTATGGTAAGTTGGTAACCATTATGTACTGTGCAGTATGCTACACCCTATTGGGAACTGTTTCAGTTTTTCTTTTTTTTTTTCCAGTTCCTTCAAGGAGAGTCGCACATCATTTTGTTCAACCTATTCATTCACAATTTAGATGCAGCTTCTCACACTATTGCATTGGTCACTGACAGGCTGATGGGTTTAGTGCAAAAGAAAGAGTCGGAGTCAAAGCCGATCACCGCAGTCTGCTGTGCAACGAGAACGTATTCAAGCTTCTCAAGAAATGGATTGGTTTGAGTGAAATCAACACCCGGCATGGCTTTACGAAATCCCAAGTGGTGGCCTGGTCCCCAGAAGGAAGCTACTAACCGTGTCATCTTGTAAATAGCATTGCAATCCCTTCGAGAGAGCTGTTATTTTAGTTTGGCCATTTTCTTGAAGAGATAATGAGCAATCAAACACAGGAAGATTAGTGATTGTGTACGTGTATGGGAAAATGCTAGTCCCGCTGGGGAAGATGTGACGTTGCCGGTCTTTCTGTGTCCGGGCCTACGGCTAGCATATTCATTTCATTTCTGTTCAACTGTGGAGCATTCATATGTGAATCCATTGTTTCAAATGAAACCTGAATAAGTTGATGATATATTAATATCTGCACGTGAATGTTACTAACCTTGTATGCTGTGAAGAAATTAAGATTTGGTTAGGCCTGACGCCAGTAATTTAGTTCTGTTCGGCGACAGGAAGTGAAGGGTAGCGTACCTGAACTGTTCTGCTACCACCCTGATTGGGGTAGTTAGCGTCAATCTCGTTCCAAGATGACCCAAATCATTCCACGGAAATGGACAAATTAAGCTATTAGTTTTCCATTTTGGTTGATCTTCATCCGGTTGAGAGCCATTAAATCCCCAGCCAAAAGAGCACGTGTAAATTTCTGGTGATCCGAGATAATCGTGTTTGGGCCACACCATGAAATGAAGGAGGGAGAGAGCTGCATGACGAACCCAGGGATTGGCGCCGGCGTCCACCGTGACCGTGTGCGACAGCGAGGGGACCTGCAGAAGAGGCGATCCGGGCGGGCAGTCTGTCACGGACCGCAGGGAACGAAGCAGGTAGGTGACTGCCGGCGAGGTGGAGCGTCCGCCACCTCAGCTCCGTTCCGCCGCATGCCAACCCAAGATCAATAAGGGCTCGTTCGGTTGAACCACTTCCAAGGGAGTTTGGAGGGAATTGAATCCCTAATAAGTCATTTAGAAGTTTAATCCCCCTCAATCTCCGTCAATACCTTTCATCACTCTTCAATCCATATCAAAAACGAACGGACCCTAACATTTGAGCAGAGTCACAGTAGAGACGAGAAGGAAAGGGAACCAGCAGGGAACTTGAGCAGGACGAAGACGAACGGAAACTCATTCGCCGCGAAGAGGCGGCGGCCGTCACCGGAGCGGAAGGGGTCGAGGAGCAAGCATTAGGGGTCATATATGAAATATTCCACCACGAGGAGGCTATTGATAAATATTTGGATCGTGGTCAGATCGCCATTATTGGTCGCGAACCCCTGCTTAATCGCGATCTAAAATAGGAGATTTTATGAAAATATCAAGTTGTGATTATTAACCACGACCAAAGTAAGGGGTTTGTAAAAATCTACTGGATGATGATTATTAGCCGCGATCCGATTAAGGAGTATTTGCAAAATCTGTTTAAGAGCTATCGAGGTGATTCTGCGTGGCCTGGCCTGGCCGTCCGGACGGTAGATCCCGGAGAAAAGCTTGCATCTTCGCATAGATCGCCGGAGACGAGGGCGCGGCGGCAAAGTGCGTCACTGGCGCCGCCGGTCCGTCCTGCGATATTCTCTGGCATGGCCCCCTGCCGCACGGACATCCTCCCGGTTTAGTTGTTGGTCGTGGTCAAGCACAGCGTCGACAAAGCGTCAATAGGTTGATTGCAAGCGTCTCCGGTGACAGCTGCGAGCCAGTAGTGTTTGCGGCGAGAGATCCGGAGCAGCAATTTAAGGTGAGGCTTCTTATTCTCATATCAGATTTCTGGGCTAAAACTTCAGCTTTGCCATTCCAACCGTATGTTTATCGATTTTGGATCGCTCTAGATGGTCTTAATACCAATTTGCTGCCTCAACTACGACTACGACATAAGCATTCAAAATGCTGGTATAAGCACACAGACACAGGGTTCAAGTTGATAGGAAAATCGACTACCATGTAACGAAGAGGGGGAACAGAACAATTTTCTGTGTTTTAAAACACTGTTGGCTTCGCTATTGCCTGCTGAAATTTAGCTGCCTGACTGTCAATTCGATTAATCATTTTGCGATAATTCGGTTAAACTTATCACTCTCTCAAGCATCTGACTGGATCTCTGAATTCCACTGTCTGAACCTTTCGTTTTCATCTTAGTTCTCCTTATCCAGTCATAAAAATCATTCTCAGTTTCCAGTTATCCAACTATAAGCCTGATACGGGTTGAGAAATCTGATGTGCATTTCGGCATGTCCTTATTTGCCACATTTTCTGAGCTATTGGATTTGAACATTGCTAGCATTAGCATTCTGCAATACCTCAAGTGCTCTGGCCTTGAAATCAGGTGTTACAAAACTAAGATGTTGATTCACTGAGCTAATGTAAACTTTTTCATAAAACTTGCAATTGCCATTGAGATAAGCACTTTTCTTTGTCGTCTTTATATGTATTTTCATGGCAGGAAAAGAACACTGCATTGCCTAAATGAAGCACATATTCAAGATTGCGGCAGTTCTGATGGCTGTATCAGCAGTCTGGGTTATCCTAATTGACATCTCGATGGTTTCCCGAAATTATACTTGGCTAGTTAGTATATATGTTTCTTCATTTTGATATAGTTTCTTAAAGAATACTATTCCATTTTTAAATATTTGATGTTATTGACTTTAATATCATCTTTAACCGTTCGTCTTATAAAAACATTAGTTGAAGTGTGCAAAATTATAAGTCAAATTTCTTTAGTGACAAAATATATGATATTTATCATACTTTTTTTAATAAGAAAAATGGTCAACGATGAAGCTAAAAATCAACAACTTCACATATTTCAGAATGGAGGGAGTGTAATGCATGGTGATTGAGGCGTTGGTTCGTGATTTCTCACTTTTATTGTAGCTTCTCATCTACCTGGTCGTGGCGCTTGGATGCTATGGCCTTTTTATGGTTGGACTTGGTCTGATGTTCTTTCCTACTTGTCCCCATGAGGCCATGCTACTGCAGCAGGCAAGCTGTTCTGGTCCTATAGCAGCCTAAAACCTTTAAACCCTAGGTGATAGTCAGGACCCTGGACTTATTATTCTAGTTCTCTTATTTCCTGAAACTTTGCAACCACGTAATAACCATTTTCAGCAAAGCCAACTTGTGTCAACAATATGTTTTCTACCACACTGTTTGCATTCTTCATGCGCGCATTTGGCTTAGTAAATTTAATGATCTTGATTCTTGACTTCCCATGCAGGATATTGTGGAGGCCAAGGAATTCTTAGCAAAGAATTGTTTTGATGTGGTCTCAGAGTGAAGCCAATATCCATTATCACTTTTTAGCAGTTTGAAGGATCATTATTCTTTTCCTTACATTATAGTACTTGTTGGTTACTGTAGTATGAGCATCATCTAATGTGTGTTATAAGTCAGAACACTGATACTAACAAAATCTCATTGAGTGACTTGTTACAATTCTACTTTTGCCAACACATGAATTTTCCCTACAATTTGTACTGTCTCCAACATGATTCTGAACGCTAAAGTTTTGGAGCTGAATGATTCAGATAAGAATAAAAAATATAGCATTAGTGGAAAAGGTACAACTTTATCAGCTAACCCATTCAGTTTATATGAACAAAAAGAAAAATAGAATTTGAAGGAACCATAATTCACATGTAGTTCTTGTTACATAATTAATGCACTTGTGCTAGCTATTGACACTCTTTCTCACTTCTTACAAATGTAATAAAAGAGTATATATTTCCAAAAGTTTGTACACTTGTAATTTGCAGCAGGCAGTTGGCTACTAACTTGAGGCAGTAGCAGCTGATGTAAACTCTTTGTTGGGGGCAGGTCCATCTTCTCCAACACCTGGGACTAGTTCTATGTTGTTCACAGTTGCAGCCTCCTCGTCCATGGTCCCTGTGACTTGTGCCGTCTCCACAGCAGTCTCCTTTGAGCCCCTGCTTACAGTAATTCTAAGAGTTGAGTATTGAAACTGGCACTGATGTATGCATGTTCAGAGACAATCAGAAGCTGAACGGGACAATACTTGTATGAATATATGACGAGGCCAGCTGCTGTGCCGGCAAAAGCAATGAAGTAAATCCAATCGACCTGCGGATGTGATAAAAAATTTGCTTCCATCAGATATTCATATCAATTTATAACTGATTACGTGCTGCGATGAGCGGATGGAGAAAAGGTATTCATGTGGCCATGCCTTCTCACGGTAAGCGAAGATGCGGATTAGAACAGCCCACATATCTGAGGTCAGGAGCGAGAGATTTAGCATGGTTGCACCACATATCTGGTAAAAGAAAAAAAAACAGGGACATGTTACTTCTGCAGAGTATTTTAGTACAGTATCATTCCCACGTGAGGATAGCATGGTTGCGCCACATCTGCTAAAAAAACTGAGACATTTTATTTCTGTAGAGTGTTGTAGTATCCATTTTCCCATTCCCACATGAGGATATTGTCTCTACCTTGAGTATAATAGGTACTGTTGAGTAAAACAAGAACATTGCCAGCGCAAATCCAATGAAAGGTAGGATCTGAAAAGATATAGAGATGGAGTAGAAGAAATATCATTAATGACAACGTGAATGCCTAAAAAAAAAACGCATTATACTCTCTTAGACTTTAGGGAGGGAAGGACACTCACTGCACCAGCATTCCAGTGGATTGATCTGAGTTCTTGTCGCTCAAGAATGCTTCTATGTCACTGTCAAGGAAATGGAATGTCGGAGTGTGTGTATGTCTTGCTATTCCAATGTGAATTAATCTAGTTATTAAAAAAAACTACCATTCTGAAAGCCTTTCTTTGTATTTAATCACTCAAAAATTTCCCCTAGAATAGGATTTAATCAGTGATTTCGAGAACTTTCAGAAATCAAGCTTATCAATTGATGCCATCGTACCAAGTTACTCATGCTCTTCTTAAGTTGATCTCAGTAGGACAAGAAATCTAGTTTAAAATTGAAGTACTAAAGTTGTTATCCTAACAGCGACAATTTAAAAACGGAGGGAGTAGGATACATTTGTATGCCACTTATAATTGCTGCAAAGACTCCTAGCATTGCCATCACCTCAACTCTATTGCTTTTCTTGACAAAACACTCCTGAAATGTTTCAGATAGAAAGCTTGAATAATGTGACATATATATAGAAATCCTTTCTAAGACCAGAGTTAAATGAAAGTATATGTATATCATCTCATCATGAGTACAAAAACAAACAGAAGTGGCACTATAGTTATTACAAGGATCAGGCCACATGATAAAAGTAATGATATCTTAAGTTTAGTTGCTTCTTACCTCTGTAACATTACTGACTGCGTACAGCGTGGCCCCAGCAATGACAAGCAGATTACCTTTCAAGGGGTTGGGTCCTTCTGCAACACATTCCAAACTGTCAGGTAACAATGCCTTACTTATTATATTTTTTTCTAAAAAAAACCCGAAAGGTTTATATATTCACCCTATTCTAGTACATCCCAGTGTTAGGAATCAGGCATGTCCTACTAAGATAAAGACTACATAAACTGATCGATGAGATCGTGAGGAATCGTGAGCTGGCGAGCAGAGATCTCTTGTTGCTGAGCCAACTATGAGAGAACTTCCACATGTAGCTGTAACATAATGGAAAATATGTTCTTACTTGCTCGCGCTGAGGCATGCACATCAGAAAATCTCCCCATTACAAGTCCAGCGATACAAATTCCAACACCAATGAATTTCCTCAACCCATATTTTGTCTTCAAGAAGAACCAAGTGAGTAAAATGACACATGGAATTGCCCAGCAATCCAGGAGCATCACACTCGTCAGGGATGTATACTGATAAGCCTTCACAACTGCACAACAAAGTCAAACTGAAATTATCATATACCCATCCTAATTAAAAAAAAAAGGAAAACGAAACCCCCATTTTCAACAGGATCGCATCCTTTTAAATGGTAGGTACACACCGATGTAGTTGGCTTCCACATCAACGATGCCAAGGATCAAGTAGTAGTACCACTTAATCTGCAGAAAAGGTAATAACATTAGTTTAAGGCTTCTTTTTAACATACATTTTCACGTTACTGAATGACCGCATATATAAACATGGCGGCGACAGTGAAGCATCCTGGGCAACTTGTGAATAACAGAATAGAGATGAAGCTTGTTTTCAACACAATACCCCAACAAGGGTCAATCATAAAAGTTCCCTAATTCTGCAAAATGAATTTCCCTAATTATAAAAACTGAAAGGCCTATGTGATCGCTTGCCACACCTAATCTAACAATTTAACCAGAATCTCATTCAGAAAAACATGTAAACATACTGTCGGAAGCCGCCTTTTGTATATCAGTATGCCCCCATAGACAAGTGCAAGAAGGATGTAATTCAGCAGTGACTGCGATGTTGGCGCATTTACACCTGAAAACAGACTTCATAGTTAGCCGCTGGGAGTTACAGGAGTTAAAATGCATTTTCTTGGCCAAGCATGTTTTGTAAACTAGAATCACGGCACAACCGAAGGCAACGGTCGTCTGTTAAGTGTTAACTAAAACAGAGGGAGAGGGAGAGGGAGTGAACAAGCTGAGACGACGCCATGTCCGTACCTCGGCGGGCAAGCTCGGAGGAGGAGAAGCTAGTGGAGGTGATGAGCAGCGAGACGAACTGCCCCAACGCGAGACCCACGAACACTTCCCGCCGTAGCCAGGTCGCCAGCGGCGCCATGCTTTGCTTTGCTTCTTCTTCTTTCTGGGTTGTTGTTGGTTCCCTTCCTTGCTAACGCCAAACTCGCTGTCCCTCGGGTGTACAGTATAGATGCATGAACCAGCCCGTCAACGCCACCGTTTGTGCTTCAGAGCGATCACACTGGTATGTTTGAGAGAAAAATAGTGATTTTGTTCAGATTTTATAAACAAGTTCATTCATGAATGTGATTTTTTTTTTTTTTGCAGTGAGCTTGACAGAATTAGCCGAACGATTATATCCTACAACAAGCTACGTCACTCTATTTTTCTAATATATACCGTCATGTTTAAATTAATAATTTCAGAAACGTTAAACTAATAGCCATAGATTGATACGGTACGATATTGGAGGGGTTCCTACTGGAGACGGACTACCACGCGTCACTTGTTGATTTGTCTTGCATTGCGTGGTGTCGTAAATTCTTCGAAATTCATAGCTGATACACTCCCTCCATTTTCAATTTTTTATTATTATTAGAATAACAATTTTGATTTAATTTTAAACTGGATTTGCCATTGTAATGACATCAAATTGAGAATGGAGGGAGTAGACCTTTACTATTTTTGAAACCACTAATGATGTAATAATGAGGGAACTATCTGATATAATGCTCATGGAATGATTGACGTATTTTAAAGCAATATAATCTGTAATTTTTTTTGAAATATAGACAGCTGACCTTTTTTTCGTGAAACATAGACAGTTGACTTTGAGCTAGCTGCACTTCTGTTGTTTAATACAAACAGCAGGAGTATACGACCTTTTTTCCTCTTTTCTTTCAAGTCAACTAAGAGAAAACGCTGCAAATGATGGACGCTATATCACGTTTCGACGTTTATATATATATACCTTGTCTAGAGATGCACACGGCAGAGAATACAACGTTTGAAGTCGAAAAAAAAACAATGTTTTGCACAATTGTGTTTCCTTTGTAAAGACTTTTGGCCATGTTTTTACGTAGACTTGCACTCGTTTGAGCGAGTTGGAGATTTCAATCTTTTTAAAAAACTAGTTGTTAGTTTTTGGTTATTTAGTTTTTCTATACTGGCTTTTATAATACATTTTTAGCTTCGTAGCACATCAAAAGATAGAAAACTAGATCTTGGTGAGTTTTCAATTTTTTGTTTATTTTCTCAAAAGTTGATTCTTCATTTTTTTTGAAAAAAGAAAATCATCTTTTCATAACCTAATTTATTTCAATTTCTGATTTTCAGCTTGTCTTGAACGTAAACATTGAAACAAACTTGACCCATAGTGGGATTCATACTCTTGAAAACACATGTCTGGACAAAAAAAGTCATACAACAACCATCATTATTGGTATATCTAATGCCCCCTCTTGTATTCATGAAAGGGACAAGCCTGACTTGTGAATTATGAAAATACTTGTAAAACCACAACCACAATCACTTCATCATTTTTTAGATTTGGGGCCTCATGACAAGTCTAGTTCCAAAACTCTTATCATAAGTCGCAAATGTTTCTCCAGTGAGCAGTCTGTCGTGAACCAGCTGCAACTCTCAGCATTTTCAGCTTCAGTTATAGGAGAGAGTATTTTTTGAAACATTGCTGCTCCTCTCAGCTTTGTGCAGTGTACCTATGAAGTGTTTAAAAATACTCTAAATTTTGTTCAAATTGCCAAGACACAAAAATATGGAAATAGAAATTTTGTTGAGGATTTTGGTGCAAAAGCACATGGCCATTGGCATTGGGCACACTCCGCCCCGTTCCGCTTGTGCTACTCTCTGGCTGCCACCTAATCGATCTGTCGTCAAGAGGGCGAAGCTCAGCGGTGCGTGCTAGCAGCGGGCGGAGCTTAACACCGGGTGCAGTTGACCAGGGGAGGAGGATTAGCGGATCTCGAACGAAGCGGTGACACTCGAATGGAGTAGCGACACTGGAGCTAGTCGCCTGATAGCGACCAGTCGCCCTAACGAGTCACCACGTCGCCGGCATCGCTTCGCCGCCTCTTCCGAGATCTTCCTCAATACCCAACGGAACTACAGCCTCGGCGGAAGAAGCGCCGGAGACCTAGACGAAGCGACGCGAGCGCGTTCCCCGGCGCCTCTGGCATTCCGGAGGAGCATCCAAAGTGCGTCGCCTGCGATCCTCCCCAATGGTAATGTCTCTGCTTGTCGCTCTCGTTTATTGTGGCATAGTAGTTCCCTGCTGGCGATTCGGTGTCGAACAGCGAGAGCGCGGGGCGGTTGAGTTTCCTAGGCGGGTTTCATGGACCATGCGATTCTTAATTCCATCTCTATGAACTAAATTAGTTTGTTCACTTCACTCTTCCTGCAGATCTGTCAAACAATTTTACTGGTTGACATTCGTGACGTGACCCGTTTACCCATTTTGTAGATGTAGCTTCCATCTACAAGCTATCAAGTAGTATCAATTACTACAGGGATTATCCCTCAAAAAAAAAAAATTACTACAGGGCTAGTAACCGTGTCTTTTGTCCTTTCGTTAACTCCCATTTCAAGTCGGAATCAGATAGTAGGTGTGTTTGTATTTGTACACATTATAGTGATTTTTAATCCTTGAGTTTATTTTGGTCCATCTTACCTTTATTTATCTTCTATTTTCACGTCAGGATCAGATAGTTGTTTTTCTTTTTCATAGTCTTACTTTAATGTTTTCATTGCTATTTTCACTTATGAGGAATATGCAAATCTCTTGAGAACAAAACCTGTCTATTGCAATTTCTGCTTAGAAGTTCTTCGGAATTGCTGACATTTGTGCCTGCAAGTCTCTAGATTGCATCAGTTATCAGGAAAAAGGAAAAAAACAGATGAAAGACAATTGTGTTTGCAATCGAAACCTTTTTTGTACTCCTCATTGCTAATATGAACCTGGTAATCTGTATGAGACGGGTGACATCCATGAACATGACCTCGAAATTCTAGTTTGTTTCATATGAAATGAGCCAATTACTCTAGTATTATATTGTTGAGTGACGTCATATATGTTTTCAGCTACTTTATGTGGATTATAGTTTCTAAGTTGTCAATGTAAGTGCCTTGATCTAGATATTTTTCGGCATATGTCCTTCAGCTTGACCCTTGGAACCTGTTAAGCCAACCAGATTTTGTTAACAACTTGTAATGTCTAAATGCCAAACTATTCACCTAGAAACAGCATGCATGATTTCTTAATTCCGTGTAGGAAGAACACAAATGGTGGAGATGTTGGTGTTGCTAGTGATTTTTCTTGGCTCTTTGTTAGATGTGTGAAGGGGTCAAAACAGGGAGTTCTCCTTTGTCCAGCCTGTATTGTTTATCCAATTTCTTATTCTATAGGTTGTTTTATAGTAACTATTCATGACTACATAGATTATAAAGTGCCTAATTTTTAATTTTTATAAATGAACAATTTTCCTATTAATGCTGTACGCTTCGTTTGGTTAAAAAAAATGCTGTACACTTAGCATAAAAGTTTCGTCCTTGCTACCTGATGGATTGGATGTTAATGAGCTAACTTTTGTCATGGGTTTCTGTCTAGAGAGAGTGTACTTTGGATTTTATGTCTATGTCGTATAGACGGTTTTATTATACTTAAATATAAATCTTTCCATGTTTCCTACCTTCTGCCACCGACACCACTCTCCTTCTGGCAATTGAAGTATAATGCCGCGACTGGTGGTCCAAGATTGTAAATTGCTGAGAAGTCTCTGACATTGAAATTTTGCCGCCATCCTGGTGCATAAACTGGTTGCCGTCCTTGCTGTTTGAATAGCACAAAAACAATCCTGTGAATCCCAGCTGGTGGTCTTGGGCTTTCATAGGGAACTACTTCATTGCCTGAAAAAGTTTGTATTCCTTATTAGAACTGTTTTAACATGATTGTATTACTGACTGCTTTAACTTTTTTACAATTTGCTCCACAGTATTGTGCTATAGATATTGTCCAGTGACATTCATATCCAGCTCCCCTTACCTCAATCACTATTTCTGGAGGGGCTAAATTTCAATCCCTGTGCACTATAAATTATTCAAGGTGTACAATAGGTTGTGGTGCAACTTTTACTAAACTTAAAATAGTTAGGGCTTTTGTTTGCTTAGTCACCATGATGATGCAAAGTTAATTATTGTGCTTTTCACTACAGTGCTGTATAAACTCCAAAATTTACCTAGGATGAAATGTTTCCATTCCTGATCATAGGACAAGGTATTTATAATATTTGCACTGATCAGTTATCATCAAGCGTGAATTATAAAATAACAAATGCATGAGTTCTAGTGTGATCACGATATTCTAGTTGTCTCATTGATTCAGAATTAATTTAAAATTCCATCGACCACTTGCAGTTTTCATGCAATCTTGACTGATTAGCATAGAAGCTGTCCATCTGGTGGCCTAAGCGAGGCAGAATGAGGTTAAGTAATCAGCGGATCATACTGCTACATCTGTACATGGCGCTAGTTAAGATGTGTTTATGACTCCGGTGATGTTGTGTAACTTCAAAGAAGTTCATGATGCAAATTTAACCAGCATACAAGTCACAGAAACTTGTCTATCAATTGGCCTAACTAAAATAGAGCCTGGAAAGGAAAACAGTGAATTGTGTTGCTAGATGTATGCATGTGCTACTAAATACGTCTTTATGACTCCAGTAATGCTGTCTAGCTTTAAAGCAGTTCATAATGCAATTTTAACCAGTGTCCAAGTAACAGTACTAGTGTTTTGTGATAGCTAATATTTGTAATTATGTTTTATTTCCGCATTGCTTATAGTATATGAGAACTAATAGCATAGGATTTTCTCTAAACACTGTGCTAATCCATTTTTATTTTCATCTGAAAATAAAAGTTCTAATATTTACAAATTATCCCTTAAAAATTCTGAAGGATGTCTTGTGTATTTAATATATCACTGTATCCTTTTTTTTCTGTGGGCCCGCACAGAAGATACCTTAGGTCAAGCATTGTATATTGTCAATAAATGAAGCAGATAACAGTGGCCATCTACTTGAAGTCTTGACATACTCACTAATGTGTTCCAAGCGGGCCCCACAGAGCTACATGATGTCAGTTACTGAGCATGAGGCACAGTTTGGCAGATAACATCCAACTGCTTAACCTGCTTAAAAATAGGTGCATTCACATATTAGAGTGGGGCCCTATACCCCTCTCTTTAAGATGTTTAGCATTTGATTCAAAGGTATGTTTACAATGGTTTTATATACTGTAGCCTTCAAGAGATTAAGCACATCAGTAGTACCTAATGATATCTTCACAATTGTGACGAAGCTTGATCTGAAAGGCAATTGGTTTTTGAAAATCCAGTTAAAATCACATTCATATATTTTAACCTACTAGGCACCCTTTTTGTGATTAACCCTCTAAAGCACTTGACATAGATATGATTGATGTAGATATCATATTTGGTAGTTTATGTGACACCAACTCTGATTGCAACAGTTAGGAAGAATTTAAAGATTAATTGATCTTTGTTTGGTGCAAAATGCATTGCTCCATGTACACACCTTTCTCTGCAAAATTTGACCTTCATACTACTACAAGCCTCTTGTGGCTTGCATCTGCTTCATTGTATATGATGTGCTACTTAGCATCTTTGATTATGCAAACACTTTCTTTGAAGAAACAATTATTTCATCAAAGCCTTACATTTGTTGGCTAAGCTCACAGAAATGATTTCTATTCTATATTAGCAATAGTGATTCTTCCAATTTGTTTTTCCTTTGATCAATGATCACCATTTGTTTTGCAATTTTATAAAAGTTTAACTGACCATGTGATTCATGACTTGTGAGGTGTTTGTTAATCTTTTATAGCCTATGGAAGATGGCGTAGTTTATGTGATCAGATCAATGAATATCAACATGTAAAAAGATAAATACTCTTAGTGGCAATTTATTTCCTATGTAACAAAAGGGAAAAAACATTATATGCCAAAAGAATATAAAATTGCTTATTTGTTGTTTTAATGTAACAATAGTGCCCTAAGATCTATTCATAATTTTTTTTGGTAAATTAATGTCCAAAGACCTGTATATTTTGGAAATGGTAATTCATTAAGAAGAGGTTACATAGCTGTTACCCACCACAACGCACTTCTGTGGACTCTGGTATATCTGTTACCAACCTGTAGAAAATAGCCATGAAGAAAAGAAACACCTTTAGATCTTTGATGCAAAAAGGTTAGGTAAATAACATTTTTTCCTGAAATTTAAGTCATAATCATTGAATGTCATATGAATGGATAAAGTAATGTTCACAAAATTAAGTGTTGCAGTTACAAAGAGATGAACTTCACATACAAAGATCACATTAATAGATGGACCTTTAGATCTTTGATGCAAATAAGTTAAAGTGAATACCGTTTTTCCTTTCTGAAATTTAAGTCATAATCATTTGAATCTTATATGAATGGATAAAATAGTGCTCTAAAAGTTAAGTGTTTCAGTTATGAACAGGTGAACAGGTGAGCTTCACGTACAAAAATCACATTAATAGATGGCATCTATTATTTTGAGATATATTTGCTAGTAGTGAATCGAAGTCTGAAATTTTGATCACTGTGACAGTGGTTGCCATGTTGCATGGACCATGATATTAGAAGTTAATTTAGATCATAAAATCAGTTACTGATCCTTAATTTAGGTCATCTAATCAGTTGCAGTGGTCCTTAACATCTTCTGGTTGTTCGCTCAGCCTGCTGTTCTCTATACTCGTAGCCACAAATCTTTAGTTATAATTTTTCTAAATAATAGCAGTCATCTTGTCTCCTAACCAATTAAAGCACAATAATTTGTTAGATTAAGCAATAAAGTAGTAATTCGTCATTCTTTTGATGTGTTCGATGGACCTTGTCTGAGCACTGTTAGCCATTTCCCCATAGTTTCAGACTATCAGTTCTTTCAACTACTCTAGTTTATCATCACATAATTCATTGATAGATTTGGCACATTTCTTTTCAGAATATCATGTTCAGGAATCATGATATTTGTGAATATCTTCGTGTAAAGTTTAGAAACTGAAACTAGTAAAATTTAACTTACAAAGTTTTTGTTTATTTCCAAGCTGCACCTTACCAGTTTAACTAGCTAGTGAATGCGAGAATAAATGACAATTTGAAGAAAGAACTTAACCTACAATGATGGAAAATAATTATGTTACACAGAATCTGTGTTTTCTTACCCAACAGCATATAGAACAAGAGTTCTTCGGATGTTGATGGATGGAAAAGAATCACCCCCCTCCGTTTTCGAGAGGGCTGCATTCCAATCCTGCAGATTATCTAGGTAAGGCGTTCTTGAACTATGAATATAACCACAATGTGCCAAGTAGTAGTATTCAATTTTGTTGTGTGAACGTGATATAATTGAGAGTTTAGAAAGATGCACTCTGACACTGCACTTGAATAACAAACACATTAATCTTACCAATGCAAATATTCCCTGTACTCTGGTTTGCTCGGACTTGGTGCATCAGGATCCACCATAACCTGATAAGAGGTTACTTTGCATTTCAGCATTTAAGTATGGTAGAACCAGTTTCATGTTTCGAAGAGGAGCTGAAAATTAACTCTATAGAACAAACTGAAAGGTCATAGTATAGTTTTGGACCTTTTGACAACAGATTGTAACAAACCAGACTTCTTACGTGCCTCGAATCCTGTGACTATTGGGTCAAACCAGTGTCTAGGAGCTATTTATCTTGTATCTATTTTTTAAAAAAAAAATTCTACCATTAGGTTTCAAATTTGTTGACGTGATGCTCTATGGAGGTTACAGTTAGTTTATATGTGGCCACGTCTATCAGCTGTTTAGAGGATATGCAGAGGCAATAACCAGCAACTTGCAAACATTAACTTGCAAATTCCAAGCATCGTATACACAAGTATGCTTGATACTAAAGTAGCGAGAGTACATATGAGATAGGCTGCAAAAGCATATTCTAAAGTAGCATGTATGATGCATGTGCTTGATCATTAGTAAAAGAATTCTACGTGTTGTTTCTGTACAATGAACAAGAACCATACAGATGATACTCTATTTGTCCTTAATACAATAATCTGTGCAACCTAATCAACATTTCCTAGTACTTATATTATATTATTAAACCTATATTTCTGTCTTTTTGTGGAACAAGTCACATAGTGTGCTTTTAGTGGAACAACATTGTTTTGCATTGTGCAATATTTTTGTTTTTTAATTATGACAATTGACAAGAAACAGGTGCTTCGAGCACGGAACTTGTCGGACAACTTAGTATGTTCCCTTAAAACACTTAGTATTTGATGTGCACGAATTACTCCAAAAACCAGTCACATAAAGAAAAACGTTCCTGATCAAAGTCAGGTTTGATCTTTACTTAGTGCAATGCCTAAAATACCTGCACACTATTCATTCAGATCATGATCCTACAAGCTACTATGGTCACTTACAAGTGTGTAGAGCTTCGCTCGATCACATCCTTCAATCTCAACATGTGGTGCATTGAGCACTGCAGATGATCGTAGCCCAGTGCCATTTGTAATCTCTTTCTCACCATAGTTAATCCTCATAGCTGCTGACTTTACGAAGGGATCTAATACATCACCAATTACCTGGCTCAATGCCAAAGGATCCCTTCCTCGCGACATGTGTATTATTATTGAACTGATGGCTACTTTGTTTATCGTAGTCGGTTCACAACAGGATGGAAAATGCAGTGTGGTGGAAGGGCAGTCTAATGATATGTTTCCTTGGGAAGAACAGAGCAGTTCTTTGTAAATTTATATTAGTTGTGAAGCATCCCCTTTATGTTCACAACATTCCATTGAGCACTATAAGAAGATAGAATCTTACTTTTTATACAACATATTTATTATTTTACCTTATAGTTGCTTCTTTATGGCATGGACGTATAGGGCACCAATCGATTTTCAGATGGCCTAGTTGGAGTTGAAGCTGTACGATCTTTCTATGGTCAGTTTTTCATGCATATATTCTCCAAAGATCTGGAGGTATGTTTAAAGCTCCAAGAGTTAACCTCCCCTGCATGGCGCCTGGCTTGGGCTTGGCTAAAGGTTCAGTGCAAGTCATTTCATGTTCATCGATACTTCTTTGAGTGGTGAGCACAAAGCTGGAGAAAGATTCTTGGATCGACATCACAATGCAGGAGAACGAAACCTGGGGAGGTAGAGGCAGGTCAGTTGCAATCTTCATTCTTCTCTGTTTCCTTTTCCTTGATGGCAATTGTAGTATCTAGTACTTCACTCTTCTCAATTGTGTGAATGAAAACTACTCCCTATACCTGTTGTAAATCCTAGTTCTCGTCTCCCATTCCGCATGCTTATGAGCTGAGTTTAAGTGGATTTTTTCTTCTTAAAGGATGCACAAATGTCCTATTTCATTAAATGAAACAAAAGAAATGATATTTACAGCCTTACGGATGCTGGTAGCCAAGCCAAAAACAGAGAGCTGTCTACAACAGGAAATGCATGAGTACCCATTACAAACGACGCTCAACTAGTTAAGCCTGAAAAGCAAGCTGTGTCCTTGTTCAGAAAGCGATAAATGATTGGGTTAGATTTCTACCTGACTTCCCAGTTCGTTTCTCAGTTTCATATTTCCATTTTCATCTTCCATTTCAAATCACCATCGTCTATTCATGTTTAGCTACTTCTTTCCTTGTCCTTATTTATAACGTGTCTTTCCTTGTACAGAGTACAGTTGTATATCTGCACAGGATTATTCCTTTTTTTTTTTTGCGATGGCTGCACAGGATTATTCCGACCTTGAACGAAGACCAAAAAAGCATCCAGGCTTGCGTACCAGTATCGACGTCTTGTTATGAAGGCCTTATTCTAGATTCCTCATGGCATTTAAAACCCCGTGGCGAGAAGAATTACACTCTCGGTAGTATGAATGGGCATTAGATTTCCAAGAACTGACGGGAGACAGGGAGTCACATCACACTATGGAATTTTCACATAGTTGTTCCAGCCTGAAAATAAGCTGTTTCGGCTCTCCACATACGCGTCAATATCTCCGGGACTACTAGCTACTGTACATTCTGTACCTTATACTCTTCTTTGTTGTATAAGCTTCAGAACGATATACTCCGTACTGCCCTAGTGCCCCATGCTTCCTTGACCTTCTGGCAGTGCGTCGTGAGAGTGTATAAAGCAGCAAGAGTATCAGGCAAATCAATTACATTGGCAACACTGCATACTACTTTGCACGTGTACTTATGAAAGTTGCTCGAAGGCATGCAAGTGTAGCGAGTACAAAACACCTTTTACTAATAAAGGGAATATACTGAACATCTGACAATCTTGATGGAATAAAGGTGCAGTCTTGCAGATTAGGATGGGCTTTGAATTTTGGAAAGGTCCTGCATGTATGACAACCGCAAGGGGGGAAAAGAAGGCACCGCCAAGGGAATTTCCCCGCACTGCAAACACCCTACCCCCGGCTTCTATAGATGAACTCTAGCTGTGCCAACTCCCATTGTTCTCTCTAGACTCTAGAGTGTTCTTAGCCAGCTGGACATGGCGCTAAAAGTCTGGATCAATACCATGCTGAATCTAATTCCACTGGAGGGCAATCTTATCATCCTGAATTCTGCATCTAAAGATGCTATAGATAGAGCTCACTCACAGCACAGTTTTTCATTCTTGTTGTTAGCAGGTAACGGCTAATGCTGGGGCCCTAGGGCCTCCGCACCTGTGCTTTGTGATGGTACCTGTCATTTTTTTTAGATAGTAGCACCTGTCAAATTAGTTGATCTTGGCATGAATTGGACTGGTGTCCTGTCAAAATTACTGGATCTTGGCGTGAATCGGATTGCTGTCCTTGTCTAATTACTTGACCTCGGCATGAATTGGATTGCTGTCACCGCCAGTTTGTTTCCTTCAGTTATTACTAGTCTCTCTTTGAGTGCAGATGTGTTGTCAGATTTATGGCCCACGGCCTGGAATGCGACGAACAAACATCAAACTGGGCCGGACGCATTTCTGCGTGTTCAGGAGCCTAAATAAAACGGATTTTGGCCCAGCTTGGATGCAAAGCTGTGTTGGAGGCAAAACTGAAGAGTTTGTTTTTTTTTTTTTTTTTGACTATGTATCGTAGATGTCGCCAAAAGAGCAGTTTTTCTCGGGTTGTACCTGAACCCCGTACCAACGAATGAGCTCCACTGATGATTTCTCCGTTTGTTTCCTGTCCTTGGTCACGGTGGCCGGTGGGTGAACCGTACTACAGCTTACTTTTCTCTCTGACCGCCTCTTCCGGCCGTGCCAAAGCCAAAATGCTGAGCTTTCTTGTCCCAGAACTATCATTTCTCACGGCAGCGCTTTACAACCACCTTGAACCCTCCATGGCAACGACGAGCAGAAGAACACAGCTAAATTTGCTCGCGGAAGACGTGCGTGGCACCGCTCCGCAGTGGAAATAGAGAAGCCCGACGCGGTCGCCTCCGCGGCAAGCAAAGCCGTACGCAGGGTAGCCGGTAGCCGCCCGAGGAGAGGATGGCTGAATAGAAAAAGGGAAGAAACCTCCCAAGTGCGCAGGTCGTTAAGTCTGGTAAACGCGGGCGGCACACGGCACGCGTCCACGCTGTCGATCCAGCGCGCGGCCCCGACTGCTGCTGTCACGTCGCCGCCTCACCACCCCCTATCATCCATCCCATTTGCTCGACGCCACCCAAGCCCAGCAGAGAAACCAAACCCCACCACCCAGAACGAGATCGTCTCGCCAGCTCATCTTCACCGTCGCCATCGCCGCTCCATCCTCCTCGTCTGCTCGCTCCCTCTCCGCCGGGCGGATCGAGACCGCCGCCCCTCGACCCAGGTGACGCCTCTCTGGCCCTGTTTCCTCCCTTCCTTCCTTCCGCGTGTTAATTTCCAGTGGTTTCGCGTTCGCGGGGGGGTGTGGCCCTGTGACTCTGCGCCGGTCGGTAATTCCCCGTTCCGGCGAGGCGTTGTTCCTTGCGTGTGTGTGGAGCGTGACGGACGGGGTCGCGAAGTCTTTGGATGCGAGGTCCCGGGGGTTCGGACCGCTCAATTGCGTCCTGATTCGCCAAGCGCGTGGGGTTGGAATTCAGGAACTGGCTGTTTGGCCGCGGGCAAGTGCAGGTGACGGTTGTTCCTCTGTTGCGGAACCAGTTCCATGCCTGTTAGTATGGCCGTGATACATGGTGGAAAGGCGGATCATCTAAGCGAACCTGCTGATGAATGAATTGTACGCTGTTATCTCCCTTTTACATGAATCTTCGCCAGAAATAAGACAGAGGATGATGTGCTGCTCTTGAGCGGAAACGCAGAAATATAACAACTGTAGTTGATCACGCTGCGTGAACATCATAATAAATCCAATAACAAACCAACTATAGAACTGTTTTATTTGTCCCCTCTCTGAGCTGTTTTCATGTATAATTGAACTGCTGACAGTGACGCGGTTCACTCAAATCGTGTACTGCTGACCAATTTGTTCTACTATTTTGTTTGGGTTGAAGGGACAGAGTCTGGATAGAGTGGTCAGAAGTGACCAATATGCGCCGGTGGTTCTGCTGCACTCAGTTTCATGCATCATACCGTGAACATGAAAATGAACGTCCTGTCAGTCCAGATGAGAAAGAAGGTACCTACCCTTCTTCTTCTTGTTTGGTGCTTGTTTTCGCCCTTTCTCATGTTAAATCATCGATGTCCATGGTTATTAGAAGACTAGAGATGAACTTGAAACTCTTCTTGGTACCTGATGAGCCAGATTTGTATGTACCTTTGACTTGGAATTTTCAGATGCATTTTAGGCATTTTCAGTAATGTGCCAGCATTATTTGATAGTTTTATCATGACATGTAATACCCACTGCTCGTGAGGTAAATCCCAGGATGTGCGGAACATCAGATATTGGTATTCCCAAAAACAACAAACCTTATTTAATAGGACCAATTAGGTTTGTGCCATTGAATCAGTTAACATTTTGATGTTTGCCATTACTTTATCGCATATTTAGATCCATGCCACTGGTTCGAAAACTTACTCATAGCACCCTGGATGATGATGCTACCGATAGTTGCATGGACTGAAAAAAGTTTTGAAACCAGTGGCATGAGTCTGAATTCCTGAAAAGCAATATCAAATACTGAGCAGGTAATTGACTCAGTGGCACTATTCTAACTATTCCTATTTAGTGTGCCCAAATCCTTGTTGTAAAATGTACAGTCTCCACTTGACTTTCTGTAGATATAAAGCATGCACACCAAATTATAGAGAAAATGATCTTTCTTTTTCATGTGAATGAATGCATCGACAAGAATTTGATACCGTTCTCTTTGATACAAACCAACATAATTTTTGCATGGCTGTTATCCTGTTACATGACAAGACACTGCATTTGTTGAGCAGAACTTCTTTCCAGTAGAAATTTTCTGTAGTTCATTACTGATTAGGCATAAGATATCATTCTCATTGATGCAAAAAAAATGTTGAAAAGGGCAAAGTGTCATGCTTCTCTCATGCTTAATGCAATTTTTCTCTTACATGGCCGTCAGGAAATGGTTTTGCTCCCAAAAGTGATCCATCAAAAGCACCTCCTCCCATTGAAGTTCCTGAATTATCATTCGAAGAACTGAAAGAAAAGACTGACAATTTTGGATCAAAGGCTTTGGTTGGTGAAGGTTCATATGGAAGAGTGTATTATGCTATTCTAGACAGCGGAAAACATGTTGCTATTAAAAAGCTTGATGCTTCAACAGAACCTGAACATGATAATGAGTTCTTAACGCAGGTATGGTCATATATTTTTAATGTTAGATGCACATCTTACCTCTTATTATATTCTGTGTTCAATCCATTTCCAGATTCAAGTATTGACCATATATTGTTTTCTTTATTTTTACACAGGTATCCGTTGCGTCAAAGTTGAAACATGATAATTTTGTTGAAATGCTTGGGTATTGTCTTGAAGGAAATCAGCGACTGGTGGCCTATGAATTTGCTACAATGGGTTCTCTTCATGATATTTTACATGGTATGAGTGATCTGCTAGTATTGTATCACAATAAATGTATACAGGCTCTCCAATATTGCTTATGTAATTACTTTGAGATTTTAAGCTGTTTGATATTCATTTAGAATTTTTTCATGTTTTTTTTATAGAACATCATAATCAAAACAACTAATATGCAATAAAGGTCTGACTTTCTCTTTTGCACTTTGTATCTCACAAAAGGAAGAAAGGGTGTTCCTGGAGCACAGCCTGGCCCAGCACTAGACTGGATGCAGCGGGTCAAGATCGCGATAGATGCTGCAAAAGGGCTAGAGTATCTCCATGAGAAGGTCCAGCCCTCGATCGTCCACCGGGACATACGGTCTAGCAATGTTCTTCTGTTTGAGGACTACAAAGCAAAAATTGCAGATTTCAATCTTTCAAATCAGTCCCCTGATATGGCTGCTCGTTTGCATTCTACTCGTGTCCTTGGAACATTTGGCTATCATGCTCCAGAGTAATTACTCAACTCTAGTGCTTGAACATTCTTCTCTGCTTCTCAAATGTTCCAAATACAACAGCAACAACAGAAAATCCTTTTAGTCCCAAATATTTTTCATTTTTAAATATAGTCCCAAGTATGTTGGGATTGGCTCGACTGTTTCAAATAAACTACTCCCTCCTTTTTAAAAAATTGTAATCATTAGGACAATAATTCTATTTCAAAATGAACTACGGTTTGTTACTAATGCAATGAATTGGTACTGAATTATTGTTTGGTACTAATGCAGGTATGCCATGACTGGCCAGCTAACTCAGAAAAGTGATGTATATAGCTTTGGAGTCGTTCTTTTAGAGCTTCTAACAGGAAGGAAACCAGTAGATCACACAATGCCTAGAGGTCAGCAGAGTCTGGTTACGTGGGTAAGCATTTGAATCTTACTATTCTAACATAAGAATTGCTTGCCAACTACACATAGTGGTTAACAGTACAATGTTCTGTTGATAATTGCTTTAAATGAAATAGTGGAAACCTGTATGAAGTATAAACAACAAAACTTTGTGCATAGAATCTCAATTTTTGTTTGACTAAATTTTGTAAAGATATCTGTCCTTGCATATTTGTTAGAAATGTGACATAAGTGTCACTCTATTACTTTTGAGTAGTTTACGTTGTTGTTTCTCATTCTTCATATTTCTTGCTACTTCATTTGGAGATGTGTTCAATAGAGGTAGTTACTTCTATAACAAATTAAGTCAATGACTTCCTATATTTATTGGAACGCCTTGAGTTCATGGCAACATGTTCATAATAGTCTGAAACTTTAAATACAGAATTCACATGCAAATATATTGCTAGGTAGTCACGGTGGAGTGTAATTGTGACTGCTTTCTTTTTATTTTGTCATTTTACATAGGCGACACCACGATTGACTGAGGATACGGTGAAACAATGTGTTGATCCAAGATTGAAGGGCGAGTATCCTCCTAAGGGAGTTGCCAAGGTCTGTCTGTCTTCTAAGCTCGGCGTGCTGTTGTCACTGAAAGTGTGAGATGTAAGAAGCATGGTCAACCCACTGTTTTACTTACTGGTTTTCTTCTCTGTTGCAGCTTGCAGCAGTGGCAGCACTCTGTGTGCAGTATGAATCTGAGTTTAGACCCAGCATGAGCATTGTGGTCAAGGCACTCTCTCCCCTTCTTCAACATAAACCACAACCACCACCAGCCGATGCTCCTGATACAACAGCGCGTTCAGAAGCCTGATTTGTTCAGTTCAATGTGAATGGAAGTTGATAACATTTCCTCAACGGTATGTGTCATTTTACAGTGACAACTTCTAGTAAAGTGATTAATATCATAACATCATTTTTGCTTAACTTATGTCTATATACCTTACATAGGTTGCTACAGCAGGAGGCTTTCCATTGTCATCCATAACATGCACTAAGCTTTGTGTTGTACTGACTGGGTGAGGCTTGGTTGGGCAGCGGTCGTTGTAACCTAATATTCGGATTCTGGATTCAGAGTGCAATATGAGGAGGTTCTAATGTTCAGGAAGATTCTTTTTGTTTGCCGCTGTCTGATTGAGCTGACATTGTACAATCTGCTGATTGTGAGGCTTGTCGTGTGCTTGCTTAAGCGTGAGATTGTGCAATCGTTTTATATCCTCGAAATGTATATGCAGGAGAGCTTATATGCTTCAAATATAGAAGAAGATTGTGCGTTTTCTCGTCCGGTTTCCACATGCTGAGTCAGTATTTGTGGGCCCATGATGATATATTGGAGGTTTTAGTGCAAGTCAATGGCATTTTTTTTTTCAAAATTCTTGTACCAACCAATACATTTATATTACTAATAACTCTTAAGATGTAGAGAATAGACATCATCAGCTTTATCAGAAAAGGGTGAAAAAAAAAAACCTCACTGCTGCAAGGCTCTATATGCATCCCTACTGAAGCGATAAAAAATTCAAATCATCCTGGTACTTTCTATTTCTATACCTCTTGGGCTTCGTTCTTGATCGGAATCGGAAATGTATCCAGTCAAACAAGGGGAACCTGACACATTTACCGATATTTCGTTCCTACACAGATACTGATCCTTATTACTAGTAGTGAATTAATTACAGTGCCGTATGTTGCACACCATGCATCAATCCTTATATGTGCCGTTTGCGATGAATCCTCATCGAGAGCCATCAAGCCATACCTCATCAGGGTTGCAAATTATTTACGTGTTAGCTAAGGTTGCTGGTGTGTACAGAAATAAGGGAAATGCAGTCCAAGAAGGTTGCAGGCTCTGAGTTGCAAGTCCGGGTGATAAACCGGCGTCTCGTGAAGGCGTCCGTCGGCCGCGACGAATGCAAGC
This sequence comes from Oropetium thomaeum, assembly GCA_001182835.1. Taxonomy (NCBI): domain Eukaryota; kingdom Viridiplantae; phylum Streptophyta; class Magnoliopsida; order Poales; family Poaceae; genus Oropetium; species Oropetium thomaeum. Next base: position 54,676 of record LFJQ01000099.1, on the reverse strand, counting down.
CGGGCGCAGACGTACTCAGCGTCTCCAACCTGGACCTCATCCCGAACACTTACCAAGCATCGGTACTGTGCATCTACCCTAAGCCCGCGACCGGAGACTTCGCCGCCTTCGAGGCCGGCCTACCGTCCCTGCTCGACCACTTCTTCCCGTTGGCCGGCCGCATCGTGCGGAACCCGCATTCGGGCCTCCCGGAGGTCCACTGCCGCAACCAGGGCGCGGAGCTCGTGGTCGGCGAGGCGGCCGGGGTGGCCCTGCGGAACCTAGACTTCGGGCTGGCGGAGGCGTCCCTGAAACGGATCCTGGTGCCGTACGATGAGGACCTCGCGCTGTCGGTGCAGCTGGTGTCGTTTGCCTGCGGCGGCTTCTCTGTGGCGTGGAGCAACAACAACCTGGTCCTCGACGGGAGCAGCGCGACCAGGCTCGTCAGGGCGTGGTCCGAGCTCGCGCGGTCCGGGTCCGGGACGGTCGTCGTCGGCCCCGCGCCCGCCGTGAGCTTCGACCGGTCCGCGCTACGGCCTCGCGACCCGCCGTCCTACAGCGCCGCGCTGGACGAGATGTTCACCCCGTTCGACGGCGCCCACCTGGTGAACGTCCTGACGGCCAGGGAGAGCTTCGTGGAGCGGCTCTACTACGTCGAGGCGCGCGACATCGAACGGCTCCGGGAGATGGCGAGCAACGACGAGCAGCGCGCATCCCGGGTCCAGGCCGTGTCCGCGTACCTGTGGAAGTCCCTGGCCGCCGCCGTCTTGGCCGCGTCGCCGTCCAAGCGCGACGCGCGCTGCCGCATGGGCTGGTACGTCGACGCGCGGCGGCGCGTCACCTCGCCGGAGCTCCGCGCCGCGCTGGCCGACTACGTCGGCAATGCCGCGCCCTACGTGGACGCGGAGGCCTCGGCGGAGACGGTCCTGCGCAAACGGTCGCTGGCCGACGTGGCCGCCATGGTGCGGGAGGCCATCGTGTCCGTGGACTACGACGAGCGCGTCCAGGAGATGGTCGACTGGGTAGAGGAGCACAAGGCGGCGCAGGACGACGTGGTGGAGACGGCGACCGTCGGGCTCGGCAGCCCGACGCTGAGCCAGGGGGTGTGGGCGTCGTTCGCGCTCGACACGGACTTCGGATTCGGGGACGCCGCCCTGGCCATGCCAATCTGGGCGAGCGAGGGGCTGTGCTCGGGCAACGTCGTGGTCACCGCGCACCCTGCCGGCGATGGGTCGTGGCTCGTCAGTGCGGACCTGTGGCCTCGCCTCCACGCGGCGCTCCAGGCTGACGACATGCGTATCTTCAAGCCTCTTACCGCAGCGTAGCTTGGCCTCTAGTAGCTCCACTCCACTACACGTGCTAATAACAGCTTGTTTCGTTTAATAAGGCTTTAAATAAGCCGTGCCGAATCTGCGTGAGCGCATCAACCAAATATGCTTTGCCGTTTTTTTTCCCTACATCATCGAGTTCTACATCTATGTACCACATGTTACTCGTGTAGGCACAAGAGATCACCATACGAGCTCAACTGAGCATCTATTCAGCATCTGTTTGGAGGGCAGACGGTACACGAAATGTAACAGACTTGACATGGACAGCAACAACTGGCAAAAAATTGCACCACAATGGCACATACAAGAAAAATAAAATTACAATGATAAATATTGATCTCTAAATATTTTTTTTAAACGATCTCTAAAGAATTGCAACATTAGGTATCTACCAGGTCTAAAAAATGACCATAGCAGCATTTGAAATTTGGAAGTATCGTTCACTGAATCATCACCGACATCTGCAATCTGTATATGTTCTGAAATATGACACAAAACTGGAAAATATGTTAGGCATCTCCAATAGCACGCCGACTAACACGTTAGTTCCTGGCGTGCGTCGTGCTGATTAAGACGCGAGATCGTTAGCTACCCGTCTAGCCAAGGGAAGATATCGTACACTGCTAGGTACACGTTCATTATTAAGTGTGATCTTATTTTGCAGAATAAAATAAGGATAGCAATAATATGAAGCTCACACTCCTGCAAGCGCGATCTGTAACTCTGTCGATAAAAAAAAAAACTCATTATCTAAGCTAGGTGTAGCATACTCTCAGTGATGTCAGATTATTCTCCAAACGTTTCTTACTACTTTGAACGCAGACCTGGAATGTTGTTCAGTCCCATCTTTCTAAGGACAAGCTTAGGAACTGCAGGAGGGTTATTAAGACCCATGCTTCTACTGAATTCATTGGCAAGCGATACAAGCTGGTATTTGTCACGTCCAATGTACTTATTTGAATTGTAGTACCCAAGCCATGCCTGATACGCACTTTCCTTGTCCTTAACCTCAACATGTGCAAGTGCCTTTTCAACCTACACACAACACAAAATTTTGTTAACACACATTTCATGAATGATATTATCACAAAAATGACAATTCTTCTTTAGAGTTCCAAACTAAGCAGTCAACAAGATATGTTGCAATTACTCAGGATTTCAGAATCCTTTTTTTTAGAAGGCCAGCAGACTGTCAAAATATGTTAGTACTAATAGAAAGCTCATTATGAACACAAGGACAATCACCAATTGTAAGATATGGACTGCAGATAGCTTGACTTACCTTTCTTTTAGTATCCATATCAAGTAATGGTTGTGTTGCCTCAGTAATTGGCAAGTCCTTGATACTTCTCAAGAAGTATTCTTCCCATGGGGCTAATAATAGGATTCCAGCACCCTCGTTACCTTTGCGACCAGTTCTGCCAAGTCGATGAATATATTGCTCTCTGTCAGTTGGCACTCCTAACTGCAATGAGCAATGACGACGATGATGACCAGTCAACTTTGGGTTTGTAACTAAAAAATGTGTGGAGGCAAAGGGATAACGACACAGTTAAAACACGTCAGAGTTCAAACCAAGTAGCTATGAGTTTCAGGGGGAAAAGTCTTTCTCAATTTTAAAATATTATGCAGATTAGTGAAGAAATTTAAGGATTTCTTTCTTGTTTGTATCATAAAAAGAAACTAGAATAGGATATAATTATAGTTTCATATTTAATCGCAAAAAAAATTATAATTTCATATTTGTATCATCGATCTGCAAATAAATAGAACCACTAATAAACTAATATGTACCCAGGCAATAAGAGGTTAATTACCTGCACTACTAATGTGACATTTGGATAATCAACACCACGTGCAGATACATCAGAACTGACAAGAATAAGACCCTTTGATTCCTTAAATTCTTTCGATATCCTCATTCGGTAGCTTTGAGGTTTTCTAGAGTGAATCTCACGTACATTCAACTTCAACTCAGACAGAAGCTCAGCAACAAGGCTTGTTACTTTCGCTGTTGTACAAAACACAATCACCTGCGTTCATTTCATCCAACATCATAAACATACACAAAAAATTATATTCACAGCTGTCTGAAAAAAATGACAACAGTAGTTAAAACTTACCTTGTAGTCAACATTTTCCGAAATATGATCCTTCAGAAGACCATAGAGGATAGAGAACTGTTTGTCTAGAGGCGCGATTAAATGCATTTGCTTCACCTAAATATAGTAATCATAACCATCATTGATAATTAGGAAAAACAAGAACCACATTGCATTTATCTTAACAAGTACCTGTGAGTGTGTTTCCTCGCTTCCTTCTTGAACAGTGTTGACAAATTCAAGATCTCTTTTCATTGCAATGTAACATACTTGGCGAACCTAGCATGAAGAGTAGAGACATATGGCACATAAAACAAGCAAAGTCAGAAATATAATGGGCATAGTATGGTTATACCTCATCAGGAACTGTCGCGGAAAATAGGAGTGTTTGCCGCTGTTTGGGAAGTGCAGCTACTATTTTCTCAATATCAGTTCGGAATCCCATATCTAATAAGCGATCAGCTTCATCAAGAATTAAGACTTTGACACCCATCAACCTTGTAGCAAACCCTGGAGTGTTCTCCATATGATCCCTAAGCCTTCCTGGAGTAGCTACCAGAATCTGTAGCCCAGCAATTTGTCATTGCTTTTGGATCAGGTCAAATGAAAAAAAGATATAATAAGTTTATATTCAATAATTTTACTTAGAATCACCTGGGCGGGGTTAGTATGCATGCGTTTTTGCTCAAGAGCCATTCTTGTGCCACCTATTACAAGTTGCACCCCAATTGATGAATGGAATTTAAGAAGCTTGTTAGCTTCTGCAGCCGCCTGATCAGCAAGCTCGCGTGTAGGGCAAACAACAACAACACTGATGGGAGGCCTCTTTTGATCACGATCAACCGGTGGCAGTTTTGAGACAACTTCAATGGCCGGTAACTAAAGTAAAACAATTATATATCCATTCCATGTCAAGAAAATGCAATAGAGCAAAAGATTATTTTCTCAACAAGCTACTCACCAAGAAAGCCACAGTTTTTCCTGTACCTGTCTTTGCTTTGGCAAGCACATCCTTCCCTAGAGAGAACAAATTAGCTGATAAGCACTAACAAGAAAAGATCAAGTCAAGTGGAAAGAAACTGTTCTGACCATTGTGCTGAATCAAAATTGCATATGATTGCATTCAATATTGAATATAGTTTAGATTGTCATCTCCCAGAACACTACTATTCAGTTATGAAGGAAAGTTTCCACAAAAATAGAAAATGCAGATAACATACTTTTATTTTTTTAGATAGTAACATACTACTATAATTAAGACAAGAAACTGTTTGGATGTAATGTCCTGTTGCACAAACCGTTAAACCTTAAAATATTTGCAGGCACAAATGCATATCATAAAGTATAACAAAGAATGCCAAACATATACCAACGGATAAGGAAAGTAACCTTGAAGTATAATAGGAAGAGTGGCCTCCTGGACTGCTGTCATCAGCTCATACCCAGCAGCCTTAACCCCTTTCAATGTCAAGGGAGATAGAGGGCATTCATCAAATCTGCCAAGAAATAATGAATATCAATTAGGATAGAGTTATCTCAGCAAAAATATGATATGCTAAATGTTTAACTATTCAGAAAAGGCAGTTAACCTATACAAACTGAGTTATAGATCATAGACATATCATACCCACTATAATGACAAAAGCATAGAACAATCGTCTGAATACAGATTCAATGAGTGATACTATTACTATCCATTGAAAAATTTACAGGCTGCAGAAAGATCCAACAAACATGTAGAAGCTTTGAGTCAAAACAAAGCAGCAGCAACATCAACACAAAACAGAGCTTCAAAACTCTAGCTGACGATTCATAGTGCTAGCTTAGCAAATATTCCCTCCGCAAACATGAACAGCGGGAGGGTACTGTAGCCAATTTGGAAGCAGGCAAAGAAACTGACATTCAGCCGAGCATCATAGAAGTTATACTGTAGCCAATTTGGAAGCAGGCAAAGAAGCTGACATTCAGCCGAGTGTCATAGAAGTTATAAAGTACAATATTCTACAGTGATTGAACATAGTCACACAGTCAATTCAGCTGTTAGAACATATGAAGACCAGTTTTATCCTATGCACCTGTATAGCCACATAATAACAATCGTACTCACACCCAAAAAAACAAAATCCATCGACCATACAGAACCACACCAGCTATGAAAAGATCGGTGAACGATTCATAACAAAACAAGCCATCTCAAGGGACTAATATGTTATTCTGCAATCTGCATTGCAAATGAGTGGAGAAAGAGCTACCTCTTCTGGCTCAAATAAGAATCAGTAGCATCTCTTTTGCCTTCTACCCTCTCCTGTTTAGCTGACTCTCCATCAGTTGATTCAAATGATATGTGCTTACTTCCTGCAGTCTTTTCCATGTCCTCATTAATCTCATCACCAGAGAGATCATCCTTGAATCCTGATGGCTCATCATCCTCATCAAACTCCCCTGCTTCATCATCATCCTCTGACACTCCAAAATCAAACTTTTTCTTACCCCTAGGTTTTCGGTAACCAAAATCCACATCACCGCCCCTGCCACCTCTGTGTGGCTCAAGACTCTTCCCCTTTCCACCACTCCTGCCATGAAGTTGTCTTCTGCCTGAAACCTCATCATCATCATCGTCCTCATCATCATCAAAATCACTTTCCCTCCCTCTTCTCTGTGGTGAACCAGACATTCTTCCACCACGGCCTCGCTTTCCCCTTGGTGACCCAAATCCAACCATATCATCATCAGTGTCCTCATCGTCGTCTAAATCACTACCCCTTCCTCTCCCCTGTGGCAAACCAGAAATCCTTCCACCGCGACCCCGCCTTCCCCTGGAAGACCCAAACCCAACGTCTTCATCCAAATCACTGAACCTCCCTCCCCTCCGTGACACACCCGACGCCCTGCCGCCACGTCCTCGCTGCCCCCTAGGAGACCTAAACCCGGCATCATCATCAAAACCATTTTCCCTACCTCCTCTGAGAGGAAACTCAGATGACCGGTCACCCCGAGCCCGACCCCGTCTTCCCCTCCCGGAACCAAACCCAGAATGACCCTCATCGTCATCCAGGTCACTACTCATCACTCTCCCTCTTTGCTCAGAGCCGCGCCTATCGCCGCCGAAATCACCGCCGCCAAACCTCGACTTCGAGAACGCACCCCTCGAGTCCCGCCCACCTCGGCCTCCCCTAGAGGACGCGGCGGGTAAGCGGGAGGACGCCTCGCCTTCATCGCCGCTGCTGAGGCCCAGGTGGAAGTTGTCGGTTTTGAGGTCGCTGATCCAGTCGCTAAGCTCCGCTTCGTCCTCGATGAGGCTTTTGGCGGCGCCAGCCGCGGAGCGCGCGCGGGAGGAGAAGAAGCGCAAGGAGAGGGGCACGGCGGCGCCATTTCGCGGCGGGAGAGAGTGAAGAGGGTCCGCGGTGTGGGAGGCGGCGGAGGTGGCGCGGCGGAGAAGCGCGAGGAGGTGGTGGTGGTGGCGCCGCATGGCGGAGGCCGGCAGGTAGGGTTTAACAGGAGGGAAAAAGCAGGGGTTTAGCCCAGTCTCTCAACGAAGGAAATCGAGCTATTTTAGCCGGCTTGAAGTTTTTTCTGAAATGGAGGGAGCACGCACAATAGGAATTGGTTACGGAACTACAGCAAGCTTAAGCATTAGCTGCAGGTATATAAGAACATGAATAATTATTATCAGAGGCGATAATGGAACACTCTTGGCGCGCGAGAGAGAGAGAGAGAGGGAGGGAGATTCGCAACTAAAATCTAGCTGGGAATACCAATGATAATGAAAGTCAAGACCTGATGCGTATGCGGTTAGCGCCGTGAATCGGCACAAGAAAAAGTACAGTACAAAAGAACCAGAACACGTGGCCAGTGGAAGAAAACAGCTGAAATAACATTTGGGCTCATCCTTTGAAATATTATCCTACTGAACAAAAGAATAGAACGACGAAATACTATCACGTGCTCAAGTCTTAGCAGCCGCAGATCAGGGGAACCAACTAGTTTTGAGGAACTGAACTTGTTACAGAATTCACTGCCACCAGGCGTCAACTGCTCTCAGTCCCACTGTACGACTCTTTGTCATGGTGAAACTGCACGACGATGCATGTAATGTTGTCCATGCTTTTCCGAGAATAGGCCATTTCCGTCAGCTTTACAGCCGCAGCCTGAGGGTCATCCTCCTCTTTCAATACGGAGATAGCATCCTTGTTGACAAGAGTTTTACAGATTAGAAGTGCACCAAGAAGCAAAAGCTGTATGCAAGAAACTTATTTACTGTTTCCAAATTGTGAGGATGTAATTATCTAGTGTTCGTGCATCCTTGTGCCAGTATGTGCACAGATGGGTGGGTGAGTGTGCAAGACAGATTAGAGTGGAAAGCACTTCAATTTCCTTCAGTCGTACTGGTTTGAAAGCTAAATAGCATTTCTGTTTGTATGGCGCTAGAGATCTGCAGTTTACTGAGAAAAGAGCAACCATAAATCACAGGAGTAACCAGCATAAAAAAATTAGAAAACCGAAGATAGCAGTAGCTAGGTAGTATCATTATATGATGCTCTCGTCTTGTTTACATAACCAACAACGGTTTGCCTTGTTATAGCTGTTCGAGCCACAAGTACATACCTTATTGCGCACTGCATCCCAGAGCCCATCGGTAGCAAGTACCAGATACTCAAGATCACTGTTGACCTCTAGTTCCTGCATTGAAAAAAACACTGCTATCCTTCATATGGCCCACTAAGTTTCAAATACTCACCAAGTGAACGGGGTAATAAGACAATGGTATAATAAGACAAGACCAGCACAAGAAGGCGTGCTCATGTCAAGATCATACTAAAGTTTCAACTACAAAAGATACCTCAATATCAGGTTCTGGCTTGACATACTTCTTCAACATTTGATTTCCAAATGCACGAGACATTGCCAAGACTCCACCAACCCTCCATGTATCTGCAGAAGGACAAATACAAAAAGAAGAATAAAAAAAGCTAACTATATTTAAAAAGCACTTTCAACCATTTGGCAACTAGACAAAAAAATAGCATGAAGCAATCAAATGCTGCCTCTTGTACTAATACATCCGGTTTTTAATTGGTGTCATGAGATGGTCCTTTCAGCTAAAAAATGAACTAAAATCTTTGTCCTAACATCACTAATAAAACAAAAAGGAGAGTGTAACCTAAATTCATCACATAATAGGATTTACTTAAGACTGGATGGTTTCAGGGCCGTAACCAAAATATTTTCCTTCTTATTCGAGTAAGCAAAAACAGGCCTAAGTTGCTAAGTATATATGAAACTGACTTCTGGGTTCGAAAAAGGTTTACCGTCATTAGTGACAAAACCTCCAGCATCCTCAATACGCTTTCGCTCATCTTTCTTGTTTGGCTTATGATCTTTTGAGAGTGGAACAGCTACAGAGCACCAAAATATATGGCATATATTTATCAATTTCTTCACAGGCAACAAGCATAATTAGAGCACAAGACATGAAGATGCTCACAAAACATTTAAATTGGATAGAGTCCCATGGTACATTGAGCAATATTCATTTCTATGAGACATTTGTCCTTCGTAGAACGTTCATGACAAAAGAAAAGAAAAGGAATACAAAAAAATAGTACCTTTGCCAGATTTTATAGCAATAGCACGCGAATCACCAACATTTGCTACATAAAGACGCTGGCCAATTAGAATAGCAGTCAAAGCTGTTGAACCATCATCTCTATAAGAATCACATACTATATTCAAGATATCTTCATTTGTTTGAAGAAATGCACTTCCTGTATCTCAAAAGAGAACCGAAAATAAATCGAACATGAGAGTTTGCAGCATTAGAAAAAACTTGGACAAAAAGACACTGCTAACTGAATGTTAAACACATTACTTATAGCAGTCTTCGTGTTTGTAAGGAACTCAGGATGCTTCATAAGGTTTTTGAACAGATTATCCTTCAGATATTCAGCAGCAAGGTGTCCTCCATGACCTAACGCACCAAAACATCAAATATGCATCACGGGAAAGGAGTTGCAAAGTAATTAATGTAAAAGTTGAGTGATACCATCAAATACACCAAAGAGGTCAACTGTCTGTCCATCAATCTTAGTTAATGTAATGTCATAGCAGTCCTCCATAGTAGACCGTTTCCCGATATAGCTTGAATACCCACAGGACAGTTTACCATCCTCGCTGCCAACAAAGCCATGTCTCATTCTTTTAATAGAACCAACAAAATCAAGAGTTAAGCACTTAAATATATTTTAATAACAAATAAACTGTTCAGGGGCAGTAGTCATCCTCCACCATTCCAGCATCCCAAAGGGGAAAAAACATACAGAAGAATTGCAGGGCACAGTTTTTGTCTGGTTATCGGTTATCATCCACTTTGCTGCCAATAATGTTTCCAGTACATTTAGTTTCAGTAACACAAATTTATACAAAAGATCACAAACCCCTCTTGTAACATTTGGGGTTATCCCGCCGTAGTTCGGATCTTTCAGTTTTTCCACGAGCGCCCCTTTAAATGCCTGCCTAGTTAACCCATTATAAACCTGATGAAATTAGTACACTCATAACATGAAGCGCTGAAATAAGGCGATCACGGTAGCAGCGCCCCTTATCAATCACAAGCATATGCATATAACCGCCCACAAGCCATAAGTGAAAAACACGCCACGGATACAGCATCCACAGCACTGACAAGCGCATTAACCCACGAGTAGATGAGATCATTAAGGCTATCATTATTACCTCGCGAACCCGCCGCTGACCCAGCCCTTGTTGCCCGCCGCCGCCGACGCGCCGCGCAGCACCTGCGCCTGCCGCGGCGCCGAGGAGGACGAGGAGGTGGAAGAGGAACCGGGCGCCGCGCTGGCCCTGGCCCTGCCCGCGGAGCCGGAGGCCCCCGCGCGGAACCCTCGGCAGCCGGCTTTCCACTGCTGGCGGCAAGTGCGCCCGCCCGACGCTGCAATGCCGACCAGCCCACGCAGCCTCGCGACGCGCGACATGCCTCTCCTTGTCGAGGCTGGGGAGGCGGTGGCGGGGTCTGCTGGAGCTGGAGAACCTCCTGCGCGGCTGCGCCGGCGAAAGAACCACCGGTTTGTGTGTTTGTTTGTTCGGCCTGGATCGCGAGGCGATGATGATGGGCAAGCTTATCCGGTGCGTCAAATTTGCTTCCGGGCGGGGATTTCAGCCCAACAGTTTAGGTGATGACATAAGTTGTGGCCCATTTACTTACTGATGGGCTCCTCCTTTCCGAGCTGGTGGTCTTGCACATGAGACGAACAGAAGTTTAACAAGGATACTATTCATTAATCATTATCCACCCTGCGCCTGCTTGGACCGTTGACGTGCTCTCCAGTGGAGTCCACGGCACGAGTCTCACTCACCATCACCACTACCATTGCAAATGCTGCGAAGCTTCGCCAATTACTTTCCGCCTCCGCCCCACCGGCCTCCTCTATCCCTCCCTCACTCGCCGTTCCCCGCGAAGTTCCAGGAAAAAGCAGGCAACCGCCTCCGAAACACAGACGAACCCTAGGTAACCTCTTTTTGCTTCCCGCTTCCCACGCTGTGGCCCAATTCTGTGATCCTGATTGGCGCACGCGTGCGATTCTAGTGGTTCACTCGCCGGCGGTTGGTGCGTCGCGTAGCCAGCGCTTTCACCGCCTTTGGGTCTCGTCGCTGGGTGAAATGGTCGTGCTGGAGCGTCTGTTCGCTGCCTCTGGTGCGGTGATTTCCGGTTTTTAGTTTCTGCTGAGGAATTCGGGCCGGTTATGGTTTAGTGTGCAGTTACTGAATTTGAGAGGAAGGATCAGTGTATGGTATTTTCTGTGTCAGGGTAACAGTATCTAAGCACGCGGTATATTGGTTGAAACTCCTTTTCAGATAGGAAAAGTGACGGATTGTTAGTGTCAGTTGATTGCTGTGACATTGGGCTTATATTAGGTTTATCGGTTTCATATATGATCGCTGAGATTGTTTGGGATGATACCTCTTGTTATTGTTTTCTAGGCTCAAGTTTTTGCGTGTTTTGATAATCATCAGGGATCTTTATGTACGCAGATACCACGCCTGTTGAATCGATCTTGTCCTACAAGGCACCTGGTGGTTGTCTTGAAGGATAAAGATGGTGGGACGAGCTGACAGATATGTGAGGTCAGTTCCATCCATCCCTTTTCCTCAGATGGGTTTTACTTTCGTATAGCAATAGTTTGCCAAGGTGTTTCTCATCATAGCAAGTTAACAGCAAAAAAAAACAAAAACAAATAAAGGGCTGTGATGGTATTTTGAGTAAGGAAACATATGTCTAGTTCAAATGAATTGACAAAGATCATGAAAATACCTAGTTGGCTGACTGATGTGGGTTGAAGTATTGACAAAGAAGTGAGTGACTAGACCTAGCTGCTTAAGTGAACCCTTAGAAATCCTTTGCCTCCTCACCTGCACCCTCTTCACCAGATTTATGCCTCATCTCAAATGAAGCTGATGTGAGTTCAAAATCAAGTTACAGGAGGCTCCAATTCAGTTTGAAATAACCAGTAATCAGAACAGAAAACTGAAGAACAGGTGCAGATATTCTTGTGAATTAACTAGAAGGCGAAGAGTACATTAAACCCTTTTACTTGGATCATGCCCTTGATGACCACAGCAACATTAATTCCTGTAGCCCCAAGTGCTGACCTTCATGTTGTAAGGTAGTATGAAACTGTAGAATTCACATTGTTCGACATGGAAACCCTGAGATAAGCCTAGAGAGGGACAGGTTCACTGCTGTTGCGCTGTGGTAGATTTGTGCTTGTCTTGTGTGTATGATTATGTCTTTATTGGAGCCCATGTCCTTGGTCTCCCTGCAGTGTTGGACTGAAATGAGCCCATGTCCTTGGTCTCCAATTGGCATGGTATGTTGTTTCGTTGAACCCATAATTGGGATTTTACAGAAAGGCCGAACTGAAGTGACAACAAAACCGAAGCTTTCAGAAATACATATTAGTGAAAAATTTAAAACGTTGGAATCCAAATTATGTTTCTTTTAAGCTTCACGTGCAATAGTTGTTCTGAAGACTTGTTGGCTTATGTATTATACAGGTTTCAGGACTGGAGATCTGAACAGTCTGTTAGTTCAGATAACATAGTCGTGCCGTATCGAAATGATGTCTCAGTCTTCAGTTCACTTAAAGAAAGAATTGTCAGGGTTTTTGTGTTCCTTGCAAACCTTTGGTACTCTGAAACATCAAACAGACCAAAGCTGGATGAACGGAAGTCTGCAGAAAGAATTCTTCATCCTCAAGGACCATTTTTGCAGAAATGGAACAAGATATTTGTTGTATCATGCATATTTGCAGTGTCAGTGGACCCACTTTTTTTGTATATCCCAGTTATCAGCGATAAGGAACCTTGCTGGTATTTGGATAGAAAGATGGAAATCACAGCAAGCGTCCTCCGCTCTTTCACAGATATTTTTTACATCCTCCATATCATATTTCAGTTCCGGACAGGTTTTATCTCATCTTCTCCTACAACTTTCGGGCGGGGTGTCTTGATCGAGGACAAATATGAAATTACAAAGCGTTATTTATCAACATATTTTCTTATTGATGTCTTCGCCGTTATACCCCTTCCTCAGGTACTTTGTGTGACACACACCTGATCTCAGGAACTATTTGATAGCAACAACAACAACAATTTACTGATTAATATATTTACTGAAATATTTGACAACATCGTAGAAATGTTCATTATGATGGTATATAGTGTTATACAGTAAACAAATAATACATATACCAATGGACTTTTACACTGTAGCAAGACTTTGTTGTTGTTGTTGAATACACTATTTATTGTTCTCTATGCTTCTGCCAGGTGGTTATTTTGGTTGTGCTACCTAATCTTCAAGGCTCTGAGGTTGTGAAGGCAAAAAACATCTTGATGCTTATCATTATATGCCAGTATGTTCCTCGGCTAATCAGAATAAGACCAATATATCTTGGGATCACAAGATCTGCTGGGGTAATTACGGAGACAGCAGGAGCTGGTGCTGCTTTCAATCTTATACTTTACATGCTTGCCAGTCATGTAAGTTCTATATATTCATTAAATCCAAATGGAGCATTGAGTTATCATTTTCTGCTGTATAATTAGCCTCACTGGAGAAAACAGAGCAGCTGTGTACTGTGGAAATCAAAGAGATTGTAAAATAATCTTGGAATTCATTTGATCATAGAAATTTATCAATTGTTTAGCTTTTTTGTAAAAGGTCCACCCATATGCATTCTATACTCTTGCTTGTTTATCCTATAACCATGAACATTGAATTAATAAAAATCAGCTAACCTGGTTGATTAGTGAAGCAATAGTAATGCTATACATTTTTAGGTAAGGTCTACAAACCGTTAAATACTTCTAGTAGCCGTCAGCTGAACGGATTTTTTCATGATAAGTATCTATACTTTCCTGCTTGTTTTGCCAAGTGATGTTTTATGTGATAAACTACATTAGAAACTATTATCACTGTTACAGGTTCTTGGAGCTCTTTGGTACTTGCTTTCCATTCAACGCAAAGATTTGTGCTGGAGACAGCTGTGTAGCAGGACCGGCAGATGTGATCTTGCTTATTTGTACTGTGGAGTTGATGGCGAGAAAGGGCAAAATGCTTTCTTAAATGGAACTTGCCTTCCAACTGATCAGCCAAATAACCTTCCTGATCCATTCTTTGGAATTTATGCCCTAGCTGTAGAGAACATAACGCAATCGAAAAGTTTTTTTGCAAAATTATTCTTCTGTGTTTGGTGGGGTCTGCAAAATCTTAGGTCTGTCCAACATAAATCTTTTGTGTGTTTATGATTTTGACCAAAATATGGAGACTGACATTTGTATTTATGTCTTTCTATGTTTGATGCAGTTCTCTTGGCCAAAACCTGAAAACAAGCACTAATGCATGGGAAAATTTGTTTGCAGTTTTTGTCTCAATATCTGGCTTAGTCCTATTTGCATTGCTGATTGGTAATGTTCAGGTAAACCGTAAATTTTGTTGATATTTTTTAAAGATACTATATATGTCGTGGATCTAAACGATAAAATATTAATATATTTTGAGGGATAAAATTATCTTTTAACTTTTTGGGACAACCCCACATACTTATTTATTACTCCCCTTGATATCAAATATATCCATCTGGACTTGTGTATAGTATCCAAGGAAATTGAGGAATGGCTACATTGCTCACAAGTTATTGCTCACTCATTGACAATCTTACTAATTTTGAAATGGAAGAAATGAAACAACTAAGAAACTGAATCCCTAGAATTAAGAGGGGAATGTCACCCAGTGTCAGTGTTCCGACAAGGATGTCGGATCCTTTAAGAGGGGGTGCTTGTGACATCTCATTCATTGAGATCAGACCCATAGTGGTCCATTACTAGTCTAGTGGGAGAAAGGTCAACTTATAGGTGAAGGTTGTGCAACACCAACCTTTGGGTTAACTCTTTTACGCAAAATGATGATGATGAAAGCATAAATAGGTTCGTAAGAGTGGGCCGAGACATGTTTGGACCCCAGGATGTTACAAGTACCTTATACTTCCTATAGTCTTTGCTGATGATTGGCAGTGCTCTAACGATTTCTCCTCCTTTTTTGCAGACCTATTTACAGTCGGCTTATTTAAGAATAGAAGAGATGAGAGTGAAA
The DNA here is from genome assembly GCA_001182835.1 of Oropetium thomaeum. NCBI lineage: Eukaryota > Viridiplantae > Streptophyta > Magnoliopsida > Poales > Poaceae > Oropetium > Oropetium thomaeum. The sequence goes on along the minus strand of LFJQ01000099.1, from coordinate 39,596 downwards.
AGTCGTGACACGGATCAGTGGATGTCATATCGATTGCTTCCTGAGAACCTCAAAGAAAGAATACGACGTTATGAACAGTATAGATGGCAAGAAACAAGGGGGGTTGATGAAGAGGACCTCCTTATGAACCTTCCAAAAGATCTTAGGAGGGATATAAAACGACATCTTTGTTTATCTCTTCTCATGAGGGTATGTTCTCATATGGTTTGGTCCTACTCCTGCTGGATGTCAGTTAATCTTCTTCTTGGAGCTGAACCAATTTTAGAAATATCAGCTCATCAAGTGATAAACTATTTGCATTGAGTAATCAAAAGTTAGGACGATCCATCTCAGCTGCTTTCAGTCTGCATTTGTGCTTTTTAATTCGAAAGAAAATTAGGAAATAACTGATAAAATGTAATAACTACCTGATAGATAATTGGATATCTGTGGACTATTTGAAGTGATCTGGTAATGTATTTACTTTGGTAACTCTCTTGATACCTGGTGCTGAAATCTTATTAAGCATCGTCTTCTCACATTAAAAGAACAACTTGCCTCCTGTATTTTCCCGTTATATAACGGCTGACACGTGTCACTGACATGTGGGACAGGAAGGAAAGTAAGGGATTGAGAAAACTTGGAATGGCACTGAGGGTATTATCCCATATTTCTATATTTTGACCTCTAGGCTCATAACATATATGATTAAGTAGTGGTCATAACAAAGAAAGCTCTGATATGTAGTTGCATGTCTAGAAAAGGTGATTAATCATGGTTTTGAAATAATGGAGGTATGATCTCATCAAACTTTATTAATCCTTCTTAGGCCTTGCGCACTGCCTGTGCTCAATTACTGCTCACTTGAACATGAACCATGTGTTACAGTCTATGGCAGCCCTAGGTTATGGTATGTTAGTTGAAGACTTAAAGATTAGATTTAGTTGTTCCTTAATTCTAGAGATTTGGTTTCTTAGATGTCAAGTCACCTCATCAGTATAAGATGGGATTGTACTGCCCAATAACCAATTTGATCCCAAGGTAAAGAATAACCAGTTACACGAAATGTTTCTTCTAACTACAAGCAAGAAATATATCGACTTTCTATTATCTCTTATTTTGCTGCCTTTCTGCTGTGGCTGCTGCAGTTAGCGTCGTCGCTTCAGGGTCGTCTGATCCATGCCCCTGACAAGTACACAAGTAGTTAGGACTAAATATTCTTCAATTTGCTGTGTTTCAAAAATTACCTCTATATAATGCACATCTTGCTTTAAGGTTTGTACTTACTTTTATTTAGAGTACAGAAACAAACTTGGAGCCCTGGAATTTAGTGCGGCAGAAAACTTTTTATTTGTATCCTGAATTTCACCTTATTGCTTTTGTATTCACTGTTTCCAGGTCCCGTTGTTTGAAAATATGGACGATCAGCTCTTAGATGCCATGTGTGACTGCCTAAAGCCTGTTCTATATACAGAAGGCAGCTGCATCATTCGTGAAGGGGATCCGGTAGATGAAATGCTCTTCATCATGAGAGGAAGTCTTATGAGTATGACAACAAATGGTGGGAGGACTGGTTTCTTCAACTCCGATGTTCTAAGAGGTGGAGATTTCTGCGGTGAGGAGCTCCTCACCTGGGCAATTGACCCCACATCGACATCCAGCCTGCCCAGCTCAACTAGGACAGTGAAAACAATGTCAGAAGTTGAAGCATTTGCTTTGAGGGCTGAAGACTTGAAGTTTGTGGCCACGCAGTTCCGACGACTCAACAGCAAGCAGCTCCAGCACACGTTCAGGATTTACTCACAGCACTGGAGAACCTGGGCAGCTTGTTTTATACAGGCAGCCTGGCACAGGTACTGCAGAAAGAAGATTGAAGATTCTTTACGCGAGAAGGAGAAGAGGCTGCAATTTGCGATTGTGAATGACGGCTCAGCATCTATGAGCTTCTTGGCTGCAATATATGCTTCACGTTTTGCTGGAAACATGATTCGGATTTTGAGGAGAAATGCCACGCGCAAGGGTCGGCTGCAGGAAAGAGTGCCTTCAAGGCTGTTGCAAAAGCCAGCGGAACCCAACTTTTCCATAGAATAGATTTGTACTCGTGTTTCCTCTGACAGGCAAAGGGACGTCAAATGGTTTCTGCGGATTTTACTCGCTGAGGTTGCTGCTTCCTTTGCATGGCGAGAAAGGACATATAGAGAAGATAATATCGTGATAACTTTCAGAAAACGCTATTTATGTCTCTAACGAAAAAAAAGGTAACTGTATATGTGCCTTGGATAACATTATCCGTCTGTTCAGCAATGTGGTGGTATGGTATCCAAATGTATGTAATTTAGCCCTCTTCATGTTCCTACGTTGTAAATATTCTTTTTTTTATTATTTTTGTGATGAATTGTAAATATTATGTATAGAGTAGAGCTTATAGTTTTTTGGTTTTTTTTTTAATCTACAGGAGATTATTTCTTTTGCCTTGCCGATATTCTGCGATCAGGATGGTTTATCGCTATGTGCAAATTTATCGCTTCGCTGTGCTATTGCTATCCATTGACGCTAAAGGACCATAATAATGTTCGCGGATCAGTCGTACAACAACATCGCAGTTGAGCCGCTGCTCAGCTGTGGATGCTTTTTTTTCTTAAGGCAAAGAAAGGTACGTGTCAGGACATGGCACCACCGCCACTAGTTAGCGGTACAAACTTGTGAACCGAGATCGCGACGCTGTCGCTGCTCATCAAACACGATGAGAACCGAAAGCCATGCCTCAGCCATCGCTGCTTTTATCCCAATGGCAATAGCTTAGTTTATACGGATGATTTTTAGTGTCATTTTTTTTACCGTTTGTCTCATTCATCTACGTTTGTATAATATTTCAAAAAAAGAATATAATCAGATGAGATGCCCCTCCCCCATAACTAAGAAAAATAAATAAACAGGATTAAATAGTGAGGAGTCACGTCATGAGAGATGCATCTAATCCATGAGCTGGATGCCTCGACTGCAACGTGTCCGATAGGAAACAAAAGTTTTTATCCACAAGGAGCATCTTATGCCGTTCTTTATTTAAAGACCACATCCTGTCACAAATCACAATCAGCATGAGTTCCTCGTTCCTTTTAATTGTGGTTCGACTAGTCCAAGAGAGAAAAGAAACTGGGGCCTTCAGTAGTGATTCCGTTAGTCTGTCTGATCATGTTGCATTGGCTGTCGGTAACATTTGTATTCGTGCTTTCAAAGAAAACCACGTCTTATTTTTCTGCTCCAACAAATGCTCATGTTCACATAACGATTCGATGTATTAGAATTCCGACAAATGATAAGTTAAACGACGGTAGCATTTCCTAGACTCCAGTATACAGCCAATTGTACTGCCGAGTGGCAGTATACAAAGCACTGAGTAGAGGGTGCTCTGCTCGTCACCTCTATTTAGGGGCTGTTTGGATCTAGGGGTAAAATTTTAACTCGTGTCATATCAGATATTTATAAAACTAATTACATAGAAATATGGTAATCAATGAGATAAAATTTTTTAAATATAATTAATTTATAATCAACACATATACTATAGCACAACAGTCTCAAATCATATATTACCTAGGCTTAAAAGATTTGTCTCGTCTATTAGCCTTGATCTATTAAATTAATTTCATAAATAATCAATATTTAATATTTTAAATTAATTTTTAAATATTTGATGTGACAGGGCAAAAAAAATTTGGCTGAATCCAAACACCCCCTTAATGCCACTTTCCATCCCCTTCCAGGCTCTCGCTCCTCCATTCCGTCGCACTAAGACACCAGCGGCTCATCGTCCTAGTCGTTTGCGCGCAGGTGAGCAAACTCCGCGAGCTCTACCATGTTAGTACTTCTCTGTATTATGCCCTGCTGCTTCTGTTCAAAGTTGTTCAGATGCAGCCTCCTCTGCACTTTTTGCCGGGAGTTGTAGCAATCTCTTGTTTTTAGGTAGCACGCGGTGGTCACACAAGTTTGGTACTTCAGCGCTGCAGTTCCGGGGAGACACCCCACTGCTTATTAAAAAAAAAAAGGATTTTGTTGTCGGTGAGGTTAAACAGTACTGTCCTCTGGTGTCCTCCATTATTTCTTCTGTGTTCTTGTGGGAAGGGGAGGGGGAAGGAAATCCCTGGCTCCGACGATCACGGTGGGATTCTCATGAGAAGATTAGAGGAGATCCCCGGTAGACATCTTTGGATCGTTTGGTTTAGTCGTCTTCCTGCTCCGGCTCTGCTTTGTTCTGTGTTCCGATTGCAGGATCGTTAGTAGTGCGGTACCATACTGTGCCAGTAGTTCTTCCAGGCATGGTCTACTCATTATGATTTATCAGAATCGTCCTAGAATTTGAGCGGTGGTTGGCCGATAACGATGTACAGTATGAGTTCTTCCATGAGATTTTGAGATTTCCTTGGTCCAACAAGCAAGCCTCTAGTAATTGAGACACAACAGAGGCTATGAGCCATGGCTTTTTCCTTGCTTACGTGTTCGTTTGGCCTAGACTGAACGCATAGGTGGGCAAACATGATAGAGAGAGATGATCCTTTATTTTGCTTGCTACGGTGCTGTCTGAAGAAATATTTTGTTCTTGCATCATCTGACGGCCACGTATCGTCGTGTCGTCTGAGCCAGACCCTGGGAACTTCAAAGAGCAGCAGCAGGGTCCATGGAGGGTGGAGGCGCAAGAAGCGGCTCTGCAGCAGCACGCACAAGGGGAAGTGGAGATGACGACGCCTCGCTGCCACCTTGCTGCGTCAAGGCCAAGGCAGGCGTGCCTGAATCCGAGGCCAAGTGCCACGACACCGTGGTTTCCGGGTGGTTCGCCCAACCCCGCTCGCGCTCTGGTTTGTTCGGAACTCAGACAGTTAATATGGTCTTTCCTTGGTTCTAACTGATGCATATGTGTGTGCAGGTAAAACAAGCAAAGTACAGTACTTCAACAACCCAATGTGGCCTGGTAAGTTCTCTTATTATCTCGGTCCCGGTCTAACCCAAAGTTACTAGTGTGCGCTCTGGTTTTGTGAAGAAACAGAAATATCACTGTCTTATTTGTTTCTCTTAGCATATCAAATTTCAGTTTTAGATGTAATCTTTTCTCAGCTAGAAACATCGCTCTAATCTAGTCAGGATTTTAACGAATCCTCATCTTTTCTCTTCTTATACAGGAGAGGCTCATTCGTTGAAAGTGGAGAAGATTTTGTACCAAGGCAAATCACCTTACCAGGAAGTTTTAGTTTTTGAGGTTTACACTTCAGCTGCTACTTTGTATGAACTGACCTTATTCAATCAATATTGTACTGAGCAAACTTGTCTGTCTGCAGTCTGCAACCTATGGAAATGTTCTTGTGCTTGATGGTATTGTTCAGTTGACTGACAAGGATGAATGCGCGTACCAGGAAATGGTTACTCACCTTCCACTATGCTCGATTCCATCCCCCAAAAATGTATGTTTCTTTTTTTTTTTCATGAACACTGTTAAACACTTTGATCCCCGCCTTATGCCCTCTTTTTAATCAACAAATGTACGGAGTAGGTTCATGCCTTCCGAATTAATAAGGACTTAACTAATTGATGCAGGTTTTAGTTGTTGGAGGTGGTGATGGTGGTGTACTGCGGGAAATAGCAAGACATGACTCTGTACAGAATATCGATATATGTGAGATTGATCAGCTAGTTATTGATGTAAGAGTAGTTGCTTAATTAACCTATTCTTGGTGTTGAAGTATAACAGTTTCAATGTTCTTTTCTGATTTATCTTGTCGAACTACGCAGGTCTGTAAAGACTTCTTTCCAAACTTATCTGTTGGATTTGAAGATCCCCGCGTCCGACTTCATGTTGGGGATGGTATGTTTAAAAGCTGGTACCTGTTTTTTAATTAGTATCTTCTGATGGGCTATAGGATATATTACTGCTGTTATAGCCTCTCAAACCTTGCATCATCTCTTATGGTCTTTGATTTTCAAAGCTCATAGTAGACTTGGTTTTGTTTTGCAGCTGTCGATTTCTTGAGGGAGGCTCCTGAAGGGAAGTATGATGCTATTATTGTTGATTCATCAGATCCGATTGGTATGTTTTTGCTAGCACATCATATTTCCTTATTAAAACTCTCCTGGAAACATGTTTGTTCATGATTTTTGTTCCATGCCATTCTCTACAGGGTTGTTTTTTGTTGGTTTGTTATAGAGTCCGTATCAGTATTTTCTTATTTAGTACGTGCTACATAGAAATTCAATATATATAGTCAGAAACTACTTTAGGAATCGTAGAAAGTTCCTGCCTTCCTTTCAAATATATAGACTTGAACTGGCATGTGATGAGGTCCTTTTAAAGAGAAACTAATACGATTTGTTAAGGTTTTCTTGCTTGCGTGGTACCTTGGTACATTTCTTTTTTCAAATTCATTTTCATATCATTGTTTCATTTTACAGGGCCAGCTCAGGCACTTGTGGAGAAACCATTTATTCAGGCAATTGCAAGGGCTTTAAGGCCTGGTGGTGTTCTTTGTAATCTTGCCGAGAGCATGTGGCTGCACACACATCTTATCCAGGATATGCTCTCTATCTGTCGCCAAACATTCAAGGGTACCGTCCACTATGCCTGGACAAGCGTACCAACCTATCCAAGGTACTCCATGTCTGGATCTCGGCATGAGCGCACTTTAATCTTAGTACACAAGTGCACAACGTTCTTTTCTTAAAATAGTCACGTTTTCAGAGCATGAATATGTGATTAAGAAGTTATCGAGTATTGCATTTGCTCAAAGTTTGGGAATTTTTAGTTTTTGCATGGTCTTTTGTATCTTTAGCAGCTAAGCATGCAACTATTCTGGATTTGCAGTGGCACCATTGGATTCGTGTTGTGCGCCAAAGAAGGTCCGTCAGTGAAATTCTTGACTCCTGCGAATCCAATTGAGAAACTAGAAGGAGCATCAAAAGGTGGACGTGATCTTAGATTTTACAATTCAGAGGTTTGTTCATTGCATCATTGAGATAATGTTTCTTTGTCATTCTTGTAGTGGTACTAAGTGTTTCATACCTATGATAAAAATGGTTCTGTTTTAGGATTTTTTTTTTTAGAAAATAGAGTGCATTTCAATAGTCTAGCCTCGGCATTGACAACGTCAAGAGTTGTTCATTATTACAACCTAAACCAACAGTTCACCAAACATGTTTGAGATGATCAGACAGAACGCCATCTGAACTTACTGCATATTTTAGGATAGCTGCATTCTTTTTTTGTTTGGGCAGAGGAGCTGCATATATTTTTGACACGAGTCCATATTGAAACTGTAAATTGATGCAGTGACTAAACAATAAAAAGAATCCCATGCCTTTGCCTTCATTATCTTGATACATCAATAATTTCATCCAAATAACTTCACTGATCTTCCATCTCTATGGGGTTTTGCGTGTAATAAACTTTTCACATGTAAGAAGATAGTCTTTGATCAGTGAATTTTCTTGTCTACCAGATGCATAGGGCCGCATTCGTGCTGCCGACATTTGTAAGAAGACAGCTGGAATTGTACAATACTTCTACTGAAGAGGTAAGTTTCTTTTTTATTTTTCCCATCTACTCATTAGTTCATAATGCATATTTCTATTGTATTTGCTGCATTTTGGATCTTGAAAAACTTTTGAAATTACAATTAGTGGCGACAAAAAGCATTCGATCTATAATTATCACTGGCTTTGCATGTCAAATGGTAACAGAACGGCCATTGACCTTTTCTGGGTTGAGATATTCAGGCATCACAGTAGTACATACTGAATTAGGATTTATCAGTATATTATTGACGCGATCATTTCTACTGTTGGCATCCTTAACATATCATTGTTCAACAATGTAGTGACGTTAGCAGTTCTTCTGATTCCTGCAGTAACACTAACGGCTGCTTTGGTTTCATATCATGTCAGGAGAAATCCAAAGAATCAGTTGCAGAACCTCATAAGATGAAGATACTGCCGAACAACGCCATCCTTATGGCTTCTTAGGCAGCTAGGATAGAGCCATATATAGCATATGATACTTCTCAGTCAACTGTACCGTATCCAGCTGGATTTCCTACATGCTTCGACAGGGTTTAAACTAAAAGTTTAGTGACACCACCCTAGAAGCTCAAGGACACAGTGTGGTTTAGTGAAGGATTATATACTCTCTAGTGAATAAAAAGGGAAAACTGAAATTGACAATATGCATAATGTGTTTTCTCTGTATGTAGTAGATCTAGAACGGTTGTTTGTTGTTTGAGATGTGTAACTGAACTATGTATGTGTTCCCGTATGTAGTAGATCTTGAACTTTTTTTGTGCAGTCCTATGTGAAGTTCAAGAGAATAGCTAAAAACTGTTTCCAAAATATCTGATTTTAGCTATTCTAAAGTAAAAACTCTTATAAAAACTAGACTAATCCAGGAGTTTTATCAAAAAATAATTTAATTTCCGTATCCAAAACTGCCACGTCACCACAATAAAGCTAGAAAAATTGGCTTCCATGCCATTTGCAGTTTGAAACTGACTTTTGTACATAAGCTGTTTACTCCCTAAGTTTTTTATCCGAGAATTTAAAGTTCATCTTTTAATTCACGGTATCATTTTGATCTAAACAACTAGAAATAGAACTACAAATACTTCAGAAATAACAGAGGGGATACGAGTGAAACTGTTCTATCAATGGCGAAGATACTTTGGACGTGATTGGTTAGGTGCAGCTCCCCAGTCAGGTTGGGCGCGTGCGACTTGTTCATGTGTTGCTTGCCTGCAGAGTTCTCGGCCAGGCTTGGCGCATGCAGCACGTCATGATTGGATAGCTGTCCTATCGCTAAATCCTGCATACGATGGTGCTTGGGCTGCTGCTCGGCCTGGCTCGTGGAGAACGAGATCAAAACTCGCTTCTTCTGAGCCTGGCTCATATGCTGTATATCAAAGGTTTCAAAAACCGTTCAAACGTTTTTGCTACAGTATTCAGTTATAATTTTTAGAGGAAACCGTTGGGTTTAAAAAACCGAGCCAGAACGGTTTGATCAAAACCGGTGTGGTTTTTAAAACCTTACTCACAATACGAGATAGCACGAGAGAGAAGCAAAACAATCACGCCCTTTGTGCTCAGAGGCAAAGTCTCAGACGTGGCACTCATCTTAGCTTGAATCTTCAATATATTTTTTTCCTAAATCACTATCTACCTTAAAACACATCTAGGAATATAGTAAGGTTTTCAGGAATGTAGAACCTATTAATCTTTGAATTTTGTCATTAGACATTCACTAAATTCTTTTCGTCCTGAGTACGCTACTGTTTGTGCTTATGCTCGTGCGCGCTGGCGCTGCATTTCTGCTCCGGTGAGTGTAGGTCGGTTCCCCCTATACCAGTCGTGTCGCCGTGGCGGGAAACCAAAACTGCCCCTAGGAAGAGATCAGGTCCGGTTTGTTCATCCGTATTACTGATACAAGGGTCCCAGTGTTGCGGGACCCGGATAACTGTGGAAGGGTAGAGAAACCTTCGGTGTCTGTGTTTTCGATCTCTTTGCCCGCGATTCTCCTCTCCCTCTCTCCCTGTGTCGCAGCCCCCGCCACCCCCCCCCCCCCCCCCCCTCCTGCTTCTGGTGTCTCCCGCATTAATCCCCTTCCCTTATTAGTTTCCCGTTCACTCCCTCTCTTGAGTCTGAGCTGCTCCAATCCAATCGCGCGAGCTCGCAGGCAGAGACCACCTCCCCCGGCCCCCTCTCCCCCGAAACCCTAACCCTAGGATCCCGGGCCATGGCCGGAGACGGCAGCGACGTGTTCGCGGACGAGGCGGAGCCCACGTTCACCATCGACGAGTACATGGAGGCCATTGAGGCCGAGGAGCTGGTACTCTCCGCTACCCTACCCTCCCCTCCCTCGTCCTCCCTCGTTGGATTCTAATCATTTGGTGGTGGATTCTAATCTTGTTCATGCGCTTTTTGTGCGGCGGCGGAACCCTAGGAGGCGGATTTGGTGCTGGGCGGGGACGAAGGCAAGGAGTGCACCTACGCCGGCGGCTACCGCACGCGCCAGGCCGTCTTCTCCTGCCTCACCTGCGTGCCCGCCGGTAACGCAGGCGTTTGCACCGCCTGCTGCCTGAACTGCCACGAGGGCCATGAGGTGAGCCAAGCCATTTCACTGGCCCGATGCGTTATGCCTAAAACAAGGTTTAGTTCTGTGGCTCCAGTACTAGTTCAGATCCAACTGCAGCGGTTGCGTGAGCTATAGTTGGGGCCTTATGTTAGCTGCACCCTTAGTGTGTATTTGGTACAAATGTAGAATACAGTTGCCTGCATTGGTATTAGTATGCATATTTATGGATTGCCATTTAGCGATAAACACAATACATGGTGTGTTAAGTGAAGTAGAATATATAAATTTTGTGTCAACTGTCAACTCTAAGACATATACATGTTGATTTCTTCCCAAAGTTCAATATTCATTTTGCAACAGAATCGATGAAGTAGAGCAATCATACCATGGACACATATTTGGTTAGATCTTCAAAACTATCCTGGGAAATAAATGTCTGATCAATGAAGAAGAATGGTTAGAGTGTTCAACTATCTTATATTTCTGCAATAAATCTTTTATAAATAATGAGGGAAATAACACAACCACACCACTTCCGTCAATTTTCCTAATTCTGCAGTGTATGTGCAACGCACTCTAAAGGATAAGAACTGTCATATAGGATTATGGCTTATGTTAACCCATACGTCATGGCCCCATTAATAGGGTTCACAGAATATTGTTCATTTAAGGTAATATGTTCAGTACCATAGTACATGTTGACTGGTGCATGATTGCACAATTGTAACTCATCTTTGTGATATGGTTTATTGTACCTAGTACAAACATAATACTGTAACATATGGTTGCTGAAATGATATACCGTTCCTGTGAGTTAAATTTATTTTAGGTATTCTGTGCATGGTGCAATTAGTCTATGGAGAACATGTAATGCTATTTCTTTCAGTTTTGATTGCACATTTTCCCAATTTCACTTTGGCTTACTTGACTTGCACCAAAATAACTTCGAAATTGCAGTATTATGTTTATTTATCTATTATCTGCTATCCTTTGTGATTCTCATTTCTTTTATATCTGAACCCATAACTTATACTTTGTTTTGCTTAAGGTTGTCGAACTTTGGACAAAGAGAAAGTTTCGTTGTGACTGTGGCAACTCAAAATTTGGTGGTCACCTGTGCAAACTTTGCCCTGACAAAGATTCTGAAAATACAGAAAATTCATATAATCATAACTTCAAAGGTTCCTATTGCACATGTGGTAGGCCTTATCCTGATCCAGAAGCCAAGGAGCAAATTGAAATGATACAATGTTGCATTTGTGAGGACTGGTTTCATGACAATCATATTGGTCTCAACTCCATTGAAGAGGTTTGTTATTTTCCATGATTTTCGTTAACAATATCAGATTTAATAATTGCTTTTGATGATTTCATTGATTCTCTTTTTCTTGAACACGCAATGGTCTTGTTGATCCTTTTTTTTGGTGACCTAGTTGATCCTATCCTTCTGTCTGCAATTAGCCAGTAATGACACATCCTAATACCGTTCAGGCACTTGTTTTCCTTCTTTGTTTTTAAACTTCTGTTTCTTGATTACTAGATATGTTATTTTGACAGTCTCTAGGACGAGTGTTTTATTTCTAGGCTTAGCTTTCGAGTGGTGATTTGTCTGGCCTTCTAACTTTACTTGACCAGGAGAAAAAATCACTCCATAAAGTAGCCATGCTGTTTGGTACTAGGAGCGAATCATTGATCAGCCATGCAACTAGCTTACTCATTGATTTGACTGCATGTTTGGTCACTTAGGTGGTCATTTTAGATAAACATAAGATAACTGTAGCACATTGGACAAATGTGTGATTGGTAATTTCCTTGTGCTGCAGATACCACGAGACGAGGAAGGAGAACCTCTCTATGAGGATTTCATATGCCACAAATGCTCGCCTATTTGCAGTTTCTTGAAGTTGTACCCGGATGCATTTTGGGCCTCTAGTAAGCAGAACTATGTGGCAGAAGCTGATAAAAATGGTTCAAATGTGATGGAAGGACCTTCAGACCATGATAAAAGTGAGAAACATGAAAATTGTGTCCCTGTTGATAATGTGGGCAGTGAAAAGACCTCTACAGAGGATAACTGCACAAAGAATATTACAGCTCCTGAGAAAGCACATTTGGATAGCAGTGGCAGTGGCTGCAAGCTTGGAACAGACATAAATACAGCACCAACTGATTCTGAGAAAACTATGCCGTTTTTCATGTCTAGAGGCTGGAGAGATACTCTATGCAGATGTGAGAATTGTGTTAACTTCTATGCACGACAAGGGATTGCATATCTTATTGACAAGGAAGACTCTATCTCGGAATATGAGAAGATTGGCAAACAGAAGAGGCTGAAGAATTTAGAAGAACTGGAAGGAGCTGAGACAAACTTTCTCAATTCACTTGGCCATATTGAAAAAATTGAAATCTTTAGTGGCATTAATGACATGAAGAATGCGTTACAATCCTTTGTGGTAATGCTCTCCACTTAAAATGTTTGGCAATGAATGTCCCATGCAAATTTTATGAGACTTCAAGAAAATTGTGTACCTGATGCTCCTTGCTATAACGTAAAACCACATTCTGAATACCTTGTAAACAAGTAGTAATAGTCAACTAATGTTCCCTCCATGCTTCCCTTGTGCATTGCTCATTTGTGATCGTCATATCTGCTATATCTGCCTACTTGTTTTGCGACTGTTGCCACGGTTTTTGTTTGCTCACATGTACCTATCACTTTCATTGTATTGGCTTATGTGTTATCTAGAAAAGAATGCCATTTCATTTTAGCTGCACCCTTTATTAACTCATCCTGCTTTGATAATAATTTCAGTTCTTGACATTAAGAAGATTTACCTTTGTTTTGATGTTATTCTATTGCACATTGTTTCAAGTCTATCTCTGATTAATTTGTTACTTTGATAATCTGACCAGGAATCGCATGGCTCGTCAAAACCAATCACAGCTGAAGATGTACGAGATATGTTCAAGAACCTTTCTAAGAAGAAACAGAGGTTATCTTAAACACTTCTGTTGCATCAGATCTCGTATGAGGCAATTGCTCTGCTGCTGGATAGTTCAGCACTTTTGAGTTATTGTATGCGTACAACGTTAAATGCTATAGTAGCATGAATACTGTAGTGAAATGTCAGCGTACGTGCGATCTTTGTTCTTTGAATTTGAATGCTGCTAGATGGCAAATTACATCAATACTGTAAACCTGCCGAGTTATGACATGCAATGTCTTTTGTCGTTTGAGATGTGGTGGTCTCATTTGAACCGGATGTACTAGATGCTTCAGAGAATGCTCAGCGTGGTTACTCTTGATTGCTTGGGCTGAGACGCTTCTCCCGCTGCTTGCTGCATGCCTAAGTGTTTGCTCCTAATCGGGTGGTTGCTTGCTATTCTATGGGCCCTACAAATGTGAATCAGAATCTCATTTGAAGGTGCTTATTGCAGCATTCTGAGCATCCCTTGACGATGACATCTGATGTTGCAGCACGGAAATCTTTTCACAAATCATAACAACTCTGTCTCATCCTCCTATTCACCTAGGATAGCTTTGCCATGATCTCGCAGCGATGGATGCAGACGGCCCATCTGCCGTCGTCGACGCTGGCTGCACGGGGCGCTCTCGCTTCTTTATTCCGTGGTTTCTGTTGAAGTATAAGTGGATTGCCCTCCTTTTTCCATTAGCTTAAGCTTTTGGATGAACTGGTTAGGTGTATGAAACTCAATATGGTATCAGAGCCAGAGGTCTCGAGTTCGAATCCTGGCAGAGGTAATTTTTCGCAATTTAAGTCCTCCGCTCTAATATTCCACGTTGGCTGCACGTGAGGGGGAGTGTTGAAGTATAAGTGGATTGCCCTCTTTTTCCCATCAGCTTAGTCTTTTGGGTGAACTGATTAAGTGTATGAAATTCAATAGTTTCTTAAGGCCTTTTTGTCGTTGCTCTGATACACGCACCGTTCCAGTGTGATCCATATTACATTTTATGTGGCTTGTCCTACAGAATCCCTTGTCTGAGGTAGCCCACAGTTGCTGCGGCGTTCACACCAGAACGCTCCGTCAGGCCTCTCTGATTGCCGTTCACCATGCCTTTGTTTCATTGAAGGAGGGACCAGTCTAGGAACATAGGAAGCGACAACCGAATATCTGATTAGGACGTATGTACTACTAGATGATTCTTTTTTCTTTTCTTTTCTAGTGTATAGGCCACATGAAAAAGAAAAAAGAAAAACTCTATCAGAGTGTATCCGCTTAATTGCAACCAGTACATATTTGAGCTGTACTGATGGCACGCCTCACTGTCTCAGCCTTGCAATATACTCCTTTCATGTTTAATTGACGTTGGTAGAATTAATTTTAGCTCTCCCAAGTCCCCAACGTCAACTAAATGTCTAAAAACATGGATGGAGGGAATAATTTGTACACAGGTAGTATCTATTGATAATAAATGGGATCTGGGAGTGATTTGCACAGCTGTGTTGCTAGTTGTTACTGTTGCTGCAAGAAGATAGTGAAAGAAAGAAGTAGTAGAGCCGAGCTGCAGCTGCAGCCAGCTCAAGTAAAGTGGGGGCTTTTTGTTTTTTTTTTTTTTTTTGGCCAACAAGCGAACGGTTGTTGGCAGCTTTTGGAACCAGTTATCACTCTCTATCAGAACGTACTTGATAAACTACTAAAGGAGAGATGTACAAAAAACAATGGTTATGTTATTATCATGTGGACTGCATGAGTTAATTAGTAAGAACCTGCAGATTGATCCAACGACTGATGTTATGATGTAGACCCAAACTAAACCCGGGTAAGCTGCCTCCTGATACGCATTTCTCCGTCACTTCGCTCCCTCTCTTTTGATGGTTGACCATTGTTTGACGCGCGCATGTGCAAACCTACCACCGCGCGCGACCAATATGAATGAATGATGTTAGCATGCAGTTGCTGATCATCCAGTTCTTGAACTGATGAATACCGATCGGTCAGCGCATGTCTCTAGTCAGTCGTTTCTTGTGTGTTAAAAGAAGAAGAATGATCTAGTATAATAATATACATTCTGTACATTTAACGATGGACTATGTCTACGGTCTACGTCTCTTCAAAGTAAATAACACACAAACGAATCAAAATCGAAAACTAACCCCCCCGTCCCGTTTCCGTCCCGTTTCCTATTGTTCCAGTTTAGTTAGTTGATGCAGGGGGGGCTCTCGGATAGATATTGATTTTTTTCTCCTTTGGAACTGGAACGAATAAGAAGCAACAAAATACAAAAGTACTAGTAGTAGGTCGGCATTTGTGCCAGTGGTGACAAAGGACGCACTGTCGAATACCCAGCTGCTCATCCCGGGCATTTCGTTCACGTGTCTCTGGATCGATCGATCCGTCCATCCATATATCGCGCGGTACGGTACCAACCCGACACGTAACGGTACTATATAGAACTACTAATAGTACTAGCTAGCAGTCCCAAATCGTGCGCTGCAGGCCTGGCCGGCTTCCTGACATCAGTGGAAGCTGCTTGGCCCTGACACACGGGCGTCGCCGTGGGGAGTGTTAATTAGACATATGCGTGTAACAAACGAAAAGATTAGCAAAAAAGACAAGCCAAGACGACTAAACAGACGAGGAAGGTTGCCAGATTCCGCCCGGTGCAGTAGTGAAGTACTACTAAGAGACAACAGAGTCAGCTCATCCGCCGTGATTGCAGCGGAAGCAATGCAATTTGATGCCATCGCCATTGCCATTGCAAAACATGCGCTTCGATGCACGTCTAGCTATACCGCTACTAGTAGACTGGTAGCTATATAGAGCAACAGTAATGGAAGCACGCAATACTAATCTCGCTGGCTTTCTGTCTTGTAGCCAGCCACTACGTTCGTCGGAGGCTCTGGACTCCACGTTATACTAGCAAGCTTTATTTGCTCTCTCTCCCTCTCTATATAAGAGTGACTACTCAACTGCGCTGCACGTAGATCGTCCGTGAACCAATGGATAAGAATAGAGAAGAGGAAAAATAAATGTAAGATCGTCGATCATGAGGCGGCGGTGTCAATCTGTTGGCTAGCGTCGACACACGTCCGAATGAATTCTTAAGCAACAAATCAGCTCTAGTACAGATTCATCAAGAGATGTGGCACCGCACACGCCCGGAGAAGATGGAGAGATCTTTGCCAGAGCCAGTGAGTGACCCACGTGCTGACCGGTGGGGGAAAAAAAAAGGTACGGTAACGACCGACCACGCCGGGCCGGCCGGGGACCAAGCCGGAAAGCGTGCGGTGCCGGGTGTGTTCCTTCTTCCGCCCGGGGACCCGGGTTTGCCCAGCAGCATCGGCGTCGACAAGGTGTGGAGGAGAACCGCCTCAGCCACCAGTCCACCACCACCAATCCCCGACCCGACCCCGCCATGTGCACGCTGCATGCTGTGCTAATCTTCCTTTCTCTGGGCCCCACCCACCACGCTCTCCCAACACCCGCTACGCTACGACTAGTTTGCTCGCGTTGTGTGATTATAAAAACGGCACGCAAAGGCAGGGCCGCGCCTCCTCCGATCCACGAGCCTTCTTGCTAGCCAGCCGAGACCCGATCGCACCCGGCTCCTCGCTTCCTATCCTATAGTCAGTCCATCTTACCACCGGCAGCCAGCCAGCCAGCCAGCCAGCCATGGGCAACTGCCTCAACCCGGCGTCCAAGCAGCTCGGCGCCGACACGAGGATGATGACCAAGGAGGAGGAGGAGGAGGAGGACGAGCAGCAGAGCGGCCTGTCGTCGGAGACGAAGAGTATAAGCCAGGTGCTGCAGGAGGACGAAGACGAAGCAGATCATCGGTCGGCAACGCCGGCGGAGGGGCTGAAGTTGAAGATCGTCCTGACGCGCGCCGAGCTGGAGTGGCTCATGGGGCAGCTCAAGACCGGCGAGCGGCGCCTCGAGGACGTGCTCCGGCACATGCACGCCGTCAAGGGCAGCAGCAGCGCGCGCGCCGCCGACGTCGTCAGGGACAGGGACGGAGGGTGGCGGCCGCGCCTCGAGAGCATCCTCGAGTGCCCGGAGACCTGACCGCACCTGCTAGATACGATCTGTCCGGGGTAGTGATCGAGGCAGAGCAGAGGCTTCTTTTTCTTGCTCTGTTTTTCTGTTTTGTTTGCAAGGGGATCAGCGGATGAGGATGAGTGAGTGTGAGTGGCCTTCTCTCTTAGTTACGGCAAAGTGCCCTCTCTGTTAGTGATAGTAGTAGTCCCTCTTGAGTCTTGAGTCTTGAGTCATGGGTGTGCTGCTGGTTACAGGACTTCCATGGAGTGAACTACTTACTACTCAAGAGCAGTAGTAGATCTCTCTTTGTTTCTTCTTTTTCGCTAGCTTTAATTTGCCTTTTGTCTCTGCTTTCTCTTTTGTACATATATTTAGTTAGTGGCGACACTGCTGTAATGTCCCCAGCAGGGGCTGGCTCTGGATCTGCCTTCCTCACTTTCGATTTGGTGCTGCGATCCGTAATAAGCCAGCTGGGTGACGATATATTGGAGCTCAATTGTTCAGTGTGTGCTGGAAATGTTACGTCTTTTGAAGCTGTACTATACTAGCAGTATGTGTTTTGTGTTTCTGCAGGATACTTTAGTTAGTCTTGCTGACATTCTTCTGTTAAACGTTGCATTGGCTGCTCGATTCGATCGTACGTACGAGCAGATGAAGCGGCCCTGCCCTGTTTGGTTGCGAGAGCAACATCTGTAATTCTACATTTGTGTACTGTTTTCCCAAGGTATTCTGGTGGTACAGGAGGAGAACAACTTGATGAGATGAGAGAATGAACAGGTCAAACTTGCAGTACAGCTCTGGGTAACTAAACTCGAGTTGGGTTGGGTACATGTCCGGGAAAGCTCTCCGATATGGATGAAAAGAGAGGACGTGGGAGTGCACTTTTTCAACCGCTCAGCGACGCTTTCTTCTTCTCCCCTTCCTTCCGTCTTGGGCTGCGGTGCGTTACTTCCATTGCTCTGAGTCTCTGACTAGCAGCAAGTAATCCATGACGGCGGCGTTCCATGTGATGTAGTAGCATCCAACAACCATGCAAGCGACGACCACGTCGCGGTCCTATTTTAAACTCACCAGTCACCGTATTAGCCGCCACCAGAACCAGATACGTATACGTCGCTCCGTTTCTTTTTTTTTCTTTTCAAGGAAAAATACGGCCCTCCCGTTGCTATCCGCAAGCTGCTTTGCCAAGACCACCACCACCATCGGTCAGGGTCTGCTCGACGACCTTCCGATGATGCCAGCCAGCAATTCGGGTTGGGGTGGCCGGAGTCAGCCAACGCGTACGTGTGCGAGGGGGGACGCGAGTTTTAATTTGGATAACAGCATAAAGTTGGTCAGCTATAGGTCGGATGAAGAGAGTACTGCGGACGCGTATCTCGGCTTTCCCCCTTCCAACGAGTCACCCCGCGGTTTACTTTCACATGTACTCCGATTAGGTCACAATACTTTTAAGTAAATAAAAATATCACTGAACTTAATTAGCCGTACGACTCGCTCCTGCCGCATACACGATGGCGAAAAAATCCGTAACATCTCCATGCTATAAATATGTGTATAAGGTCACAAGTATACAACATAAATAATCTGTGCTACTTGTTATAATTTTTTACCATATTTCTTCTTCTGTTTATGGTCATCTCCACCACGATCTGTACAATGGCTATAATAATATCGCTGATAAGAACTGCATAGGATATCTTAAAAAAAACTTGTCATAGTTCTAATATTAATTATAAAATGATAGCTATAGTTATTTTTGATAGCGTTGGTACAATTATATTTTTATTTTCTTTTCTTGTGAGTGAATTTTCTATACTACTAAACTCTATCTTCTCCCGCTTATGGTCATACCCACCAAAACCTGTACAACAGCTACAACAACATCGCCGATAAGAATTACGCACGATATTTTGAAGAACAATAACGTGCCACAGTTCTAATATTGATTATAGAACAATAGCTATAGTTACTTCTATAGCACATTAGTTGTAGGGCTGGTACTGTTCTATGTTTTTACAAATATCCATGATCAGATTATGTGACTTTTCGTGATGATATTATTATTAATCGGTTACTACGTATTACTAGCTAGTAGGTAGCTATACAACAGATGGATTGAAAGTGATAAAATCATTGTTGGTAATTTTGATGCACAATACTGAGAGCATATACCGTTGGTGAACAATAATTAACGTCTCGAGAATGAGCTAGGTCCAACTTGACCATAAGATGACTAGGTTTTGATTGGTCACTATGAATTATCATTTCTATGCATCGGGTGGATACTCTTTTATATTAACAAAACGACACACAAATACCACTATTTTAGTAGGTTCGGCTTTGCACAATGATGTGTATGTGTGGACAAATAAGTTTTTGCTTTTCGTGCTAGATCGAATTATTTTGCTTTTCCTGGTGTACTTTTTTTTTTTTTTACTTTCTATTGATTTTCACATATGGATAGACAAGCGTGTACTTTCAGTAAAAAAAGCTACCACTTTTAACTTTTATTTACATGTTTTCCGGAGTATAAGATTAAGTGTAGTCCTATAAAGCTATACTTCATCTTATATATGTTCCCAACATGCGTACACACGCACATATTTAAATAGAGATGTGAGTCACATAGGATGTCGTGTCAGAGTGTGAACATTTCGTTGGTGGCCTTGGTATACAAATATTATGTCGATCTGAACGCACCTGACAACTGACCCCTCTTGTATCAACTGGGTTGTGCAAATTTTGTCCAACTCCCTTTATTGATACAATATGCAGCAAGCACTAGCGAAGGTAGGGGGACTATGCCCCCCCACCCCCAAATGAAAGGGCCTAATCACTAATGGACCTCATTATACTATGTTCCTAATTATTAATGGGCCTCATTATATTATGTGGACTATAAAATTCTACGCGTCTTAGCCTCATTAGTTCTCAGGTCAAAATTATAATTTCTAAAATAGTAAATACATCATTAATGCGATGCGAAGCCAATATCATTTCGTGCCAAAAATAGGCTTATAAATTTTGAAAACCATTAAACGCTCAAGAGAGAAATCTCAACGCACATGATAACTAACTCCTCTTATTCTGGTCGTGTCATGCAAATTCTTACCAATCCAATCATCAAGTCTCTGTGCAGAATGCCTTGGTTGCTTTCGCTGCAACTGATGGTTGTTCGTCTACTCATGGAACCACCTCAATCAATCCTAGATATGTACCCCCATCCAATATGTCGTAGAGACTTTGATATTCATTCATCATTTTTAAGTTCAAAGTTCCAGCAGCGACTAGCGGCATGCAACTGAATTATATTATTCATTTCATGTAAATATTATTAGTTTCACAGTCACAAATTTGGGACAATAAAAAACCACCTAGAATAGTATTATGTTTTATGGTCGTAAATTATTTTGGATAATGGAAATAAAGTTACCTAGAACCACAAATATTATTCATTTTATTACCATTGATGAACCAACATTTTTGGTTTATACTAAATATAAAACAGTCATAATTACGGTTTCTCGAGTAGTTGATACACTTTAAGTACGATGTTTTTACATCATCATTCAACCCAAAAATAGGCCTATAAATTTTCAGGCTCCTTCAGCGTTAAATAGAGCACCAGCAACAGAAGCACTAAACAGCTTGAGATATTGGTCTCTTCCCTTTTTACTCATTGCCTCTAAGCGAGCCCCTGATCTCTTGATTTGCTACGAGAAAGGGTTTGATCTTAGTCTAGAACTTCAGATTCAGTTCCATAGGATGACTTTGTCTCTACTCAGCCCCAGTCTCAACTCTCTTGGATTTGGGTAGCGACGCAGTTGTGGCTACCGGACCCGCATGCCGCATCAACGGCAAACTGATTTGCGGGTTTGTGGCAGAATGATGCGGCATATGCCTGCTGATGTAAGATGGTTGGACTATGGACATATCTTAATTTACCGTTTACATCTAGCTTGGAGATTTCTAGTTGTAGTGTGCATGTCGTATGTTGCGTTTTTTTCCCTTTTTGTTTGAACTTAAATTCCTGAATAAATTGTTGTCGTTTCATTATTTGAGGTAAAGAACTTCCAAGGCTTCGTGCTCTGTCGTTTGTGAAAAAAAAACATAACATCCGGCCTAGATGAATAGTGTCGAGGGTCAATACAAGGGGTAATTAGCCCTAATGACCCGCGGCATTAACAACATAATTAAGGCAGGTACAATCTCCATCTCGACCGACCGTCATGTTATGTGGACATTCGACGGGCCGGATCGACAGGGAATCTCCGCCTCGCCCGACCCCCCCAGGGAGGGGTCGGATCCCCCGCAGCATATCCAGCGCGCTCGACCCTATCCACGTCAGGGTCAGGAGACCGCATCTCCGCCTCGCCCGACCCCAGGGTCGGGCGAACCACCCACCACACCGCGAGTAGGCAGGACGGTAGCAGTTGGACAATAAATGCCTGCCGCTCCCACGCCCACTGACAGAAGGAGCCATCGATTACTCGAGCAAGTAGGTGATAAATGCACATGATGTGCACCGGCCGAAGGACGCCGCTGCTGCTACAGCTCCTGCCAGAAGCTCACTTTTCACTACGATAGGACGTCTCCGAGCGACGGCCACAATGACGGTACCACTCCGTCGACCTCCAACGAAAGTCGTTCCTCCATATGGATGGGACGCCCTCGATTGACAACACTCTCCGTGCCACCGAGTCAAGAAGGCACCGTCATGCTGATGGCGTCACTCACGTTGGCGAAGCCCAACTTGGACGCACACACGACCACCGACGCGCTATGAATCCAGGACTCCCTTTTCACGATATAATAGGAGGGAGAGCCGGAGTGTGAAGGGCATCTGGAGAGGATCGGAAGAAGATCTGAACACCAGAGAGCCTTTTCGAGAAAAACAGACCACGAACACTTCTCCACGTTCACGTTTTCATCCAGAGACTTGGGAAGCCTTCCCTCTCTCGCCAGTTTGTAACCCCCCTACTACAAACAAGTCGCGAATAACACGAGCGGCTCGAAACTGGACGTAGGGCCTCGTTGTCCGAACCAGTATAATTTCTTGTGTCGTCTCGAGAACCATCGGAACCCCAAAACGCACATGCCATGATAAAATTACTAGTCGGTGGTAACGAACACCGACAAATAGCTAGTAAAGCTGTCCGTTTGGAACGTTGGAGGGAGACAAGCATGCCTTATTAGTGTGATTAGACCAAATTCATACTAAGTAGCTAAGGGTCTCTTTGTTTGCATTAGAGATTCTCAATGCAACTTTGCATTAGAGGTTCTCAATGTTTGGATATGAGAAGTTGTAAAGGAAAAAGTTGATGTCGGTTTGTTTGCTAAGCTTTTAATACTACCTTTTTTCATGTTTGTGTACGCTAAAAGTTTGGAATGTACTCTTCTATATTGATAGCGTTCGTGTGTGTCTTATACATGGGCATTTGTGGTATTCAAAAAGACATAATTTAATAGGTCTGTCTTCAACTAAGTTGATTGAGATTTTACAAATTCATCGATCACTTTTCAACTGTTAGGATGGCTTTCAAGATTCGTGCAAGACCCTTCTTCTTCACCCCCTGGCCCTACCACCTCCTGAGGCTGGAACTTCGCCCACCGTTGCCTCTTCTATCTTGCTGGCGCCAGTGAGGCCCGAATCTCCGCATGTTGGATCCTTTTAATGTAATTCGACAAAGTTAAATACCACCAAACCTAAGTATCCTTAAATTTTAAATGAATGATTGATTTGAACAAAATCAATTAACTGATCGAAAGTAAGCTCTAATTAAATTTGCAAGCAATAAATTCAAAAATACAACGCCTCCCTTAGCCTGCAGCCCCTTCCTCTCTCGGCTCAGCCGGCACGGCCCACTCCCCCACCTCCTCCTTCCTTGCGTTGGCAAGCCAGGAATAGGCAGCAAGGTTGCACCACGCTCTCTCCCTTTCCCCTCTCGGCTGTCGGCTGGCCTCTCCATAACGCCATCTCTTGATGCCTGCTACCCATCTGGGAATTTGGCCCATCGGAGCCGCTCCGCGCTCAAGCACGCGCTGGCTAGTACTCCCTCCGTTCTTTTTTATGTGCCGTCGTTGATTTTAACCAATAACTATTCGTTTTATTAAAAAATTATGAGAAATATCAAATATTTTACTAGGATTTAATTTATTAAAAGATTTTTATGTAGCACTCCGTTCCGTCATCGGGTAAAAGAGGGGTTAAATCAAACTAAATCAAATTCGCAAAAGGAAAATGTCAAGATTAAATAAAATAGCTAACAAAAGTTTTGGGTAATTTGCAAAAAGGAATTTAAATTATCTCATTAAGTCCAAGAAACAATTTAAATGCTTGCAAGAAAATCCTCTCAAATAAAAAGCTAGTCAAATGAAGTCTGTTAGTTTGAAACTTTAAACTTTCTATTCAAACTTTACTCAAAATCTATTGGAATCCAGTGTTTTGGACTTGTGTTGAATTCATTTGAATACTGGGGGGCTAGTCTGCAAAACTTCCTGGCCGGCCGGCCCACTGCCAGCGGCCCATGGGCCAGCCACCCCCGCTCTCTCCTGTTTTTCCTCCTCCTCGCGCGCGCGCGCGCGCTCCCTTCCACGCCCGACCGCGGCAGAAGGATTGCGCCACCTGCCGCGCGCGAGCTGCGCAGCGCGCATGCGTGGCGAGCGCGCGAGCCCGCCCCCGACGCGCACGAGGAGCACCTCGGCTACTCCGTTTCTTTTCTCCCCGACTCCGTCTCTCTCTCGGCTTCTCTGTTTCTCCGCCATAGCCGAAGCACTGCGCCGCCGCGCCCTGCCGCCGTTCACCGCACTCAACCAACCATTCACCGTTTCCTTCCGCAAATCAACGCGCCCGACGCTACTCTACACTCCCAAATACGGTCATCCCACATTCTCACCAAGAATCGTCGGAATTTGGAAGCGCCACCCCCGGTAACCGCCACCGAAGAGCCGCCACCGGTGAGAACCCCCTAGCGCCCAAATTCGATCAAATTTTCTTTGCCATTCGTGATCCCCATCGCTCGGAGAAGCTCACTCAATCGACATTTCTCCAAGATAGAACTTCCCTCGTCGGAATTTTGGAGCGCCGCCGTCGGAACTCGCCGCCAGAGGACCCGCTCCGGTGAGGACCATCTCGCGCTTCACGATTGATCCAAACTTCTTGTCATTTAAGGTCCCCGTAGCATGGTGAAGCTCTCACCGCCATCCATTTTCTAGGACAAGGCTTCCCTCGCCGGATTGAGCGCCGCCGCCGCCATTGCTCCTCGGCCGAAGGTGGTCGTCCGGTGAAACCCGTGCTACGGTGAGAACTAGACCGATTCCATCATCCCCTAGCTTCACCGCGCCGTGGCGAATCTCTCTGACATGGTGTCGCCACCGGACTTTCATCGGAGCGCCGCCGCGCCATCGCCGGACCCGGCCGAGCGCCGCCCCTCGTCGCCGCCGCAATGCCTTGACCGTCGGTGACCATTAGCCAGCGAGATGGATTCCCCGCGTCGAGCTCTTGCCGCCGGTGTGCTCGCCGCCGACCGCCGTCGCCGGTAGCTCCGGCGCACGCCGCCGGTCGGGCTAGGGCAGAGCCCTGGCTAGGGTTTCGGCCCTTTTCCTTTTGCTATTGTGCAAAAATTCCATTAATTCGGCTGGAAACTTCAATAAAGCATAGGAAATTATTTCTAGCTCCAAAAATCATAAGTCCAAATGTTTTGGGACCAGGGAAAATTGTAGTTTTTAGTAAAAATATAAAATCTCATTGTGTAAAATTATTAATTTTGGGGAATTATTTAATTAATCATAAAAGGATAAAACCCTAATTAATTAATTGCAACTATTAAAAATTTGGGAATAATTTGTATAACCCTAGCTCAACCCTGGCTACTCATTTGTGTTGCGATAGCATTGCTTAGGATTGTTTGGGTACCTTTTTAGGTCAGTACTTTGGTTAGGTCAAAAATCAAAAGCGACTCGACAAAAACCCTAATTACCCTAATTCACTAGCGACTTTTGCAGTCAGCCTGAAATTGTTATCTATTAATGACACCTTTGTAATTGCATCATGTAGACGCCGACGTGAACGAAGTAGCTGCCGAAGCGGACCCCGCTTTCTCTGAAGACACCACCGTCGCCGACCCAGAAGACTATCCACAAGGCAAGCCCCGGTGCACTACCGTTTCTAAACTTTCTTTTTACAACATGTGCTGTGGTTCATGTGATGTGCATTTAGGTAAATAGGAGTTGAATGAAACCCTAGATGCATATGTTTTCAGTAGTACCCAGCTTGGAATATTGGTACAGGTAGCTCGATGTAGCTGCTATGCTTAGGTCTACTCTTCGGTAGAAGTCGAGCAGATTGGACCCTGCTCGCGATATGATAGGAATTGATTGAAATCCCCACCTTACTGCAGAACTATTTGTTTAGTCAAGGTTTAAATGGGAAGAAATCGGGGTCAGGCAGAGAGTGTTAGGAAAGCAACAGACCGGGGTTCTGTGTGCTGTAGCTCTGTCTGATCCGTGGGGCACAGTTGATTGAGTATTGAACGTACTGTTCACATGCTGGAACTATGGGAACCAGTAAACCTAGGTAGCCTAGAGAAGGCAAAGCTGAACCTACCTTACGGTGTCTGATTGACGGCGGTCTGGGGTGGACAGTGTGTGAACTCCACAGGCACCGTCCGGGACGGGTGATCTGGTGGGACGCGGCACTGTTAAGGTAGCGTAAGAGGGAATTAGCTTTGCTAGATCTGGAGCGAACGGTTGCCACGTGCGGTCCGGGACGCGCACGTGTCGTGTGACCAGGTTAACCCTGCAGGTGTAAAACGTTTCGAACCGCTGACACTCTCAGTCTAGAGTCTACTCAATCTCTCTGTCGCATACGATAATAAGTGAACAAAAAGTGAGATTATGATTATGATTGAAATGCTTGTATTGATTAATGTTTGTCAACTTGATTGCTTAGTTACAGTGCCTACTAAAGTTTATTTTTCTCAAACTTAATTTGAGCTAAAACTTGAAAGTAGGAATTAAATTAGTTAAGCGTGTCTTTCGCAATTAACCCTACCCTGTGTCAGCCGAGCATGTCTAGGTGTCGGCTGTAGACAGCCTGTTGACGGGTTAGTCTTGCTGAGCTTCTTAGAAGCTCACGCTTTGCGACTTGTGGTTTTCAGGAGTTTTCGATGCGACCGGTGGTTTTGGTGGCCAGCAGTGGGAGGAGTCGTCTCCGGGTTGGGGTAGTTTTCAGTGGGAGCCGCTCGATTAGTTGCTGCTTTGTGTGTGGCTAGTAGTAAGGCGCCGTTGGGCAAGGCCCTTGCTTTTGCTTAGAGTCAGAGTCGGAGTCTGTATCCCTTTACCTTCCGTTTCCGCTTGTAAGACTTAATCGTTTCCGCTGTTTATGAAAACTGTTCCTGTGGAACTAAACTCTGTAATATCACTCATGTAACACTTTACTTCTGTCTGAAATCTGTGCTTTTTAATGCCTGTGTTGTACCCTGTGAACGTTCGCTTCGACGAACGTCGCCCAGAATGGATCCCGGGAGGAGGATCTCCCCTGTTTCAGGGGCGGTCCGCCACAGCTGGTATCAGAGCCATTCTGGGATGGGTACGACCTTTTTCAGGGCATATTTTCGAAAATTGCGTGCGAGTGAGGTACGCGCCCTATTAGTTAATAGGTTATCAGGTGGCAAGCTAACCTAGTGTAGGGTCTAACAAAACCCAGTTAGATTTAATTTTCTGTAACGACGCACCTACGCTAAGGTAAGCGAGGTAAGGTACGCCGCTCGACTGCGGTGAAAGGTCGAGAAACCCCTGTTGCATCAGCAACAGTAGCGTTCCGTACCGTGGTGGTATGGAAGGAGGTATTAGGTTCGCTGTAACCTAGTACACCCCCTTGCCGTTTAGGGAGAGAAGCGGACCTCTACCGTACGAGGTGTGGGTTACGGACCTGTTGCGAATGCAGACCTTCGCAACAGTGGTGTCTTGTGTCTGTGGTACACAAGAGATGAGTTTGTTCTTCGTGACTTAGGTCTCGCGGAACACTCTCATACCTCCGCTGCCTGAGGAAAAGTGCAGTCTGTTCGCCGCGCAGGGAAGGTCGGACACGTGACCCCGTACGTGGCCTACTCGGGGCGACCCATATGGCAATGATATGGGTTGTTGTTTTTACTGTTAATATTATATTATGCAACTGCCTGTGGTGTGTTTTCTGCAGGTACGCTAACTGTTGCGTAAGCGCGTGTAGACACGACTGACTTGAGAGATCGATCCTGCCACCGACTTAACGTATTAGGTTTTGTTTTTGTGAGGACGTATAGGTCGATAAAGGACTGCATTGCATGGTAAAAATCGAAGAGTCACACAAATGGTAAACTGCTGAATCTTAAACCAAAACACGTTAAAATCCTTCAAACTTATACTAAAGCTATTCAAGATCAAAACTTCCATCAGCAACAGTTGTAACCATCGTAACATTGATTCCGGGGTGTAGTCCACCCTTGCACCCAAATTGTGATCCATTCCTTTTACCAGAAGTCGCATGCCTGCTTGACTTAGGTATCGACATGTGACTTCCGTGAAGTAAATCCTTCTCCATCCTTGTATCTGCAGATGTCGGGCAACTCGGTTGACAATGGTTCGGGGAACTATGGGGCTGAGCACTCCACCCCTGCTCGGATGACTCAAGAGTCAGGGCGCAGGGGATTTGTCCAGTTGCTCAACCAAACCCTACAGTCGCTAGGCTATGAAGAAACTCCTTGGTTCCGGGTCCGGAAGTTCAAACAGCATGGCCTACCCCGCAGCTCAGCCGAAACTACACTGCCCGCTCATCCTCACCGAGCCAATGGAGAAATCTGGACCACCACTGGAGTTGGGACGGACGAGACGGAGGCCATTGAAGCCGCAGCTCTCCAGGCTCTATTAAGGCTATGTGAGGGACATTTAGCCGATCTGACAGATCAGCCAGCGGCCCTGTTTCCGATACGGGACCAGGTTGATGATGTCTGGCGTCGGAACGTCAAGAATGCAATTGCCAAGACTCTCCAGGGAGAGAAAGATCACGTGACCCCACTGTTCAAGTTGAGCGTAGCGCTACTTAACTTGTATGAGGACACAGTGATGGCAGCCCAATATGACCGCCAGGCTCTGGGACGAGCTCACAAGGAGCTAGCACGAATCCCAGACGAAATGGGAGGCATAGGGAGCAGCAGCAATGAACCGTGTGTTCGCTGCGATGCCCGGGCGCAACGCATTGCCGAACTCGAGCATCTTGCTACAGCTAGGCTTAACCTGTTGCAGGCCAGGAATGATGACTGCCAGGCCCTGCTGGAGCAGATCCACCAGTTGGAGATTTCTCGAGATGAGGCTCTGCAAATAGTCGAAAACCTCGTTCATGAGAATCACCACCTGCAGCACCACATTGCTGGACTCTTAGAGGCACAGCAACAGCAGCATCCACCACCAGCCGGCGAGGACGCGTCTGAGTCAGGAGTGTCTGACCCAGATGTAACCTACCATGAGTCCGATGAGGGGCAAGGCAGTGGAGATGACGCCAACCCCTAGGACCGCGACTTGTAGGCTCGCTGACTGGTAACGAGTGTTAGTTGTGTAGCCGAATGGTGTCTGGTTGGTAGTAGTATGTTTCGATTGTATCCCTTAGATGTGGTTTACCATGGTAGCACTATGTTTTAGTCTGATGTAATTCGGAAGTGCATGACAATGCGGGTTGTAATGTGGGTACCGATGTATTGTCATGATTTTGGGAATGAACGCAGTTGTTTTTTATGTGCATACTATGTGTGTTACATATGTACATTCCTGGTGTACCATGGTATATGTATATTGGACGACCACACTAACGGAACCATCGATGTATGAATGGCAGCATGGTGCGAAGCGAGGCTGGAAGCTCACGTGGTGGGGAGGAGCAGAACCCGCCGCCCCCACCAGGTGCACCCACTCTCGCAGAAGCGATGGCAGCCATGATGCAGAACTCCATACAGCAAGGAGAAATGCTGAGGGCCCTTCTGGAAGACCACAACCAGAACCGGGAACGCCGTGGTCAGCGTGAGAACAGCTCCTACTCGGACTTCATGGCGACCCATCCGCCCGAGTTCAAGGACGCTAGGGAACCGCTGGATGCAGACAATTGGATCCGTGCCATCGAGGCCAAATTTGGGCTCATTCGGTGCACTGACCACCAGAAGACCTTGTTCGCGGCCCAGATGCTGTATGGGCACGCAGGCGCATGGTGGGCCAACTACGTCGCCACTCTTCCACCGGGTACGGCAGTACCGTGGGAGCAGTTCAAAGAAGCTTTCCGCGCCCATCATATTCCTGCTGGGCTGATGCAGCGAAAGGCCAAGGAGTTCATGGCCTTAACTCAGGGAAACCGCTCCGTCCACGAGTACTCCAGGGCATTTAATCAGTTGTCACTCTATGCTCCGGAGCAGGTCGACACGGACGCCAAGCGTAAGAGCCGTTTCATGGGAGGGCTGGATGTTACACTTCAGTCCCGCATGGCTCTAAACCAAGGCGGTACCTTCACTGAGTTCGTGAGCAACACTCTGATTGCAGAAGAGTACCTCGAGAAAGAGCAGCGCGAGAAGAAGCGAAGCGGTGGTGGCCCCTCCAACGCGCCACCCCCGAAGTATCGCTTGGTCTATATTGCGCCGGATGGAAGGAGGTACGGGTCCGTTCCTCCGTCGGGACCGTCCTTCCGTCCACCGCAGCAGCAGTACCGACCCCCGCGTTACCAGCAGCAAGGCGGAAACCGCGCACCGCCACCCCCACCGCAGCAGAATCGGGACGCCCGTCCACCTCAACAGGGCAACCGACCTGGACTCGGAGCTCCATGTTTCACTTGTGGACTCCCGGGTCACTTCGCTCGTGAGTGTCCTACCCGCAGGCAGCAGGGTAACCCGGGTCGTCAACAGGGCTCGGGGCAGGACCAATCCAGGGGGCAGAGGGCAGCCAGATCGGGTCGGGTGAACTATACCACGACCGAAGACATTGCCGAGGGTGAACCAGTGCTGGCGGGTATGTTTTCACTCTCTGGTCACACCGCATTCGTTCTGTTCGATTCTGGTGCCTCTCACAATTTCATTAGTCGAAACTTTATTGAGGGAAAATATTTCAACACTATTCTCCTAAATCCACCTTTTCTCATAAAATCACCGGGGGGTTGTATCATATCACGACATGGGTTAAAAGAAACACCACTAAATTTAGGCGGACGCTCCTACCCTACTTCCTTCATCATCCTTGACAACCAGGGCATCGACATCATTATTGGGATGATGTGGATGAAACACCACCAAGCCATCCTTGACATAGCCAATCGAGTAATCCACCTAACCTCACCACTCCGCGGCTCCGTATCCTTAAGGTTAGACCACCCCAGATCCACTTCTGCTCGAGTCTATCATGCCGTGGGAAAAAGTTTAGAGGAGATTCCGGTGGTGAAGGAGTTTCCGGATGTGTTTCCAGAAGATCTACCAGGGTTACCCCCAGATCGGGATGTGGAATTCAGGATTGACCTACAGCCAGGTACGGCACCAATTTCTCGTAGACCATACAAAATGGCGCCAAAAGAACTGGCTGAGTTGAAGGTGCAGCTAAAGGAGCTGTTTGGACAAGGGTTTTATACAACCCAGTTCTTCTCCATGGGGATGTCCGGCATTATTTGTGAAAAAGAAGGACCAATCCCTGCGATTGTGTGTTGATTACCGCCCCTTGAATGCGGTCACAATCAAAAATAAATATCCACTACCCCGCATCGACATCTTATTTGATCAGTTGGCTGGAGCTAAAGTCTTCTCTAAGATAGACCTTCGATCAGGCTATCACCAGATTAAAATTCGACCAGAGGATGTTCCAAAAACAGCATTCTCTACAAGATATGGCCTGTATGAATACTTGGTGATGTCCTTCGGACTCACCAATGCACCAGCCCACTTTATGTACCTCATGAACTCTGTCTTCATGCCGGAGCTAGACAAATTTGTTGTCGTGTTCATCGATGACATTCTAATCTATTCCAAGACCGCAGAAGACCACTCCGAACATCTCAGAACGGTCTTGCAGAGGCTGAGGGATCACAAGCTGTATTCCAAATTCAGCAAGTGTGAGTTCTGGATTGATCACGTCCAATTCTTGGGACATGTGGTCTCCTCCGAAGGCATTGCAGTTGACCCAGGAAAAATACAAATTATTCTTGAATGGGAAGCACCCACCTCAGTCCATAAGGTACGCAGTTTCCTCGGGATGGCAGGATATTACCGTCAGTTCATTCCAAGCTTCTCAAGGATAGCTAAACCAATCACTGAGCTGCTCAAGAAGGGCAACCAGTTCAGGTGGACCGACAGCTGTGAGAAAGCCTTCCAAACTCTGAAGAAGCATTTAACGACAGCCCCAGTGCTAGCGCAGCCAGATCTGAGCAAGCCATTTGATGTGTACTGTGATGCATCTGGTATTGGTCTTGGCTGTGTATTAATGCAAGAGGGTCGAGTGATCGCTTATGCTTCCAGGCAACTCCGTAAGCATGAGCAGAATTATCCGACTCACGACTTGGAGCTAGCAGCAGTCGTACTGGCACTAAAGGTGTGGAGACACTATTTATTGGGGAATTTGGTGCATCTGTACACCGATCATAAGAGTCTGAAGTATATCTTCACTCAAAATGAGCTCAACATGAGACAAAGAAGATGGCTTGAGCTGATTAAGGACTACGAGTTGGAAATTCATTATCATCCTGGTAAGGCCAATGTTGTGGCAGATGCTTTGAGCAGGCATGCTCACTGCCATTACCTAGACCAGGGGATTTCCACAGGAGAAGAAGAAGTAGCCTTACGAGTTCTACCTCATGGATCATTATATAATCTTGCTTTAATCCCAACCATTAAGGATGAGGTAGCAAGCGCTCAACAAGCAGACGATGGGATGAAGAACATCAGACTCAGGTTAAAAGACAAAAAGATGCAGTGTTTTTGGGAGGATAAAGACGGGGTGTTATGGTTTAAGGACAGGTTGGTAGTTCCAAAGAATCTTAAGCTACGAAAGAAGATTATGGACGAGGCTCATCTGTCAAAATATTCCATTCACCCCGGTAGCAATAAAATGTATCAAGACTTGAGGAAGAAATTTTGGTGGACAAGAATGAAGAGGGAGATTGCCAAGTATGTGGCAGAGTGTGACACTTGCAGAAAAGTCAAGGCAGATCATTTGAAAAAGCCCGGACTTCTGCAACCTTTGAGTGTTCCTGCTTGGAAATGGGAGGATCTGAGCATGGACTTCATAGTTGGGTTACCCATGACCACTCGACGCCACAACTCCATTTGGGTAATTGTGGACCGTCTCACAAAGTCCGCTCACTTCATACCCGTGAACACCAATTATCGAATGAAGAAGTATGCAGAGTTGTACATCGCCCGAGTCGTCAGTCAACACGGAGTGCCAAAGACCCTTATCTCCGATAGGGGAGCCCAGTTTGTTGCCAGATTTTGGAAGCAACTACATGCGGCTTTGGGTACCAAGCTGATAAGGAGTTCAGCGTACCATCCCCAGACTGACGGACAGACTGAGAGGGTCAATCAAATTTTAGAAGACATGTTGCGAGCCTCAGTGCTAAATCATGGCGGGAATTGGGATGAGTACTTACCCCTGACCGAATTTGCTTACAACAACAGCTACCAGGGAAGTATTCAGATGTCACCCTTCGAGGCATTGTATGGTCGGAGCTGTAGAACTCCGTTGAACTGGTCCGAGTCAGGTGAGAGGGTACTACTTGGACCAGACATAGTTCAACAAGCAGAAGAGAAAGTAAGGTCCATCCGATCTAACTTGAAGGCCGCCCAATCCCGACAGAAAAGTTATGCAGACAAGAGGCGACGGCCCCTAAACTTCGAGGTGGGTGATTCGGTGTATTTACGGGTCTCGCCTACCAAAGGCGTACAACGATTTGGGGCGAAGGGCAAACTGGCTCCGAGATACATTGGTCCGTTTTCCATCTTGGAGAAGTGTGGACCAGTAGCGTACAAGCTAGAATTGCCGACTCACTTATCAGGGCTGCACAATGATTTTCACGTGTCGCAACTGAAGAAGTGCTTAAAAGCCCCGTCAGACAAAACCGTACCAGAAGTAGAAGGGTTACAACCGGATCTGACTTACTCGGAGAAGCCCATCAAGATACTCGACGAGAAAGATCGAGTCACCAGAACCCGAACCATCAAATTTTATAAGGTGCAGTGGAGCAATCACACGGAGGAAGAAGCCACGTGGGAATCCGAAGAATTTCTCCGCGCACATCACCCCGACGTCCTTTCACCATCACTAGGTACCACCAATTTATCCCACCCTGTTTCTAAATCTCGGGACGAGATTTCTTTTAGGGGGGAGGGTTGTAGCACTCCGTTCCGTCATCGGGTAAAAGAGGGGTTAAATCAAACTAAATCAAATTCGCAAAAGGAAAATGTCAAGATTAAATAAAATAGCTAACAAAAGTTTTGGGTAATTTGCAAAAAGGAATTTAAATTATCTCATTAAGTCCAAGAAACAATTTAAATGCTTGCAAGAAAATCCTCTCAAATAAAAAGCTAGTCAAATGAAGTCTGTTAGTTTGAAACTTTAAACTTTCTATTCAAACTTTACTCAAAATCTATTGGAATCCAGTGTTTTGGACTTGTGTTGAATTCATTTGAATACTGGGGGGCTAGTCTGCAAAACTTCCTGGCCGGCCGGCCCACTGCCAGCGGCCCATGGGCCAGCCACCCCCGCTCTCTCCTGTTTTTCCTCCTCCTCGCGCGCGCGCGCGCGCGCTCCCTTCCACGCCCGACCGCGGCAGAAGGATTGCGCCACCTGCCGCGCGCGAGCTGCGCAGCGCGCATGCGTGGCGAGCGCGCGAGCCCGCCCCCGACGCGCACGAGGAGCACCTCGGCTACTCCGTTTCTTTTCTCCCCGACTCCGTCTCTCTCTCGGCTTCTCTGTTTCTCCGCCATAGCCGAAGCACTGCGCCGCCGCGCCCTGCCGCCGTTCACCGCACTCAACCAACCATTCACCGTTTCCTTCCGCAAATCAACGCGCCAGACGCTACTCTACACTCCCAAATACGGTCATCCCACATTCTCACCAAGAATCGTCGGAATTTGGAAGCGCCACCCCCGGTAACCGCCACCGAAGAGCCGCCACCGGTGAGAACCCCCTAGCGCCCAAATTCGATCAAATTTTCTTTGCCATTCGTGATCCCCATCGCTCGGGAGAAGCTCACTCAATCGACATTTCTCCAAGATAGAACTTCCCTCGTCGGAATTTTGGAGCGCCGCCGTCGGAACTCGCCGCCAGAGGACCCGCTCCGGTGAGGACCATCTCGCGCTTCACGATTGATCCAAACTTCTTGTCATTTAAGGTCCCCCGTAGCATGGTGAAGCTCTCACCGCCATCCATTTTCTAGGACAAGGCTTCCCTCGCCGGATTGAGCGCCGCCGCCGCCATTGCTCCTCGGCCGAAGGTGGTCGTCCGGTGAAACCCGTGCTACGGTGAGAACTAGACCGATTCCATCATCCCCTAGCTTCACCGCGCCGTGGCGAATCTCTCTGACATGGTGTCGCCACCGGACTTTCATCGGAGCGCCGCCGCGCCATCGCCGGACCCGGCCGAGCGCCGCCCCTCGTCGCCGCCGCAATGCCTTGACCGTCGGTGACCATTAGCCAGCGAGATGGATTCCCCGCGTCGAGCTCTTGCCGCCGGTGTGCTCGCCGCCGACCGCCGTCGCCGGTAGCTCCGGCGCACGCCGCCGGTCGGGCTAGGGCAGAGCCCTGGCTAGGGTTTCGGCCCTTTTCCTTTTGCTATTGTGCAAAAATTCCATTAATTCGGCTGGAAACTTCAATAAAGCATAGGAAATTATTTCTAGCTCCAAAATCATAAGTCCAAATGTTTTGGGACCAGGGAAAATTGTAGTTTTTAGTAAAAATATAAAATCTCATTGTGTAAAATTATTAATTTTGGGGAATTATTTAATTAATCATAAAAGGATAAAACCCTAATTAATTAATTGCAACTATTAAAAATTTGGGAATAATTTGTATAACCCTAGCTCAACCCTGGCTACTCATTTGTGTTGCGATAGCATTGCTTAGGATTGTTTGGGTACCTTTTTAGGTCAGTACTTTGGTTAGGTCAAAAATCAAAAGCGACTCGACAAAAACCCTAATTACCCTAATTCACTAGCGACTTTTGCAGTCAGCCTGAAATTGTTATCTATTAATGACACCTTTGTAATTGCATCATGTAGACGCCGACGTGAACGAAGTAGCTGCCGAAGCGGACCCCGCTTTCTCTGAAGACACCACCGTCGCCGACCCAGAAGACTATCCACAAGGCAAGCCCCGGTGCACTACCGTTTCTAAACTTTCTTTTTACAACATGTGCTGTGGTTCATGTGATGTGCATTTAGGTAAATAGGAGTTGAATGAAACCCTAGATGCATATGTTTTCAGTAGTACCCAGCTTGGAATATTGGTACAGGTAGCTCGATGTAGCTGCTATGCTTAGGTCTACTCTTCGGTAGAAGTCGAGCAGATTGGACCCTGCTCGCGATATGATAGGAATTGATTGAAATCCCCACCTTTACTGCAGAACTATTTGTTTAGTCAAGGTTTAAATGGGAAGAAATCGGGGTCAGGCAGAGAGTGTTAGGAAAGCAACAGACCGGGGTTCTGTGTGCTGTAGCTCTGTCTGATCCGTGGGGCACAGTTGATTGAGTATTGAACGTACTGTTCACATGCTGGAACTATGGGAACCAGTAAACCTAGGTAGCCTAGAGAAGGCAAAGCTGAACCTACCTTACGGTGTCTGATTGACGGCGGTCTGGGGTGGACAGTGTGTGAACTCCACAGGCACCGTCCGGGACGGGTGATCTGGTTGGGACGCGGCACTGTTAAGGTAGCGTAAGAGGGAATTAGCTTTGCTAGATCTGGAGCGAACGGTTGCCACGTGCGGTCCGGGACGCGCACGTGTCGTGTGACCAGGTTAACCCTGCAGGTGTAAAACGTTTCGAACCGCTGACACTCTCAGTCTAGAGTCTACTCAATCTCTCTGTCGCATACGATAATAAGTGAACAAAAAAGTGAGATTATGATTATGATTGAAATGCTTGTATTGATTAATGTTTGTCAACTTGATTGCTTAGTTACAGTGCCTACTAAAGTTTATTTTTCTCAAACTTAATTTGAGCTAAAACTTGAAAGTAGGAATTAAATTAGTTAAGCGTGTCTTTCGCAATTAACCCTACCCTGTGTCAGCCGAGCATGTCTAGGTGTCGGCTGTAGACAGCCTGTTGACGGGTTAGTCTTGCTGAGCTTCTTAGAAGCTCACGCTTTTGCGACTTGTGGTTTTCAGGAGTTTTCGATGCGACCGGTGGTTTTGGTGGCCAGCAGTGGGAGGAGTCGTCTCCGGGTTGGGGTAGTTTTCAGTGGGAGCCGCTCGATTAGTTGCTGCTTTGTGTGTGGCTAGTAGTAAGGCGCCGTTGGGCAAGGCCCTTGCTTTTGCTTAGAGTCAGAGTCGGAGTCTGTATCCCTTTACCTTCCGTTTCCGCTTGTAAGACTTAATCGTTTCCGCTGTTTATGAAAACTGTTTCCTGTGGAACTAAACTCTGTAATATCACTCATGTAACACTTTACTTCTGTCTGAAATCTGTGCTTTTTAATGCCTGTGTTGTACCCTGTGAACGTTCGCTTCGACGAACGTCGCCCAGAATGGATCCCGGGAGGAGGATCTCCCCTGTTTCAGGGGCGGTCCGCCACATTTTAATCTTAATTTTTAATTTTATATATTTAAACTAATTTTTTAAATAAGATAAATGATTAAAATTTTTAATCAAAATTAATAATGACAAGTAAAAAAGAACGAATGAAGTAACACACGGCCTTTTCTCTTAGTTGCTTTGATCAAGTCAGTAGTATTTGACGCATGCATAACCTGCGGAGCGCGCGACAGTTTCGCGTCGTGCGCACGCCCGAAGTCAGGCCACTGCCATGAGTAGAGTCCTTTTATATTCGGCAATGAAAAAAACTGAAAAACTGCTCGGTTCTCGCAGCACCAAAACCCACTGTGTTCAAGTGTTTCGCGTGGAGTGTGTTCCAGAGTTCTCGCCGCCACTCCGCCGTCGCTGGCAACGAGCACTGCCGCCGCGCCATACCCATCCCCGTCGCCGGCGCACCTCAGAGGTCCTCTGCCCCGTCCACCTTGCCGGTGAGCATCTCCGTGCGCTCCCCCTGCTTTTCCCTCTCTCTCTTTGGCTTATCTCTTACTCGTCGAGCCTCGCCGTGCAGCGCCGCCGCCGGACGCCTTTGCTGTGGTCGCCGACGCCTCTCCGGGCCTCTTCCGCCGGTGAAACCTCCCTAGGTGAGCTCTATATCTCCCTACACCTATTCGCGGCCACCTGCTCCCCTACTACTCCGCGGCGCTGCTCTAACCAATAACCATCCCGCTTAACTCGGCGGAGCATCTGACTAGTTTTATCCATCGGACCGAACTCCAACCGCATTTGCGGTCGATGTGACGAAATCCGCTACGCTCTCTCTTCCATTGCAACCTAGTATCTTGTAATTGTTTGAGCTCATTTCCCATTTTATTTCGAATTGTTCATGTATGGTTGTCGTTTATCCTTTTTTCCTTAGGGAAAAGGAGAGCTGAAGCATTCCAGCGGCATGGAGGCCCCGGCGTTTCTACTGTTCTGCCTCCTTGTCCCCGCTTCACTACGTTTCCGCTGCCCGAACCGGTGGCACGGAAGACGGAATGGAGCGTTGGGGGTATACCACAGTGCGGCCAAGTAATCCTGCGTGCTTTCCCTGTAGCGCTTAGAGTTTATTGATTTCTTCTTTTTGATTGTCCCCGGTGCTAATTCCGTGTTTTTGATTCCGTTCACCGTTTTTTTTGCAGAGGCACACATGTTTTGGTGGCACTACAAGAGCCCCCAGCAAGTGTCATCGCCAGGAAAGCCATGGCCAACCATCCTCTGGTTGCAGGGTGGTCCGGTATGTATACTTTCTTCGACCTCTCCAGGCGCTCACGAGTCTACTAATTATGAGCTTGTTCTAGTCATGTTTCTTTTTTTTTAAATAAAAGAAATGAGCTTTTGGTATCCGTTTGTTAAGTAACAAAAGATGTCTTATCGTATCATCTTGTTTCTTCGATGATGCCAGGGAGTGTCCGGTGTGGGGCATGGGAAATTTCCTTGAGATCGGGCCACTTGATGTAAACCTGAAACCACGTAACTCGACGTGGCTGCAGAAGGCAGATCTCATCTTCGTGGTCACCTCCTGAAACTGAGCAACGCCAGTTTACCTTTTTTCTTCTCACTATGCTATTATCCTCATATCCTGTACTGATCTGTGATGATGATGGTTGGTCCGGCTGCAGGATAGCCCTGTAGGAGTAGGATACAGCTATGTGGACGATCCGAGCGCACTGGCTACAACAGATATGCAAGCAGCTTCGGATGTCTTTGAGGTCCTCAAGGCACTCTCTATGGAGATTCCCGCACTACAGAGGAGCCCTTTATTTCTCGTCGGCGAGTCCTATGGTGGCAAGCACGCTGCCATAATTGGAGTCCTGGTGATGAGGGCCATCAAGGCTGGCACGTCAAAGCTCACGCTTGGTGGTAAACACTCATAATTCTCAGTCATCATCTGCATCCAACAGACTTAGCTCAGGAGCCTATGCTTGAAAATACAGCTCGACCTGTGTGCTAATTTAATTTTGTTTAATTTTCTTCCACGGTTGGCTCTGACAGGTGTGGTGCTCGGTGATAGCTGGATCTCGCCAGACGATCATGCCGTGAGCAACATGGTTAATGAAATATTTGGATAGATCATGTTGAGTTC
Organism: Oropetium thomaeum; assembly: GCA_001182835.1. Taxonomy (NCBI): domain Eukaryota; kingdom Viridiplantae; phylum Streptophyta; class Magnoliopsida; order Poales; family Poaceae; genus Oropetium; species Oropetium thomaeum. The sequence continues at coordinate 653 of LFJQ01000099.1, read as the reverse complement.
AAACGTTCAAACGAGTGTTATTTCGTCGTGCAGCTGTCCTACCCGTGGCTGCTGCAGGCCATGTCGAGGCTGGATGACAATGCCGTCAGCGACGCCATCCGGTATGTCAGACATCTGCGTGTAACCTTTGCTTCTCTGAAATGATGTACAAACATGGTTGATTGGTTACCCGCACATAACATCTGCTTTATTGTCAGGATGGGGGTAACTTTGAAGCAGCAAATGGTTGTAGGGCAGTTCACGGAAGCGTACAAGACATTTATTGAGCTAATGAAGCATATTGATTTGAATGGTGCCAACATAGTAAGTATTTTACCATCCACTTTTCTACACTTCATTTTCTTTGTAATCACACATTTTCAGATGTGTAATAGTCATTCATATGGCAACGTCATAAGTATTCAAGTATTATTTTTCATGTGATGCTTTTTATCTTTTTCAGTTGTGTAATTTTCTTGTAGCCTGGAGCATGAATTCATTTTAGTTGATTAGGCCATCAATTCTATTTTTTTTTTCTTATAGCATTAAATTTGATCCAATTGGGATATCTATAGGTTTTTGACTCAACCATGTTTGTAGAGTTTTCGACTTTTGTCCATGCTTTTTAATGTCGTGTACCCTTGAGCTTTAAATTCTCTCCAATCTAGCACATG